>VDFB02086081.1:278823746-279257729 GCA_007258455.2 Sequoia sempervirens | reverse complement strand
GTCTGGTGTATGAGTCCCAGGAAGCTTTAAAATTAGTGTTTTCAATATTTTAGGACTTCATTAAGCCTTCATTAGATTTCCAGGTGCACACATTTCATCTTACAACTTTCTGTTCTATTTTATATCATGCATTTTTAGGCCATTAGTGAATTATTGCATCATATTAGGGTTAAGCATTACAACTTGCATTGCAATTGTCTTTCCAAGCCCTAGATTAGTGGTGAACCCCTCATTAGTTTGCAATCAAACCCTAAGACAACCCTATTGTAATATCTCTTTCTCATACTTAAGATTGAGATCTTTAGGGTTTGTCTTCAATGAGATAATTGGAAAGTGGGTTTTCCTCTATGTTCTAAACCATACGAAAGCACTCCCCCATTTTTCGTTGTTTCATTTTGGTGAACCTACATTTAGAACATCATAATTTGGATTTTGGAGTGCATTATCATCCTAGATATTTCTTGCATTAGCATTCAATTAGGGTTTGCATAATTTAATTGGCATTCTAGGGTTTCTAATTCTTGCATTAGTAAAAGTGCATATAGCTTACATTTTTGCATCTCAAATCATTGAAATTCATATAGAATTTACATTTTCACTTAGGTTATAGATCATACCATAAAAAAAATAAAAATCACTTGAAATTTTCTAAAATTTATGAAAAAAAAACCCCTTTGGGACTCATACGCCCCTTTGGGTGATTTAGTCTGAATGCTGATTCTGCACTACATTTTCCAAAATGAAAAACTTTGTTTTTGTGCTCCTGTTTGCTGTTGATACCTTTCTATTTTAGTTTATAAAGTTTTTGTTATAGTCATTTCATTGTACTTCTCTTATATTGCATTTTCATTTATCTTGCATTTAGTATTCCTTGCATGATTATTTGGTGTCTTATAGCTAATCCTATAGTGAGATGAAGTTCAATACTCATGTCATCTCGTGATAGCACAATAATTGTGGATCTTAGGTTGTCTAGCTCTTTCATTCCTATTATTGACACTAGTACACTAGGTATAGACCATACCCTTAACAACTCTTTGCCTTCAAGTAGTGTGATGCATATTGAAACAAGGATTGATAGTGTTCCGTAAGAAAACGTAATTCAAATTCATGAAGATTTAGAAAACCTACAACATAAAGTGCAAAATGACAAAATTTCAACCACTTCCATCGCTACTATAGATAACATTCACCGTATGCTTGAAAGTGAAGATGGACTTGACCTTGTGCATAACATAGTTCAATTTTTTGGAAAACACATCACCTCAACCACTAGTTTTCCTTTACCTATGAACAATGTCACAAGCCAAGGAGGAATTCAAATTCATCCTCCCACAATAATTTCCTCTATTCCTACTTATACCAAGCCTCAAGACACAACAACAATCCAACCGACTAGTAATGATATTCCTTTTGTATTTCTGCTAGCATCCCTAGTACCTTTGTGGCATCACACATCATATCTCCTCGCACCTGACCACCCATAAGAATTCCATTAACTTTTCATTCAAACACATACACACCTTTACCTTTTTCACCTTCATGTCATCATACAGGTAATGACCCTCTCATAAATCAAAATTTTCAAAACCATTTCATCTCTTGAAAAACAAGTTTCCACCATCAACCAAACCAAAATGGCACACCTACATATTATGTCAAAAGTAGTCCATTGTCCTTGGAGATATTGCAAACACCAATACCACAAGGTGTAGAGGTTCCTAGATTTGATAAATATGGGGGGAAGGGTGATCCTTATAACCATGTTGCCACCTATATTTCCTTATGTAGTGAATTTTTCCTTGATAAATTTTTGGCTAAATTTTTTCCTAGGTCCTTGAAGGATATATACTGCCTTTGAATGGTTCTCTTCATTACCAAAAAACTTAATTAATTCATTTAATGAAATTTTTGAGGCATTTATAAACCATTTCCAAGTGCATATGACCCCTAAGATGACCTTGGCCGAATTGATGAGATGCAAAAAATAATAAGAAGAAAAGATTACAAATTTTATCTCGCATTACCAATCGCTTTATTCCCAAATCGATGTCAAGGTTCTTGACCCTCACCTTCAAAAGATGTTCATAGAGAATTTTCAAAGATACAAGATAAAATTACCATGATGAAATTCCCCTCCTTCATGCACTTATGTACCACCCTCTTTGATTATCAAAATTTAGTTAGTAGTCAAGATACAAAATCCAGCTCTAGCCATACTGAGAAATCTGAGTCCACAAATCACAACAATTATCAACCTTTTAGAAAATAGAATAAAGGCCTCCTCCAATTCAATCCCCCTCAACAAAAAAATTAGAATTTCAATAACCACTTTTATTTGTTATTAAAGCCGCGATACCCTAAGTTAGCTATGTGGAATTGAAAAGGAAATTCACTCCCTTACTCGATACCCTTCACAACAAAATGTCAAAACTTGTAGAATATAAAATTATTACCTTGCCTCCCATTAAGGCTCTTGCTCCTAATAAACCATTACCCAAAAAATATAGAACAAATTCTTATTGTCATTATAATTATCATAGACAAAATGGACACGACACAAAACATTGTAATCATCTTAAACATCTTGTGCAAGACCTCATTGATTCCAGTCGTCTTTCAATTGGAGGTGTTAGTGATCAAGGAAATAAGTCCATTGCCCCTCCTAACAAAAATTTCAAATTTTTACCAACCCTATGCCAAATCATAACATTTCATTTGTCAAATCCAACAAAACTGCAAAGAATGATGTGATGCATGCTGATACAGATGATGACAACAAAGATACTATTCAACATGATCCTATGGATGATATATTAGGAGTGATAAACATCATTCCTCATAAGGGCCAAACTAAAAATCCTCTTGAGATTTCTTTCTCCTCACAAGATATAATTAAACATGCACCCGATGGTCCTCTTTACATAGTTAGCCGAATCTATGACAAGCCCACTAATGGGATTTTAATAGATCTCATTTGTGGGGAGAATTTGGTCACTGAAGAATTTTTACTTCTGAATGAACTCTATCAAGATATATGATAAAATGAAAGCATGGATCAAGACACATAATGGTTTTTCTTGCCCTGGAATGGGATTGATCACCCTTCCTTTACAAATAGGACCAAAAACATTAGATATCTCATTCTCCATCATCTTGTAGTCAGAAAAATTTCATGTGAAGCTAGGCTATCCAAGGCTTCACTCCATGAATTCATTCCCTTCAATCATACATAAATGCTTAAGGTTTCCCTTGGAAATGAAATTTTCATTGTCCATCATAGTGGCTTTAACCCTTTGTCTTCCCATGGAAACTTTTCCTTAGATTCAACACACTGCATCCCCTAAGTTGTGAACCTTCTATTCTTTGATTGGTCCTCTCCTGGAGACATTAGGCACAATGTGCCCTAGGTTAAAGACCTTATGTGAGCTAATCAAGACTCCTTTGAACATTCCTTATTGTTTCATTTTCATTTTCAGTTATATGGCCACCTTGCATGCCTATGGAGCTATCTTGTTTGTTCATGAGTTCCAAGGATACGAAGATTTTCTTGCCTCATGAAGCTCAAAGTTCATTTTTTTGTGGTGCCTTATCAAAGATATCAGGAGGTATAACTTTGGTATTGTTTTAAAGGAAGCCTGATCGAGGCATAAATTTCCCTTAGCCACTCGTGTGTGTGTGTGTGTGAGCACATACCGGACATGTGTATATGTGTCTCACCTTCTTAGATTACTCACCTAGTGGATATCTTGAAGTTCCATTACCTCAAAGTGAGTGTGCATATTTGGAAAAACAACCTACATCTAATCCATATCATGATGGACAAATGATTGAAGTTTGATCCACCCCTATTTTTCCTTTATCCTTCTTTTCTTTTTTTCTTTGGAAGTGTATGCTTGTGGCTTGTTGTTACTCTTTATATCATTTTCATGTGTGTTCTTTGTGCTTATGTTGGTTTGCCATGGTATCTAGATCCTGGGGGCTTGATCACCCCTCTTGATCACTGGCATGCCATCTTGCTGGCATTGGTGCACTTGGACCTCTTGATACATGATTGTCTACTTTAGTGTGATTTTGAAGCAAGTTCATCCTCTAACTAAAGTGGGGGCTAAATGTGGGAAATGAAAAAAGTATCCCTTTACTTTTCCTTGCTTGTTTGGGCCCTCCTTGTTAAACTGAACATAATGTTGCCTTGATAATTTAGTGTTGTAATGCATTTGACACATTCACATTAGGTCTTAGGCCCTTGTGAACTAAATAAACTTAATTGTACCTTATTTAAGGTGTTGTAAAGTTTTGTAACACACTTTCACACTTTTCTATGGTTTTCATAAATAATTAGGCTTCTTTATGCTTTAATTGGCCTTGTTTTGCATCCACGAACCTCATTTAATGCATATTTTTGAGGATAATCCTGACATAAATCAACATACAATCATAATTCAGTTGTTTTTAGGTTGTGTGGCCCACATTTGGTGGTATGGGACTCGTATGCTACCTTGGTCATATGCGCCTCACCTAGGGTTTTGGGTCCCGATCCTAATTTCACACCTTTCTAAGTGTATGAACCCTAGTCTAGTTACCTACAAAATAAAGAGAATAAACACCTCAAGTTAGATTTTACAAGCATAAACAAGGATTCCCCATGAAATCGATTTACAATCTCAAACTAGGAAAGAAAATAGCAAAGAACACAATGCAAATGATAAAACAAAGATCAAATCCTACGTAGATGTGCAAACTCATAGTCCCATGGGGGAATTGGTGCCAATTTGATGTGAAAATTGGCCCTTTCCCAATTCCTAAGATGCAAGCTTCAAATGTTGGAGAGATTTATCCACTTTGTTGATGAAGAATGAAGACTCAAATCCAAAAATCTGCAAGAACCTAGCTATGACTCAATGACAATGGATGGAATTGAATAGATATTTGAGCATGGTAACTTTACTTAGATTGTGAATGATAAAATGAGGATATGAGCTCTTCATTTATAGGATTTCAAGATGGATGAATGTCCAAATTTGAGCAATGTGGGACTAACATTCATCCAATGATATGATGCCACTTGTCAAGCTATGAATGGATGATGGATGTACAAGATTTGGGTTTGTGCCAATAAATGTCAATATTTGAATTTCAAATTTGTTGAAATGACATGTAAGAGGGAAGGGAAAATGCAATAAATTCCACTTGGCTCAAGGCAAAGGACATGTAAGATGAATTTATTGCCTTGTTGGATGTACATGTTGACTTGGAATTTTTGAATTCAAATTGAGAGAATATTCCAAAAGATGCCTTGTGAGGAAAATAGAGATTTAATAAATGAATTGAATCTATTTTCATGTGCAACTTGCATTATCTAGAGGATGTGACATGAGATTAGATTAAATTAATCAAGGGTCAATTAATTTAATAGGAAATTTGATGATGTGGACTTATTTGATTTAGATTTATGGATTTATTTAAATCAGATAAGAGAGGAATATGACAAGAGATTAATTAAATAAGGATTTTGATTTATTTAATTAAAAGGGAAGGTGTTAGATTAAATCAAATAAGGTTTTAATTTATTTTATTTAATGGATAGACTTAAGGGATTTAATCAAATACATTGATTATTTAATTAAATAGGGATAATTAGATCAGATGGATTGATTTAATTGACAGGAGAAAGTGACTTAATTAGATAAAGTGATTTATTTAATTAAGAGATGAAAATTGATGAATTTAATCAAATAGGGAATTTGATTAAATGGTTAGACCGAAGGATGATTCAGGAAGAAATAATATGAGTAAGTCCAAGATCAAATGCGCAATGTCAATCGGTATATTTTACGTGTCTACATTTTGCCCCTATTTGAATCAATGTACTCGTTGCGTTGGTTCAAAGAAATAAATGATCTCGATCAAAGCCAAAGATTTTTGATATTTTGAAACTTGCCTCACTGCTGCATGGAAAGAGGAACATGCCATTATAATGCCCCCTCGAGAGATTGGACGAAAATTCCAATTTTTGGGTGATCTCGCGAATAAAGATAACAAAGTGCCCACTAGGTCTAAACGGGCTCCAGGAGGCTAAAAATGTGTCTAAATGCAATAAAATGATGAAAAACAAGCCTCAAACGGACAAAACAGGTTTGGGAGTCCAAAACCCTAGTAGGACAACCATTTAGGGTTAAAAAACCTTAATTTTTAAGCTTAAAAGGGGCCCAAGGGGTCACTTTCAATGCATTTTCACACGCCTCCGCTAGCAAACCTAAGATTTGAGCTCTGACTCTCTGGTGATGTGGCGCAATGACAACTTTCCCTACACATCTGCGATTGAGTTCAGACCTACTAGCAGCCACCTAACATCGGGGCACCAGTATGTGACCCTTACTGAAGCTTCATCTTTTCATTTAATGTTGCTTTTAATGCTTTAAAAGGGGAGCTCGCCTCCAGCGGTGCTATATAGCGCCGCTCGGTATTTAAACCGTGCTGCAGATTTGATTTTGCTCCGTAGCAGTGTAGTTCAGAGTTTAGAAACTCCAATGCCGGGCTCGAGCTCGACGGTCTGGTTTGGGTAAAGTGCGCCACGGTGGCACCCTTTTCACCCAAACTACAATGCTGGAGGAGAAAGTGTGCCGCGACGACCCTATTTAGCTCTTTTTGGGACTCTAGCGTCAGAGTTTGAGTAAGATCAAACTATGACACCATCACAAACTGCGCCGTTGGGGACGAGCTTGGAGCATTCAACTAGGAATTTTTTCAAAAATTTTAACACAGTGACCTTCCTTGATGCAGGACGGGCCAAGGGAGCTCTACTCTCGGGAGCACCGGTTGTGAGACCTGGCTAGCATTCTACGAGACTTGAGCAACAGAGACCAGGATCAACTAGGACCTGTTGGATTATGGCATATCGCCTATGCGGCACCCGTGCACACTCACCTAGGGATGTTGTTAGCATTGGCTGAGAGATCGCATAGTGAGACGTCATCATTTCATCTCCCTACTAGTGAGGCCACTGTCACCTTGGAGGACATTTGGCGCATTCTACAATTTCTTATTCATGGCCGACGGATGATCTATGACACAGATTAGGGACGCAAGTCCAACACCAGAGTCCTCGCCACCCGAGACATTATCTACTATGAGGTACAGATTGAGCTGGAGAGATATAGGGTCATCGCACCTCCCTACTGCTGGGTAGTTGCAGTGATCATTTCAGGCCTCGTTGCCCCAGACCCACGAGGGCGATATTTTAGTCCCGGCTGGGGGTATTGCTAGGAGAGGATGGTCTGAGATAGGCCAGTTTGCTTCGCATGGGGGCTTGTACTTCTTGTCTCACTCTACAGGGATTTGCACGAGTACATGTACATGGATGGTAGAGCACTAGGGGCTGGAGTGACCTTACTTCATGTCTGGGCATGGGAGCACATTTTTGTGCTGTGTCCATGTGCCGTTGTAGTTTTGATGGGGGCAGATGATCCCCTTGTGGCACGATACAAAGGTGGTGTGTCCTTTACACACACTTGGGAGCATGGGATCCCATACTAGCGACAGGTCCTAGACGAGATGCTTATTTTCACTTGGAGACCGCACCTTGGTTTTCCTAGATGGGTTGGTGATGCCGATTAGCTTTTTTATTGTTGCCAGGATCAATACATGCAAGGGCAGGAGCATACAATGATTGAGAGATACCTACCTACACATGTGCAGTGTTAATTCAGAGAGCCATAGGATTGGCCAAATGATGACTATGTAGCCATGTTTGCACGTAGTATGAAACAAATATCATGGGTACATGGTATTCCCACATCAGTGGTAGTTGATAGTTTTTGGCACTTGGTATCCCAGCCGTGGGCTTATGATCAGGGCCTAGCAGATCCAGGGACCACACAGGCTTACAGAGATTGGTTCAGACCTCCTCTTCAGTTGACCATTCCAGGTGAGGATCCAGATCCACACAAGGTCAGAGGCAGGGGGAGAGGATGAGGGAAAGGACTGAGGATTGAGATTCAATAGGATCCACCAGTTGCTCCCCCAGTCCCACCAGGTCACAGGGATGTCCATATGTAGGACTAGTAGCAGGAGCTTCCAATCCCATCACCATGAGCTGAGGGTGAGGATCAGGTTCACGTGTAGCCATGGGTATAACCATAGGGACAAGTAGACGGTTAGGATGCACCGATTGCACAGCTGCTAGCCTAGGTTCAGGCACTGATAGCGGAGAGAGACCAGGTGAGGGTTGAGAGAGAGTAGCTCAGAGCAGAGAGGGATTAGGTTGTGCAATAGAGACAGGCTGTAGAGCTACAAGCAGCCATTGAGCTAGGCTGCAGGTAGCAGATCGAGAGTATGATAGCCTCCTCCTCTTAGGGTACACTGCCAGTGCGGTCCTATAGGGATGCCATTTGAGAGATAGAGTACTACCACCGAGCCTATCATGATAGTGTACCCAGAGTAGAGTGGGCTAGCCAGAGACCACCAGAGGGTCACAGTGATAGGGGCGAGGGTAGCATCCACAGGGATCGGGCTTGATCCAGATGATACACCTTATGTGCCTTATGGGCTCATTTTTGATAGCTTGATGGGCGTTTTGTACTAATTGACATATATGTACATTGATCTGATTTATTATTATTATGTATTATGACAGTGACATGATTGATGATATACGAGTTGATTTTGATGTGATGTACTGTGTTCTCCTTCATGCATGGATGGTTCTATTTCTATATGCTTTGCAGTGATGTCTTATTGATGAGTTTATTTCTAATGATGTATGTATGATGGTTATGATTAACAGATCTATATTATGGTTAACCTATGATATGATGTGCAATGATGTTGTCTATATGATGATTTATTTTATGTCAATATCATATGTGATATGGGTTTTAATATGTAAAATGATGTGATCTATGGTATATGCAATAATGTTAAGAAAATTCTTATATATGGGATGATTTATGGATGGATGTGATATGATGCAATGGTCATGATAAAATGGTGTTAATGCATAATGAAATGGTTTCGTGAGATGCTTAGAATAACAAATGTTATTATCCTAAACATAATAAATGATGAAGTATGTGATGTAATGGTATGTTAATGCAAAATGATATGTTGATGTGTAATGCGATGTGAACATAAAAGTGGTGATATGATTTCATGATATTATGCATGTATGTATGTCTAATGAATTAAATGCTTATATACCTATTGTTTATGCAAAAAATGTTTATGAAATGTTTCTATAGCTGCTTATGTGATGATGTATATGATAGATGGTAATGTGAAATGGTTGTGAAATGTAAATGAATGTTTATGCAATGATTGATATAATGCCACGAGATGCAATGTAATGGGTGAAATGCAATGACATAGATGTACCTATTTATGATCCAATTGTATATATGATGATGGATATGCATTGTGTATGTTTTCTATGTGATATGATTATGCAATATACCATTGGTTTGTGGATGCAGGATTAATGATGATGATGGCGATAATGGTCAACTATCATAGTACCTTGTTAGTGCGGTTAGTAAGAAAAGAAGAAGTCACTTCAACAAGACACAAGACGACACAAATGCAAATGATGATGATGATGATGACTTGCCGAGGAATTGGGATTTTCAAAGGGGCCAAAATTTCTTATGTTTGATAACACACATGGTATGATGCATCAAGGTATAGAAAACTAGGATGGTGTTGTACCTAGTGAGATGGAATTTGACTCGACAATTAGATAGAATCATTCTTGTTCACACCTGAAATACATAAACCTTGCTAGGATACAATTCAGAAATTTTAGACGTCTCGGACCAAAACATGGAGAGGAAAACCTATCCATGCAATAGTCAATGAGTTTCCCTAGACCTCTTCCATACATACCTAACAAAGCAAGTATTCGCTGAAGTTATCTTACAAGAGCCTCCAACAAGCACAATAGACAAAAGATAATGATCGTTGCCCCATTCTTATTTCTCTAAATGCTTTGTTTGGATATCATCAAGAGGTCCTTGGAATGAGCACAAATAAGATAAGTCAAAAGTCAAAGATAAAGCACACAAACAAGTTGATGTTCTTCAATACCGCTAACCAAAAGGGAATTTTTTTTTAAGGATAAGAACCAAAACTTATTGCCAAAAGATAATGCCCACTATAGGAAGGATACATCCTAGGACATGTTAGTGGATGGCGGCACACCATTTTGTTTATCCAAAGTATTCTTTCTAATAAATAATGCCCATTGTAAGAAGGATTCATCCTAGGACATGATGTTATCAAGTGATTGATATGGGACTAATTGGATGATGGACTATCGACACAAAGAATTGACCAACTTGCTTACATACTGACTTAGACTTGAGACTTGACGCTTTAGAGTTTTCACGTTTAAGTAGCTAGACTTGTTTCTAACTATTTCACCAAAGGTTGAGGATGACGATCATTTTATTATGGATGGTGTTATTGCGGGTGCAAGCGAGATGAGGAGGATGGATTTTTTCAAATATCTGGATGTTTTTTTGGAGTTTTGCAATGTTTTGAGGATGTTTTTAGTATTATTCTTTTGAGATTTTACAAATGTTTTGATTTTCAAAATTTCCAATGTTTTGATTTTCAAAATTTCCAATGTTTTTGGGATTTTTTGAGATTTTGACCAAGAGACTAACCTAAGGACCTATCCTAGGAGCCTCGGGGCTGATCAACAGATTAGCCTTGCCTACGTTATATACACAGAGACCACGTAGTTCGACTAACAACTTGACCAATTTACAGATGATGATATACATGATGAGATGTCAGTTTATTATGACGAACTCCTATCAGACTGACCTAAATGTCTCGGGGAATGATCAAAAATCAACCTTGCCTATGTTCAAGCTTAGAGACAATGTAGTTCGACAAGACGACCTTGTTTTTGAATTTTTGACTAAATTTTTGACCTGTTTTTGGATTTTGATATGTTTTGATGTTTTCAGATTTTTTGATTTTCTGATGTTTTGGATTTTCTGATTTTGAGGACTTTAAGATCATACACGAATCCAATCAGATGAGAACGTGCCCCTAGTGTGATGCAATAGACTACTCCGATAAAGGCAAGGAAAATTGACCTTGAGGATGGGCTGAGTAGTTCTAGGAGGGATCATGATACTAAAATAGGACCAAGCTATGGTGCAGATGTGAGTGGATGAATGATGGGTGGAGACCTGAATGCGATGGATGATGGAAGAGAAATGGAGGAATGATGCCAAACAAGCCGTAAAGATCCTGGTGGATGGAAAGTGCTTATTTACGCAAGGCGCCTGTTTCTAGGTTTTCACTAGAGGATGATTTTTTCTCTTTATTGTTTTCAATCCTTTTTTGATTTTTTTTTGTTTTTTGGATTTTTTTGTTGTTACCAAGATGCCTATTTGCCAAGTTTTTGCCGAAGTAACCATTTTTTCAAGACATTTTCTATTTTTTTTTTGGTTCTATACCTTGAAAGATTTAGGCATAATTTTTTTTGAGATGGGATCTATTCATGGGCTCTAGCAGAGGTTCCCCTTCGGGTATTGATAGCTGATATGCCCCTGATTTGTAATTTGTTGTGATGATGAAAGGTCCTAACCAATTAGGTTTGAACTTGCCTTTGCTGCTTGGGTTTGGGACATTCTTTTGATTCTCTTTTAAGACTAGTTCTCTGACTTGGAACGTCCTGCTTCTTATTTTCTTATTGTAGCTCTGTTTGAGTCTATTATGATAGACTTGTAGATCGTTCAGAGCATCGATACATTGCTCATCTAGTAGCTCTAACTCGTTCAATCTTGACACTTGGTAGTCCTCATCAGTGATGAGGTTTTGTAGTCATGTTTTGAGGGATGGGAGCTCAATCTCAATGGGGAGTACGACTTCTAATCCATAGACCAAGGAGAAGGGAGTGGCGCCGGTGGGTGTGTAGATGCTAGTTCGATAGGCCTAGAGGGCAGGATTAAGTTGTAGATGCCAGTCACGACCTGTGTCATTGACTGTTTTCTTGAGGATTTTGAGGATGGTTTTGTTTGATGCTTCTGCTTGGCCATTGCCTTGGGGATAGTATGGGGTGGAGAAGTGATGTTGGATTTTGAATTTCTTGCACAAGTTACGAACCTCCTGGTTCCTAAATGGTGTCCCATTATCTGAGATAATGGCTTGTGGGACACCATAACGATAGATGAGATAGTTTAGAATGAATTTTGGGATCTTCTTTCCAGTGATATACATCATGGGTATGGCCTCCACCCACTTAGTGAAGTACTGAGTTGTAGTTATGATAAATTTGTGGCCGTTGGATGAGGTGGGTGTGATTTTCCCAATGAGATCAAGTCCCTACTGTGAAAAGGGCCATGGTGTGATGATAGGATGAAGCTCTTGGGTTGGAGCATGGATGAGGTCCCCATGTTGCTAACATTGTAGACACTTCTTGGCATGATCATGTGCTTTTCTTTCCATCGTGGACCAATAATACCCCATCCTTAGCAGTTTCTTGGCTATGGTCATTCCACTCGAGTGTGAACCACATATACCATTATGAACTTCAATTAGAGCAGTTAATGCCTCCTTAGTGTTTAAACAATGCAATAAGGTACCTTCTATGCTTCTACGGTATAGGGTATCACCTAGGATGACAAATCTAGATGCCTTTTTTAAAAAGGTTCATTTTAAGTTTGAGGGTAGGTCAGCGGGTATGGTTCTTATGCAAAGATACGTGTAGATGTCATGATACTAAGAATCGCTAGGACCAATGATTTCACACACATATTCTAATTATGGTACTTTGAAGGCGGGGATGAGAAGCTGCTCAATCAAAAATTCATATGTTGACGTGTTGTGAGGGATATCCAATAAAGACCCAATTATCGCCATAGCGTCTGCTGCTCTGTTGTTGGTTCTAGGAATTTGCTCAAATGTTATTTCAATGGACTCTTTAAGGGTCTCCACCAATTTCTTATATGGAGTGAGCTTGTCATCTTTAGTCTGGTACTCATTGTTTACTTGATTTATAATCAGTTGAGAATCCCCATATACCTTGAGAGCTATGACATTCCATTGCACTGCTATCTTGAGACCTATAGTCAAAGCCTTGTATTCTGCAATGTTGTTGGTGCAAGGAAATGCTAGTTTGTATGACCTTGGTATGCAATCCCCTTGTGGGGTGATGAAGAAGACACCCACTCCTGATCCATGCTATGTGTATGAGTCATCGAAGTATAGTTTCTAGTGATCAACTACGTTGAGGTTAAAGATGGATTCATTTGGAAACTCCGAGACAAGAGGATTCTCAAAATAAATACGTGCTTCTGCTAGTTGATTTGCGATGACCTGACCCTTGATTGCTTTTCTCTCCACATACTCGATGTCATATTCTGATAATATCATTACCCATTTTGCCATTCTGCCTATGAGCATTGCCTTTGATAGTAGATACTTGAGGGGATCAATTTTGGCGATGAGCTTTATCTTGTGTGCCAACATGTAATGTCTGAATTTTTGAGATGCAAACACTATTGTGAGACATGCTTTCTCGATAAATGAATAGTTTAACTCATGCCCAGCCATTGTCCTACTGATGTAGTATAAAGCCCTCTCTATTCCATTGTCATCATGCTGTGCTAGGAGAGCTCCAAGGGCTGTTGCTATTGTTGATATATATAAGATCAATGGTTTCTTTGGGATAGGTGGCATTAAGACTGGTGGTGTCAATAGGTATTCCTTGATTTTGTTAAATGCCTCTTCACATTTATCATCCCATTTGTATGCTACTCCCTTGTGGAGTAGGTGAGAATATGGATTTTGTTTGTCTGCTAATTGTGCTATGAACCTTCGAATGGACTGGAGTTTTCCTTGGAGGCCTCTTAATTGCTTTAGTGTCTTTGGTGCTTCCATTTCAAGGATTTCTTTCACTTTTGTTGGATCCACTTCAATACCCCTCATTGATACTATATATCCTAGTAGTTTACCTGATTGTATGTCAAAGACACACTTCTTTGGGTTTAGTCTTACTTTGTATTCTTTCAGTCTATCAAAGATGGCACTCAAGGTCGCTATGTGATCTTGTCTTTTTATGGACTTAGCTAAGATGTCGTGAACATAATCCTCAACTCTTTTATGGATCATATAGTGGAAGATCAATGTCATAGCCCTTTGATATGTTGCTCCTGTATTTTTTAGGCCGAATGGCATCATTTTTCAGCAGTAAGTCCCCCATGGACAAGTGAAGGCTATCTTATGTTGATCCTCTTTTGCTATCATGATTTGGTTATATCCTAAAAATTTGTCCATCAAGGATAACATCTCATGTCCTACCGTCATGTCCACTATCATGTAATGTTGGGAAGCGGGAAGTCATCTTTTGGACATGCCTTGTTCAAATCTCTGAAGTTTGTGCATATTCGAATGGCTCCATCAGGTTTCAAAACAAGTACCAGGTTTGATACCCATTTTGGATAATCTATGGGTAGGATGAATCCTGCATCTAATAACTTATTGAGCTCCATTTTGACCAATAGGGTGATTTGAGGATGCATTTTTCATAGTTTTTGTTTGACCGACTTTGCCTCTGGATACACTACCAAGTGGTGGACTATGGTTTCTGGGTCAAGACTTAGCATATCAGCATAACTCCATGCAAAATTTATTTTCCTCTCTCTTAGGAATCCTGCTAGGAGTTCTTGCTCTTCTGATAATAGTGATTCCACATAGAATGTGATATGTAGAGTCTCCTCTATTCCTAGGTTGACAAGATTACATTTTTCGGCCAAAAGTGTTGACTTTTCTTGATGAATAGCTCTTAGAGGAAGATTGAATCCCCCATCCTCGGGTGCCTCAAAGAGGTTTTCACCATTGGATAGGTCCTTTCTTTTTACTTTTTTCTTGTCAAAGAGTGCCATAGTGTGGTTTTCACTCAAGGACTTGGATATGATTCTTAGTTTCTCACTTTTGTGATTGAAGGATTCAATCATTTCCCCATAATATGCCTGTGTGTCCAATTCCATTATAAACCTTTCCTTATGATCTCCATCTAGAATGTTATCCCTCAATCCCATGAATTCTGAGAGCGCCTCATCATTTTCAAATGCATCAAGAGCTGGTGGTCCTCGTTGGTCATAGTCGATGAGTTGGGGATATACCAAGCGAATTTCATGGTCTTGGTTGTTTGGCTCAAAAGATAAGGTACTGATCATGCAAAGGGTGGTGTCCTCAAATAACCTAGGTAGATTAGTCATGGGGTCCTCATCATCACTACTACTATAGACATTGGTTATATCAAAGGTATAGTTGTTTAGGACACGACCTATAGATACTGGTAATCATAGCTCTGCTGCTATTGGCTGACGAGGTTTATTAACCGCTCTAACCGAAGGATTTTGGCAACGTATGGTTATACACAGAGGGGTACATCCAAGGCCAAGGTTTGTTATTGGTCGCGTCTTTGGCATGATAGGTATTATAATGCCATTGTCGTTTTGTCCCAATCTTTGATTTCTGTTGTAACCCATTGCGAGCATCATTTGGAGACCCTTGCTTCTTTCATCCATTGGTAAATTAGTTGTTGGCCTCTCATCTTGGTATAACATATGTGATGGATCTGTCTCAATGACCTCTTGGCCCAGATCCCCCCAGCTTGTGAATTTAGGATAGTCTTTAGGAGATGTTTGGGATGTGGAAGCTTGATTTTGTTGTGGGTGTCCTCATGATCTAGGAGATTGTGGTAACTCTCGTTCATGAAAGCATTGTTAGGGAGCCTGTAACTTCTACACCTATCCTCCTGGATGATGAGCTTGATATCAGAGATGGTAGGAATGGTGGGTGTCTCTGTCTCAGAATTGGATGTGAGGGTGGTGGGATCAATGTATGATTTGGATGGGCCCTCACCATTTTTTGGTACTTGGGGGATTTTGTAATATTTTTCTTCAAGATTTTTGCAGTATGAAAAAGGTTTGGGATCTTTGTGAATGGTAACTTCTTGTCCATTATGTGTAAATTTCACACATTGATGGAAGGTTGATGCTACTGATTTCATCGCATGAATCCATTGACATCCTAGGACGATGTTATACGACAAGTCAAGATCTAAAACCTGACAGGTGGTTTCCATAAGAGCCGACCCTACTTGAATAGGGAGTTTGATTGTGCCTTGAGACACTCTTTCTTGATCATCATATCCTCTTATTGTGATGCCTTTCCCTTTTTCAATGGAATATTTTGATATTTTCAATTGCTTGATGAGGCTGAGAGAACAGATATTTAGACCCGCACCTCCATCCACCAGGACCCTTTTGATTTTTCTCTTATTTATGATGGCTTCCAAGTGAAGTGCATGGTTGTGAGATGGTTGGGCGGGGAAATCTTGGTCAAAGAATGTAATGAGATTAGGCGTTATGATATTTCTGACCATAACTTGGAATTATTTTGCATCAAGATGTGCGAGGACAGTTGATGAGGCTAATGCTTCCTCAAGGATCTTTTTATGAGCTGATGATATTTTTAACAACTTCACGATAGAGATGTGTGCTGGCATTCTCTTAAGTTGGTCTACGACATTGTAACCATGCAAAATAGATCTAGATGAAGGGACTCTATTTGGTTGGGATGATCCTATGATGGTGACTTTGCCGCCTCTTGTGGTGACTCCACAATCTTCAGCATAGGCACCCTTGATAGTAATGACCATGTTGTTTTCATCTAAGGAGGTGATGACTATTTCATACACGTGATTTACACTTCCCTTCTCTTTATCATTTTTATTGCCTTTGTTACCATGATTCGACATCAAATTCATATATATCTTAAGGTCTTGATTTCCCGTAGGTAGTTCCACATTTATGATTTTTTTATCATGAGATCTTGGATGATGTTTTTGAGTCTCTTGCAACTATTGGTAGTGTGACCTTTGATTTTTTGGAATTCACAAAGTTGACTCTCATTATACCAAGGGGGTTTGACATCAGGTTCTTGGTAATTTTCAAATGTAGGAGGCTTGATGAGTTCTTCGTTGATTAAGTTTTTCATTATGTCCTCAAGGGGTTCCCCCAAAGTAGTGTATTTTCATTTGGGATAACTTTTGCGTTGGGGTGGTCCTCTTTGGTCATTGAGATTATTGATGGTTGGATTGTTGTTTGGATGGTATGTAATGTGGTGATTGTTTTGGTGTTGTGTTTGAGTTTGTGGTGTGGGTGTATATTTGCGTGGACCACTAATGACCACCTTGGCATCAACGATGCCATCATTAGTGATGTTTTTGTTCCTTTCCCACGTGCGAGGTTTATCATTGTAATTTGATGGTGGGCGGTTATTTTGTTGTTCATGATATGATGTTGATTCTGTGGGTTGAGTCACAAGGGCTCTTTTGATGCTAAGTGCTTTGGGGATCAATTGATCGTATGTGGTGATACCCTAAACCTTCAGATGAAATGCCAAGCATCCTTCAAGATTAGCTATGATGGTGCAA
The DNA here is from genome assembly GCA_007258455.2 of Sequoia sempervirens. NCBI lineage: Eukaryota > Viridiplantae > Streptophyta > Pinopsida > Cupressales > Cupressaceae > Sequoia > Sequoia sempervirens. Next base: position 279,240,271 of record VDFB02086081.1, on the reverse strand, counting down.
ACTTGTTCTTATGGCATGGTCCAATTGCTCTGATTGGCCTTGGATCTCCATCGTTGTTGGAATGAGGTGAATGACTCACCCTTTCCTTGTTTTAGAGCATAGAGTTCTTTGAGGCTAACATCCATTGCAATGTTGCATGCATAATTTTTAATGAATGCGTCTCTAATTTCTTGGAATGTTCTAATTCCTGAAGGTAAATGAGAGAACCATTCTATAGCAGGGCTTGCCAAGCTCCTAGGGAATAGTCACATCAAATAAGTATCATCATATGTGACCTCCATGCAATGAACCTAGAATTCCCTAATGTGCTCTTCAAGGTTTCTCATCCCTCGATATTTGTCAAATTTGGGAATTTCACATCCCTTAGGGAATGGTTTCATCTATAGGCTCCTATCAAATGGATAGGGACATAAGTTGCTTAGTGTTTTTATTGTTCTCCAGGATTGCATATCGAGCACTTGTTGCGAAAGCAACCTGATTTGTGTTGTCACATCATTTTGCGGATCAGGAGGTGGGATGAAAGTGTTATGGGGTGTTTGAATCATGGGTTGGATGGGTTGGTTGGTTGGTGTGTTGTTAGATGATATATGTATGTTATGCCGAGTTAGATAGGCTTCCACTTGCTTTTGTATGAATGACACTTGTTGATCTTGCTATTGTTGTGCTAGGATTTTTGTTTGTTGTTGTGCTTGTTTCTGTTCCAACAATGCTTGTTGTTGGACTTGTTGTTGTTCCCACAATGCTTGTTGTTGTGCTACCAATTCTACTGCTTCTCGTTGTTCTTGATATTGCTTAATTACTCGTTGATATTCTTGCAATTGTGTCGCTTGTGCAAGAAGTTGTGTTTGTGCTTGTGCTTGCTATGCTCGATATTGAGCTTGTGCTTGGGTTGTTTATGTTTGCGTTGCTTGTTGTTGTAATAGAAGTTATGCTTGAGCAACCTTTTGTGCTTGTAATACTTGTGCAGCTTGAGTGGCTTGTTGTTGTTGTAATAAATCTTGGGCTTGTGTGGCTTGTTGTGTTTGCAGTGCGGCTTGGGCCACTTGGGCGGCTTGCATAGCTTGAGCGGGTTATTGAGCAGCTAGATATATGGCTTTTTTTTTTTATGAACTTGTTGGTATCCTCTTTGAAAAGTAGCTTGCAATGTTGCGTTGTATTGGCTTGATGTGGTGGAAGTTGGTGGTGGTGGGGGTGGTGGTGGATTCATAATGGCATTTGTGAAGGTGGTATTGATATTTTGCATGATGGATGGTGCTATTGATGTGATTGGTCCTTGAGAGACCATGCTTTGTGATGCTAAGGGGGTGTTTGATGATGTTGCCATTGCTTGTGTGTTTTTCGTTTGTTGTTGCGATATCAATGACAAGTTTTGAGTGTTTGACATAATGATTTGATTGATGGTTAGGATGTTGTTTTGATCGATACTTGGTAAAGGGGGAAGCCCTAAAACAAGGAGTGGTGTGGATGATAATGGTAATGGTGGAAGAGGTGGAAAAGTGAGGGATGTGAATCCTTGTGAAAATGTTGTGGTGTCAAAGATTCCCCCTGGTCCGAACATGTCTCCTTCCTCTTGCGAATTTTCAAGGACAGGATTTTGAGGTGTTGCAAGAGAAAAGGATGATGATGGATCGCAATGGAAAGTGAGAGGAACATTCTTTTGTATTGGGTTTTCGAGTATGGTTTGTTCCAAGGTGGTATTTACATCTAAGTTTTGATTATTAACAAGGGGGTGTGTTTGATTGCATTGAAAAATGTGCTTCCCTTATTAATGTTGGGTTGGGTTGGAGCAAAAGATGTAATGATTTACGGAATGTTTTGAATGGTATTTTGGGATGGGGGTGTTGATGAGATGGGCATGGTGGATGAGATTGGAGGAAATGATGTCTCCACTATGGTGCTCATGTCAAAATTCGAAGGAAATTTGGCCCCTTGTTTTTGCTAGTTCAAGCATATACAATGAAGGGTTAAGCTTCATCATTATATTGACAATCTTATGGCTTTCTAGATTTTGAAGCATTTCAGTTATTTCGTCATGAGACATTCCAAAGGGGAGGTCTTCTTGTTGAGCTTCTTCTTGTGGATTTTGTGGGAGAATCAAAGAATTACTTGATTCAGCGAGATTTATTTCAACATTCGTTTGGCTAAGGTCACTTGAAGTAGGTGTTTCTTTGTTGGCTTCCATGCTTTTCTTGTATTGAGATCTAGTTTGAACCATAAAACAAGGATCAATCTTTTTTAAGAATGGGAAATGAGTTTCTTGATTCTCTTAGGATTTATCCCTACTTTATGCCCAAAGTAAAAAAAAAATTAGGATATCTTGAGGATCAAAAGGTGATGTGATGATGATGTAAGGGATGGATGATGTGGATGTTTTTGGCTTTTCATATATCTTGAATGAGATACTAGGCTTTTAGGCTTTGCAGATTTTGATTTTGATTTTTTGGATTTTAGATTTTGTCCTTGATTTTGATTTTGATTTTGATTTTGAACAAAAAGACACTAAGATGTTGGATGATGATCTAAGGGACATCTTTGTTCAATGGATGAGGATTTGAATATGTGTAGAAAGAAGGATTCATCTATCCACACCTATCCAAACAAGATGATAGTTTCACTAAGCATATGGGGAAGGATTCATCTCCATGTACTAAGCCAAACAAGATGATTTTGATAATATTTGACTTAATTATATGCAAAAGGATGCATCTACACACACTTAGCTAAAGGTGATTTTGATGATTTTTGATTTTGCCAAAAAGCCTCGTATTAAGGATGATTTCAAGATTTTCCAAAAGGTGATTGTGAGATGATGTTTGTTTTGAAGGATGGATGAAAAGGATTTTGATGTTTTCTTTTGATCCTAAGATGAACCTAAAAAAAACACTTTGTTTGCCTAGACCTAGGTATTGAAGAACATGTGAATGCTTCCTAAAGACCTTTATAGCCAAAGAATGATTTCTTTTGAACAAACATCTTCACATTTTTGGGAAAATGACTTTGTGATTTGGATTTTTTAGAATCGCGAGTCTTCAATCACACATGAAAGTTCTTTTTGTTTAGCTTTTCTTAATGTCTTTATTTTACCAAAAACACTTTCTTTGATTGGGCTTTCAACTAAGATGTCCAATGTCTTAATTTCTTCAAATCCCACAAGATATGTTATGTGGAAATTCAATGAAGTTAAGGCAAGGGTTTTCCTATTGTTTACTTAAGGAGACAAATTGAGATATAATCCAATGTTTAGAAACCTCTAAGGATGTGAATCCCAAGGGAAAGCAATAACATATAGATTGAGTTAATGGTATTTGTCTCCAAAAGGGTTGGAAATGTGGATAATGTTAAGTGTTTGTTTTTGAGATGTTTTCGATCAAGAAATGCATTTTTTAACCCAAGAATAAGTACAATCCTATGGATGTGTAAGACAATATTTGTTGGATTCCCACTTGGACAAGTCCAACTACGCTTATCTCTAGCGAATGGTTAGATGCTTGACCCCACTGGCTCCCCTCCATGACACTCACTTATATAGGGCAGCCAAGCATCAACACCCATGAAACTCCCATGGCATGCTTTCCATTTCTACTAGAAGACAGTAAAAGTGTGGGGCGGCTTCATAACGACCATTCTTGCACCAAAAAATAGATTAAAAGATTTTGGAAAATTCTAGCACATGGGTTTTAGTAAGGACTTTTCCATTCGTAGAGATTGACCCATATGACAAGAGTCCCTTTTGGATCCATCTTGTCAGAATCAACTGCGTGATATTGGTGTTTACTCCAATATCCACATTGATATACTGGTTGGAAAATACTCTTGGCTTTAGAGTGTTACCGGTTGAGTCATTCCTTTGGGTGAGTACTTTTTTCCCAAGGCAGGCCCTCTAGGATAAACAAAAGCAAATGAAGGACAATATTCGTAACGCAATCAATCTTTGTAGGCAACAAAGAGAGAGAATATACACAACAATGCCCCCACTCACACTCACACAAGATTTTTTTGAATTTTAAACCCAAATCAAAGTGTGGAGGTGATTGCTTTATCCCATCCTAAAGTCATGAAAAAGGCCTTTTGATTCTCAATATTGTTATAAAGCGTGAGAGAAGTGCATACATCCTTTTCCAATGCCTTTAGTCTAAGTAAGCCATCATGAAAAACAAAGCTACACTTGTTCTTTTTAAATCCTCAAAGCTAAATGTGAGTTCATTTTAGAGCACCAAATCACAAGTGAGATATATTTGTTCAATTTGTTAATCCGAGAAACAAAATCTAGTAAGTTGTTGATCCTATTGTTCATTTTAGCCTTTGCAAGAAATGGAAAATGTCATTTTCAAGCCCAAACAAAAATTAGTCTCCTAAGAGGAAGAAGATAACAAATTCTTAAAGAAGAGTTAAACAAACACTAAAGTGTTTAAAAACACTTTGATTGGATGAAACACCATCATCATGCTCCTTCTTCCCTTGTTTTCAATTTCCAACCTACAAGTGAGAAAAAAACTAGTTAGATTCTGGAAAATATGGAAATTAAAAGGTAGAAAACAAAAGATGAATAAATCATAAATCAAAAGCACGTGTTAAAATTAAATTTTCCCTTTTCACTATCTCCCAGTGTTGCAACTCGTGAAGGTGTCACAGTTTGTTCTCCCAGCGCTTCCCTCACAACGCCGCTTACCATTTAGTGGTGCTCTATGTCAGAACAGGGAGTTCAATTATGTCACAATTTTTTCCCAACATCGCAGTTTTCACCCAATGTCGCAGTTTAATTATTTTTGAAAGTTTTTGCAGGTTGGCGAGTCTAGTGGCGGAGTTTAAAATTCAAAAATTTGGGTGGGACGAGTCTAGTGGTGTAGTTTGCATTTCAACCAGTGTGATATAATGATGCTGAAAAGCTCGTGGTGTCAAAATAGCGACGCTGACGAGCCCGTAGCGCCAAAACAACGACACTGATGAGCTTGTGTTGGAATTTCCTGTGTGTGAAGAAAAATGCAAAAATTTCAAAAAAAGATTAGAAACAATGATATCCACCCCTCCCTCTAGCGCTAAATGTGAGAACCCCAGCCTAGGTACCTACAAAATAAAGAGACCAAACACCTCAAGTTAAATTTTACAAGCATAAACAAGGATTCCCCATGAAATCCATTTACAATCTCAAACTAGGAAACAAAATAGCAAAGAACACAATGCAAATGATAAAACAAAGATAAAATCCTAATTAGATGTGCAAACTCATAATCCCATGGGGGAATTGGTGCCAATTTGATGTGAAAATTGGCCCTTTCCCAATTCTTAAGATGCAAGCTTCAAATGTTGGAGAGATTTATCCACTTTGTTGATGAAGAATGAAGACTCCAAGCCAAAAATCTGCAAGAACCTAGCTATGACTCTGTTAGGACTATAAAATTTTGAAATTTTTACAGTCTATTTCATTCAAGAGTTCTAGCATTGAGTCCTCATCATTAGCATAAAATTCCCTCTTTGTATTGTCTTGCTTATTTTTTGTCATGTGATCCATTTGAATCCATCTAGTCCTTCATATTTCATTAAAAGACCTGAATCGACAAGACATAGTAAAAGTCTCCCTGACCTAATTTTTCACTAATGTATATTTGTTGCAGACTATTGGCAGGACAATTTTCTTGTTTTGGTGACAAAAGGAGTCATTTCAGCAAAGGGAACTATTGTCGGAGTGAAGTCATAGCGAATACATCATGTTTCAATGATCAGTGCATGTGGAAGTATATCAGTCAAGCTAAAGGTATTCGGGAGAATGTCTTGGCGAAGTATTTTTTCTTGCTGACAGGCATATATAAAAAATATATCAGCATATGTTGGGGCATCGATGTAATGTCAGGGCGAATACAATATGTCATACTGACTAATGCGCAAAGGGGTTGTTTCAGCCAGATTGATTGGTATCGGCATGAACTCATAACGAAACCATTTTGTCTTACCAACTGACTTGCAAACAAATGTTTCGGTAAGACTTATGTGTATTGGGGAAGGTCTTAGCGAAGTGGCTATTGTTTGGCTGAACCAAGTTCAAGGGTATTCAAAATCTATCAGTGAGAAGTTATAGTCTTATCGATTCAAAAGTTATGCCGATAGAGATGTGCATCGCCAGGAGAAGAATTTTTCAGTATAAGCTTCACCGAGGTTAAAAAGATATACCAAAAAATACTTTGAGGTGAGTCTTGCCGAATGGAGTAATCTAGAGGAATGGATTCGGCCAGACATTTGGTGTCGGTATGAGTCTTTTTGAGTTCTCAGAGTCTTTCCAATGGAATTTATTTAATCAATAGGATTATTTTCATCGGCAAAAGGGTGAGCTTGTCATAGCGACTGGAGAATACATTGAAGAGTACATATTGGTAAGATGCAAAGATATCTATGAGATATTTCCTCAACTTGGAATTGTCATAGTGACATGAAAAATAGAAGCAGTAGTCATCAAGTTGATTCTAGGTGTCAGTAAGACTGCAGAGTGTCTTGGTGAAAGGTTAAGTAAACATTGCAAAAGGACTTCACTCTAGATCTGAAAATATCTCACCGACAGGATGTTTGATGTGATAGTGCTAGTTTCAAACGAGCCTTCATTCGTGCTTCATTAATGGCGCGATGGGATAAAACAGTAATGTTTTAATCAATTCCTCATTTCTGAATTGATTGCTGGTGAATTGGCATATTGAATAGAGAACCGGGACATTTTTCAGTCTGAGGAGCTCTAGTAGAATACTGTAAGTAATTGCTTCTTTGTTTTTGCACATTTTGATTCTGTAAGCTTGAAAATGGAGTCTTCTGGTTTTGGAAAGGGTAAGGGTAGAAAGCTTGGTGAGAGTAGTCAGTCAAAGGGAAAGAAACAAAAGATTGATATAGAGCATGAAGGCACTGAAAGGAGGTTGAACCAAGATATTATTGATCAACTACCTGGCTCGGGGCCTAAAGCTAGAAGGTCCGCACAGCTTAGGGCAGAAGTTGATAAGCTGGATGATAAATGCAAGTTCATAGGTGATGTCTAGACCACTGTAAGAGGCTATGAGCTTTTGAATTTCCACTACCATAGGAGAAACCGTTTTGAGCCGGTCTGTAATCCATGGAAGTTGAATGTAGGGAAATTGGTGTGCCCTAATGTATTCATAAATGCAGAATTGGTAAAATTGCTTGCTGATCATTATGATCCAAAACATAAAGCTATATGTGATCCTTCTAGAAAACCATAGATACATGTGTCAAAAGAAGCAATAGGTTAGGTTTTCAAATTGGAAGGGTTTTGCAATGAGGAAATCAATTGTGAGGAGTTGCAGAAGGAAGTTTCAAGAATGGATACAATTTACAAGGGTTGGAGGTTACCAATTCATAGGGTCAAATAGGGTAACAAGCCAGAACCTCTGGAGGATAGTGAAGGGCCTCCCTATCATGTAGATTTGTTTGAACCTTATATGAAGTACACATATTTTTTAGTGTGTCAGGTGTTGGGAATGGATGCCCTGAAATTCATGTTAATGGTGCGAATGATTATCACAGCAGATATCCAATATCATAACTCCAAGCCATTTGAGTATGCTTCATATATTTTTAAGGAGCTTGATTCAGGATTGATGGCTATAAAGGGTGGAGCTTCTATTGTTCATCTCAGAAACTACTCATTGTTGATGCCTTTAGTGCTATATTTTGGACAGGAGTTGGGGGTATGGCCTCCTAAAATGAGAGTTTCTAAAATTGGTAAAGAGGGTGAAGCATTGCCTGTTCAGTTGTGGACTGCTATTTGGGACAGCAGGTTTGCTAATGCTAGTTATATTCATTTTGAGGAATATTTTGTAAAAACATTGTATAAATTGTACAATTATCTATGCAACTATTCACTATCTAATAAGATTAAGAGATTCCTTTGGCCCAAAGACTTCAACGAGCCAATTGATCATAACTGGGGTGACTGGTATTGTTTGGAAGGAGCTACAATGATTAGAGTCTATGGGTTCGAAGATGCTCCTTTTATCCTGCCAAAGACAGTTCCGAATAGAATTGCATACTTAGAGATTGTCAAGCAAATGGACTATTGTAGTGTGATGCATTTCAATTCTTTTGGGAAGCGGGCTTTTGTGCCTAGTACTTTGTGTTTTGGTGATTTCATTGTGTTGGCTAAAGAGGGATATAATTCAATCCTTGATAGATTGTTGCATTATAATATGAAATGAGGATCACCCAGAAAAAACTTTGACCCTGAAGGATATATCAATTCAGCCAAAGAAAGGATTAACTTTGGAGGGTATCAGCATGTACCCTATCCTTTTGATGATGTGATCAAGAATCTGGATGAAGATGAAGTAGAAATGGTAGTTGAAAGATATAACCAGGGGCTACAGGATATTGAGCTATTGTCTACTGGGGATGAGGAAACACCAAAAGTTAATGTGCCATAGGGGAAGTCAGAGAAGGTATCCAGATTGAGGACTCAGCAGTATGTCTGCCCAATTAGAGAACAGAGTATTGAAAGTGGTGATGTTGATGCAAGGAATATGGAGTATAGATCATTTGTTTCTGATGATGATTTTATACATTCCCCAAAGTTCAAGGAATTCTTGTACAAGCAGAAGGGGAAGGAAATAAGGGAGAATGTTGATGATGTTACTTCAGGAAATGAGGAACAATTGCTGGCTCAATTGAGAAAATGTGTGGATGATGAAATGAAAAATATGACTCCTGAAGTGGGGTTGAAAATGTTGGAGAGTGCTTGTGTCATGATCTTTCTTGGCCTTGATTTGAACTCTGCATTGGTCTTTGATAGTTTCTTGAAGGGCAGTCATGCTACACATAAGCTTGACAAGGAAAAGGTGACAAAATTATATGTTGGATCCAAGTATAATACTGATGAGGGATCATTGATGATATGGGCTTTGGATCCACCCCACAAGAAATCAGTGGTAATTGATACAGAGAAGGCATCTGGCCATGTCATGACTCTAAAAGCTAGAGAGGCTGATCCTATGGCTACTGTAAAGATTGGGATCAATATTGCAAAATTGAATAAAGCACAGATCCAGATGCTGATAAAAGAAAGAGAGATGTATAAGGAAAATAATGAAAGAGTGTTAAGAGAAAATGATAGACTCAAAGATTTGGTTTGTGTTTCAATGGGGACAACCAAAATGATCACTCAAGGAGAAAGCTCTCAGGAAAAAGACCACTGGGTAGGATCAAGTGCTTATTCTCAGGGAAAGCATGATGCAATTGCTGCAATTGTCAAGAAGAGGCAGGATCATTTGACATCTTGGTTGAATAAATTGTGGGGAAGATACTCTCATACTCTTGCTGCATTGAAGGAGTACACAAGGATGGATGGATGAATCATGGAGAAGTTTCATGAACTGGCCCAAAGTGATGAGGCTAGCAGTTCTACACTTGAAGCTGCAAATCATATTATTAATCACCATTGAAACTTTTATGATGAATTACAAGGTGATGAACAGGGCTTAATTGCAGCTGCCAAGAAAACTGTGATTACATTCACTGATGATAAAGGTGAATTGAAGGGTGTTTCCAGGTGGAAAAATGAATGTGAGTCAATGCTGAATGAAATCATGAAGACAACTTTTGCAGAGGATATAGCATTGGAAGAAGTGAGTGAGCAAAATGAGGAAATGGTCAAGATGGAAATCATGATCCAGAATGCTGTTGAAGATGCCGACACATATGAGCACTGAGATTATTTGGATCACCTCACTAAGACTCACTTGTGGCTAAATAGAGCCTAATTATTCTCTATCTTTTGTTTTGTAATTTGTATTTTATATTTCCAAAAGGATGTGTCCTTTCGTATTCTCAATGTATAAATGTCTATTTTGAAAACAATATGTGAATATAGGTAGAATAGGATAGAGAATAGAAAATATGGTGGAACACCATGTTTCACAAGGCTAAGACTCTAATGTATGTTTTGAAGCCATGGAGATATCAATGAAATTCATCTGATTTGCTGGCGTATTCTGGTGTCAATTGTTGTGTTGTGCCAATTGAAAGAATTATTTAAGTTGTCTCTAAGATTGATATTGCCTGATTATCTAAATTAACATAACATGTTTATGTTTGGTTTACCAGTACGTATTTTCCCTATCTGTGTGATTAGTTGATAGGTTCTTTCAAGGAAGGATTAAACCCTTTTAATTAATCACAGTAATCAGGGAATTTTGTTTAGATCAGTAAGAAGAACTTAATAATCACAATCATGCATGTTTATACTAGTTATAAACAAGATATGCCAAACAATTTGAATGTTCTCCAGAAAGAAGTCACTCATTTAAGATTTCATTTGACTCTGTCTATTATATAAAGCACTGGTCTCGTCATTTCCATCATTTTGTTTCGTTCATACTTTTTTACATCTGTTGATTGAGTATCTTAGGGTTTAGTCATCATTTTAGTATACAATATATATACCAAATTTGTTTTATTTTGTCCATTTCAATATGCCATCGTGGAAAAATCATGGCATGAAGAGAAGATCAATAGTCAAGTCTGCTTCATTTGTTATAAGTACACCTGCCTAGGTCTAGCAGCACCTAAAGGGTAGAAGATTTAATTGTTTCAAACCTTGTTCTGTTACCCTAAAACATTGTGAAAGCTTGGCAACCTTTCGTGGTTCAAACCTGCGTTTTTGGGGATAAAAAACTCAATGATAATGGATGGAATTGAATAGATATTTGAACATGGTAACTTTACTTAGATTTTGGATGATAAAATGAGGATATGAGCTCTTCATTTATAGGATTTCAAGATGGATGAATGTATAAATTTGAGCAATGTGGGACTAACATTCATCCAATGATATGATGCCACTTGTCAAGCTATGAATGGATGATGGATGTACAAGATTTGGGGTTTGTGCCAATAAATGCCAATATTTCAATTTCAAATTTGTTGAAATGACATGTAAGAGGGAAGGGAAAATGCAATAAATTCCACTTGGCTCAAGGAAAATGACATGTAAGATGAAATTATTTCTTTGTTGGATGTACATGTTGACTTGGAATTTTTGAATTCAAATTGAGAGAATATTCCAAAAGATGCCTTGTGAGGAAAATAGAGATTTAATAAATGAATTGAATCTATTTTCATGTGCAACTTGCATCATCTAGAGGATGTGACATGAGATTAGATTAAATTAATCAAGGGTTAATTAATTTAATAGGAGATTTGATGATGTGACTTATTTGATTTAGATTTATGGATTTATTTAAATCAGATAAGAGAGGAATATGACAAGAGATTAATTAAATGAGGATTTTGATTTATTTAATTAAAAGGGTAGGTGTTAGATTAAATCAAATAATGTTTTAATTTATTTAATTTAATGGATAGACTTTAGGGATTTAATCAAATACATTGATTATTTAATTAAATAGGGATAATTAGATCAGATGGATTGATTTAATTGATAGGAGAAAGTGACTTAATTAGATAAAGTGATTTATTTAATTAAGAGACAAAAATTGATGAATTTAATCAGATAGGGGAATTTGATTAAATGGTTAGACCGAAGGATGATTCAAGAAGAAACGATGTTAGTAAGTCTAGGATCAAATGTGTGATGTCAATCGGTATATTTTACATGTCTACACTAAGCATTTTTGAAATTGGTCTTGTAAATTACGCCTAATGGGACTCATACGCCCTCTTCGGTGTATGAGTCTCACATGGCCCAAAATTAAAATTAATTCAATTCTTGGTGGGATTTTATCCTCCTAGATATGATGTCAGCTTTTAGTGTTGTAATTTCAAAAAAATTGGCATAATTAAGTATAAATACAAGGTTCTTTCACTCATTTTCACCAAACAAGCTAAGAGTTCAAGAGATCTTCCGAGGCCTTCAAGTATTCATGTATTGAAGTTCACAAGAGCATTCAAGAGTCTTCAAGAGTTGATTATCAAACATTTTAGAGCATTGTTCAAGCATCAGGCTTCATGTCAAAGTCTACATGCATCATTTATAACTGTGTTGTAAGGTTTCATGATTCAAGCTAACATTTCATTTCAGATCTATCCTATTAAATCAAGAATCAAGATTTTCATCCATTGGAGCCACTTCATACATGTTTTTAGCACTTTATTGCTAGGGTTGGTGAGTTGCAACATCATATTTTTTTCATTCATCATTCTTCATTCTATTTCATTTCCTTTCAAGATTTGATTACCAAAACAGGGTTTGACCAAGGAAAACCCCCTTCCACTAACAAAGAAACATTTTTCCCTCTCTTTAGTGTGTGATTTGCAAGTTTAGGTTGAAGAAATAGTGAAGAGAAAGATTGGAGAAATTTTTCAAATTGGTCAAAGTTGTCAAAGTTTTCAGCTTGCATTGAAGATGCTTGGAAGACTTCTACAAGCTACACGTCAAGGTTTCAGATCTGGAAATCAATTAGGAAGTACAAAGTAGAAATTGAAGACTAGATTCATACTTTGAAGCTTGAGAAATCCCTAACTAGAATGATACACATGTTCTGGCATATGAGTCCCAATTTAGGAAAATTTTTAGGTTTTTGCAGCTTTAGAAACCCATTTGCCAAATTCCAATTTATGCACAAAAACCTAGATTTGGGACTAAATCACCCAATATGGCATATGAGTCATAGGGAACTTTAAAATCAATGTTTTTAGCATTTTAGGGCTTCATCCAACCTTCATCATATTTCCAGGTGCAAACATTTCATCTTACAACTTTGTATTCTATTTTATATTACGTTTTAGGTCATTTAGTAAAGTATTTTGTCATATTAGGGTTAAGAATTACAACTTGCAATTCAATTGTCTTTACAAGCCCTAGCTTCATGGTGAACCCATCATTAGTTTATAATCAGACCATAGGACAACTATTGCAAAATCTCTTTCTCCTTTAGATACTTAAGATTGAGATCTTTAGGGTTTCCCCTCAATGAGATAGTTAGAAAGTGGGTTTTGCTCTATGTTCTAAACAATAGAAAAGCACTCCCCCATTTCCCATTGTTTCATCTTGTATGTTCCATAGAACTTAGGCTTGAGATTCTTGGCTCCTCCTTTCTTGATGTATGTATGTCTATGGTTGAAACCTGATGAACACCATATCTCCCACCTCAAATTTTATTTCCATGTGTATTTGTAATGATGGAAAAAGTACTCCCTCACATGGCCTTGATTTAGTGTTGTAATGTGCCTACCACATTCACATTAGGTCTTGGGACCTTTTGAACTAAATGATCTTATTGGTGCCTTATTTGGAGTGTTTGTAAAGTGTTGTAACACACTTTCACACTTTTCTACAATTTTCTTAAATAAGAGGGATTATTTGTGCTTTAATTGGCCTTATTTTGTATCCAAAAGCCTCATTTAATGCATATTTTTGAGGATAATCCTAACACAAATCAACATCTAATCATAATTCAGGTTTTTTTAGGTTGTGTAGCCCACATTTGCTTGTCTGGGACTCATACGCTACCTTGGGCATATGAGTCCCACCTAGGGTTTTGGTTGGTGATCCTGATTTCACACCTTTCTAAGCATTTTTTAATTTGGTCCCATAAATTATTCCTAATGGGACTCATATGCCACCTTGGGCATATGAGTCCCGTGTGGCCCAAAATTAGAATTAATTCAATTTTTTTGCGAGATTTTATTCTCCTAGATATGATGTCGGCTTGTAGTTCTTGAAAATGGAGGTAATTGTGTAGCTTAAAACTTGTAAAACTATGTGTAGACACTCAAAATATCCTGATCAATATCATGCACTTGATTCTAATTAACTAACACCAATTCTTCCTTAATCATTTCTTCACTAAACCAATTAATTGAACAAGCTTTATTTAATTAATTTCCTCTTTAAATCGGATAATGAACTTTATTAGATTGTTTCATCATTGCCAAACCTAATGTTCTTCCTTGAATTAAATAAACCAAATTTATTTAATTAAAATCCTAATGTTCCTCATTTAATAAAATAAATCAATTTTATTTAATTAATCCTAATGTTATAACATCCTCTCATTTTATTTAAATGAACCCAAACATTTAAATCAAATGTCACAAATCAACTAAGTTCATCTAAGTTAATTAATCCTAGATTAATTAGGTCCTAACAGTAATCCCCCATTCCTCTAGATTTTAACTCCACCCTTGGGTAAGTCAAACTAACCAAGTTGCACATGTAAATTAATTATTTTATTTAAAATTAACCTATTTTCATTCAAATATGGCATATTCTTGGAATATTCCACCCATTTGAATTTTCCCTCCCAAAGGACTTTTTCCCTCTACCTTTGCATTGAATGCTCTTACACCTCCTCTTACACAAACCACCTCTTGGCTTTCAAATCTCAACTATATGCATTTAACATGCACATTGTTCAAAATGTGCTCCACCTCCTTTCATTAGCATGTTGACAAGTGGCACAATGCCATTGGTCCTTTTTTTAATCCCACATTCTCCCCATTATTCACTCTTCAATCCTTCTTCCTTATAAATAAAGGCCTTCTATATTGATTTTAGGGACACAACTTCATGCAAATACTTTATAGTCATTTGAGTTCAAAGCATCCATTATTTCATCCACAATTTCATCCAAGTTAGCATAGAATTTCATCATCCATAGTTAGATTATTGACATTTTGCATAAAGAATCACACATCCATCATCAAGCTTATCAGGGGATTGGGAAAGGGATTCTTTCCACATCAAATAAGCACCAATCCCCATATGGGATGCTAGTTTGAGCATTAGAATGGTATTTCATTAGTAATTTATTTGGTATTTTACTTTGTTTTCATGTTCTTGTATTCAAATGAATTTCATAGGGAATTCTTGTTTATACTTGTTTATGGACTAATGTTTGATTTTTTGTTCATGTTTGAGTAGGTCTATGAAAAGTATTCACATTTTGGTATTAGAAGGAGGGCACAAATCTTGAAATTAACATTTTTTTTTGCCATTTCTATCATTTTTTCTCTTTTCTGCTTTCCTAGGACACAATGACAATGAGAAGACAAACAACGATGTTGTCACTTCAGCATCGCTATATAGTGACACTACCTTTGTATCCAAAGGGAGACATTGTAGTGATTTTCTTACAACTGGATCTATAAAACTCCAAAGGGCAACGTTGGTGAATATTCTGACACAAATGTTGTCTCTATTTTTCCACAAAGCGACGCTAACAACTCCAAATAGTGACACAAGTGTGGATAGCGGTGTTGGGTCAGGGTAAAAATAAATTTTTAATTTTATTTGAGCATGTGCTTTATGTTTTTTACCATTGACCTATTTTGTAGATCTGTTGTTTGTAGGCTGATCAAATTTTGTAGGTTGAGGTGACAACGAAGAGGAGGAAATAAGAAGAGCTTCCTATGGCACTTTCCTTTTCATAATTGTAAAAAAGTGTTCTTTGACACTTTGGGGGATATTGTTATTTTTCAGCTTTAGAACTTAACTACATTTTGTTTGGGTTTTAAAAAGAACATACAAAAGCTTTCTTTTTCTCAAAGTTGGTTAAAAAGAACATTAGAAACTCACTAGTTTTTGATTTAGTTAAAATTGAATAATCAACTTCACACTCAAGTTTTGTACTTTAAAAAGAAGTCACTATTGTCTTCGAGGATTTAAAACAAACTTGTGTCTATCTTGTTTTGTAATCTTCTTTAAAAACTAATGCCATCCAAATGTGTATGCACTCCTCTTGTGCTTCACGGTGATCTTGAGAATCAAAAGCATTTTGGTGATATTAGGTTGTCTAAAAGATTGCCTCCACATTTCAAATTTGGGTTTTTAAAATTGAACAAAGCTTGCTAGTGTGAGAAAGGGAATCACATGTGTTCTCTCTTTGTTCACACAAACAAAGATTGATTGAACTACAAATGCACTTATTCACTTTTGTTCACCTTTAGAGGGCTTTCCTTAATGGGAAAAAATACTCACCCTAAGGGAATGACCCAAGTGGTAACGAGCATAATCCAAGCTCTTCCAAAACACTATATAAATTTTTGGTTATGACGAAATCGTAAAAAATGGGAAGCAGTGCATTATAACTCTCCCCTAGTGTCTTTATGATGTGTAAAGCCCTTATTCTAAGGGTTGGGGGATCTCTCACAAGGAGTTTATCATTGCAACCCCTAAACTAGATTCCCTTAAAAAAAATTTGTTTAAAATCCAAAATCCCAATATTTGTTGGCGTTAGGAGGTCAGACCTCTGGAGCCATCCCACATATTTGCAGTTCTTTGTAGAGATGAAAAGTTCATCATGGGAGATTCGTGAGAACTAAAGTTTGGATGACCCATAGAACTGAGTGTCATGGAGGGGATCTAGTGTGTTCAAGCTTCTAATCATGTACTTTAAATAAGCACGACCAGAGAAATCCAAATGGGAATTAAAGAAATATTTTATTTTCCATTCTAGGGTTGTGCAATCTTTGAGTTAGTTAAACACATTACTTGGATCCAAAATATTGAAAATAAACATTCAACAAGGTCACCATATTTCAAAGCCTTTAGAAAGAGAAAATACCTTTCAAAAGTCCAAGTATTACTACTTGTCCCTATGGATTTATCCTTAGAGGCTTCTAAATATTTGGGCCTATATTTCATTTTTCTCTCTAAAGTAAAAATTAAGGAAAGGGTAATTGCACCAAGATGGTTCCCAAAAAGGGGGCTTAAGTGGCCACTTTTTTTCTGAAATCAGGAAATGCATACCTTGGATGTGAAATTGAAGATAGTTACACTCAAAATTTTGAGATGGAACAAAAACAAGGATCGAAGTGCTTCGAGTCTACTTTCTAAAATACTAATTTATTTTGAAAATGGTTGAGATTAAGGGGTTCAAAAGAGGGATGCATATAAATTGGTGTTTTTTTTGTCAGAAAAAAATAACAGAGCAACTCTTGTATGACCTGAGCATGGTGAACTTTTTTGTATTATTTTTAAAATCACTATGATCAAAAGTTACCTAATAGCATCTAGTTGGTGTACAATTTTTATGATAATTTTTTAATGAATATTTGATTTTTTACTAATTTTCTAAGTGGGCACTTCCTGAAAAGCATAATTTTGGTCGTGCTCCCCCTACAAATTTTTGAAAATAATTGATTTTTTTTCTTTTTTTTTTTAAATTTGTAGAATGGAGTCTAGTTTCTAAAAATGTAATTTATTTGAAATTTTGATGAACGGTTAATTTATAACAAAAAAACACTAAACACTGCTTTTTGGAAAAAAATAGACATACAAACAAAAAAATTATGGATTAAAGGCTTAACATTGTCAAAAGTGAAAAAAATTACATCGCTGGATAGCTAAGAGAGAACCTAGCATTACCCATGTTTTTTATTTTGTCAATATTGAACTAGATGAAATCTTGATGGTGAGCACGGACTTGATTATGTGAAAAATTGTAAAATTTGCAAAAACACGTCTTTGGCCTTGTTGGGAATTCCCTCCAAGCCTTTGGGTTGGTATTCCAAGGCAAATAATTTCATTTTTTTTCTATTTTTTAACGCGAAATAATGCATGCGTGTTATAACGTGCTCGAGTTATAACACAAGCACATTTAAAAAAAAAAATCATAAGTGGCTAGAAAATTGGTACCCAGCTTCATGCACCCGCCCGAAAGTATTGTCTTGATTTTCTTGATTTCCACATAATGGACTTGATGGGATGAAAATAAATTGAGACATAGATATTTAATTTGAAAGCTAAGCAAGAAAGTGTTTGTGGTAAAAAAGAATCCATTAAGCAAAGATTAACTCAAATTGAACCCCACACATGTGTTTTCTTCACACAAGATCAAAATCCCAAAACCAAAGTCCATCAATTGTCACAAATTTCTTAGTCCAAACAATCTTAAGAAATGTTAGTCTATGTTTTGTCAAGTTAGAGATGGGTTTCTCTATAACTTTTACAAATGTGCATCAAAGGATGACCCAAACTTGTACTCTTTTTATTATTGTCAAAATCCAAGTCTTTTTCAACATTTTGAGTATCTCACTTTGTAGGGTTGATAGGTTCTTAAAAGTATAGCATGTTTTTCAATACTAGGTCTTGTAAACAAAAGTCTCTAATTTTTTCAACCATCCTCAAACATCAATCAAAACCCA
Organism: Sequoia sempervirens; assembly: GCA_007258455.2. Lineage (NCBI taxonomy): Eukaryota > Viridiplantae > Streptophyta > Pinopsida > Cupressales > Cupressaceae > Sequoia > Sequoia sempervirens. Next base: position 279,222,178 of record VDFB02086081.1, on the reverse strand, counting down.
TCTCACAAACAACTCTTAGAAATCTTGGAAAAATCCTTCATACTAGACTTTTAGAAAATCCTTTAAATCAAATCAAAATAATAGTGTTTGACTAAGTGTGTGTGGATGCATCCTTCTTCATACACTTAGTTAAATTATCACCTTGTGAAAAATTTTATTCCAATATAACATCTAACATCTTGGAGTTTATAAGTTCATTATCAAATCCAAATCAAATCCAAAATCCAAAAGTCCTAAAGTATAGTATCCCTCCAAGGTTACTTAAGAGTTCAATCATTCACAATCATCCACATTTCACTATCTCATCACCATCCTTTGATCCTTAGCATCTTAGATTTTACTTTTTTGTACCTAAAGTTTGGACCAACCTAAAGAGTTAGAGGTTTACCTCCCATATTCTTGAAATTTTATCCTTATTTTATGGTCCAAACTAGATCTCAACACAAGAAGAACATGGAGATAAACAAATAAACATCCAATTCAAGTGACTTGAGTCAAACTGCACCTAAAAACATCCCCATTAGATCTAGCAATCCCCCACTCAACCTTCCTCAACTACCACAAGATCTTCAAGAGGGAGGTTTCCAAGTTGAGGACATTACCGACAATTTCCTAGGAATGCTTCAAGATGAAATCATGGAAATGGTCCAAAATCTTGAAAATCACAAAATTGTCAACAAAATGATGAGACTTAATCCTTCACAATACATGTTAGAATTGGCAAAGGAAGGGGCTAAAATCCCTTCTGATTATGATGTAAGTAGTATTGTGGAGAAACCTCTTGGGATTATGCCACTAGTCTCATTCACACCTTCCTTCCAAAACATCATTCAACCCATCCCACAACTGGCCTTATCTCATGCTCCAAGTCAACCCATGGTTACCAAGGGGATTTCATTGCTTCAAGCTCTTCAAACACATCCCCTTGTAAATAACCAAGACTTAGACACAAATACCATCTTGGGTCAACCAAATATGATTCCTGAACATCCAAAATATCCATACATTTCACTCATCTTTGATGACACCAACAATTCATCCACTTTCACCACATCACTGAGATATTCTCTTGACAAAAAATTCTCTCTCCTCATGACTTAACAAGGACCAGGGGGAATATTTGATCCCTCATCATCACATTCTCAAGGAAACACACCACCCATCTTCCCACCATTTCCCCCTTTACCATTGACATCCACACCAATCCTCGATTTAGGGCAACCCCCTTTACCAATCGTCAATCAACCAAATCAAAACAATCCTCTGATCATGATTCAAATTAACATACCAAATTATCCAAGCATGCCATTGATATTGCAACACTAAGTGGTACCAATTCAAATGACACAATCAATCAACACACCATCTATAGATGTGGTCTCCCAAGGACCAAGCATATCAATCACACCATCTATGACACAACCCCCTATCATCACCCATACAACACCTCAACAACCACCTCAACAAACTATCATCACAACATATCACACCATTCCAAATCCTCCACCTCCACCATCGAAACCAAACATGGAAAATCAATACAACATCACACTACAAGCTTCCCACCAAGCATATCAAAAAGCATTTCAGCAATTTCAAGCTCAACAAGCCTCACAAGTCACACAAAAATTTTCTCAACAAGCATAGGCACAACAAGCACAACAGGTTTCCCAAGTGCAATCTCAAGCTTTATTGCAACAACAAAAAGTTGCACAAGTAGGAAAAGTAGCACAAGCCACACAAGTTGTACAAGTCGCACAAGCTACACAAGCTACCTAGGCTTCCCAACAAGATCAAGCTCAAGAAAAAGCTCAATATTAAGCTCAAAAATCTCAAGCACGGGATTTGTTACAACAACAAGCTTATCAACAAGCAACTTAGTTACAAGCACAACAATAGGCATTGTTGGAATAACAACAAAAAGACCAACAACAAGGATTTTTGGTACAACAATTTTAGGCATGCCAACAAGCATTGGTCGCACAACAAAACTTGCAGCAACCTCTTACAAATGCAAAAAACACCCCACCCATCACTAAAATAGTCAAATCACCCCAAATTACATTCATCGCACCACCTGATCCACAAAATGTTGTGTCTACACAAATCAAATTTCTCTCACAACAAGTCCTAGACCTACAATCAAGAAAGACAAAAAAATGCTAGGGAATTTGTACCCTTATCCATTCAACAAAAATATTCTGATGGTTCCATTCACTAAAGGATTCAAAATCCCTAAATTTGACAAATAAAGTGAGACGGGTAATCTTGAAGATCACATCATGGAATTTCATGTCCACTGCACAGAAGTTTCCTATGATGACTCATATCTAATTCAGATTTTCCCTTGAAGTTTGGCTAGCCTTGCAATGGAATGGTTCCCTCACCTTCCTCCTGGAATCAAAAAGTTGCAAGAAATTGTGGACTTGTTCATATAGAAATATTCATTCAACATAGGAATGGATGTGAGCATAGAAGAACTATTCACTCTCAAACAAGCCAAGGGGATAACATTCACATCCTTCTTGCAATAACGGCGATCAAAGGCCAATAGGAGCAAGTGGACTATGCCAAGAGAATAGAAAATTTTTACTATCATCACCAATCTTGAAGGAACCTTGCTTCCATATGAAAATGCAATGCATCACCACATATGACCAACTGATCCCCAAGGCATTCAACATTAGAAGATCCCTTATTGCACAAGGGGGTACACCTACTCATCAAGACAATCAGCCGTCAACTAGTTACAATGAAAAATATCGTACATGTGTAAAGAACAAGAACATTACTAATGATGGTGCAGTTGACACTAAAGTTATCATCAGTGCTCCAAGGAAAAACATACAATCATACCAACAACGACGAGTCAATAACCTAAAAAACACACAATCCAACACATCATCAAAACAACACAACAATCAAGCAGTCAATAATTTGAATAATCAAGGGGTACCATCTCCAAGAAAAAATATCCCCCTAAGAAAAAATACACACTAGTTGGGGAACCAATTGAGTATGTACTGCATCAGTTGGTACAAGAAAAACTTATCAATATCCCTATTTATGAAAATTATAAAGAACCTCAAGTTAAACCACCATGGTATAATGAGAAACATCTCTACAATTTTCATAAAATTAAGGGTCACACAATGGCTAGTTGCATGAGACTCAAAAATATGATTCACGACCTCAACGATGACAAAACCATAACCATTGAACAACTCGCTAGAAACCAAGATCTCAAAATATACATGAATCTGGTGCCAAATCACAATAAGGGAAATGACAATGGTAAGGAAAAGTATAATAATGTGAACCATGTCTATGACCATGTGGTTGCATCTTGATGTTGTTACACCCTTAGATGAGTGGGTTACCATTGTCAATATCACAAGATCCAAAGCCAACTGTGGAGTCACCACATATAGTGGAAAAATTACCATTGCAGGACAATCCCAACCACCAAGGGCATTCACCACCAATCTGAAGTCAATACCTAGTGGTTAGAATATCTTGGATCAATTGAAAAAGATCCCTGCCCAAATCTCCATCATGGAATTATTGAAATATTAGCTACACATAGGAAAATCCTAAAAGAAGCATTGGCCATATCCTTTGTCCCAATGGATCTTGACATAGAACAGTTCCAAGCTATGGTCGGACATATCACTGACCACATATCCTAACATTCTTTGATTAGGACTTCCCAACACAACCATCTCATAACCACACACTCCATCTCGAAGTCCTAGACCATAAGAATAAAGTCAAAAGAGTATTGTTGGATGGAGGTGCAAGCTTCAATATATGTACTCTCAAGCTAATAAATAATTTTGGATTCTCTAAAGATGTCATTGAAAAAGGTAAAGGTATTACAATCAGGGCATATGATGATCAAGAACGGGTGTCTCAACAAACCATTCAACTCCATATTCAAGTAGGGCCAACTATCATGGAAACCACATGCCAAGTCCTTGATCTGGAACTACCTTACAATATCCTCCTAGGGAACCCATGGATTCATGGGATGCAAGCTATCGCATCCACCTTCCATCAATGTGTTAAGTTTCCTTATCAAAATCAAGAGGTCATAGTCCATGGAGATCTTGAACCCTTTTATTATTGCAAGAACCTAGAAGCCAAGTACTACAAAACCCCATAAGTGTCAAAGAATGATGAAGCACCCACATATCCATATATAGACCCATCTACCCTTGCCTCCACTTCTAAGACAAAGACACCCTCCATTCTTGACATCTTTGATATTCAGGTCATTATCCAAGATAATGGCTGCGGTGACTACATAATGAAAAAGAGTTGCTTTGTAATAGGAGAGTTACCTCAATTTCCTCAATCGCATCGACAACCTCAACCAATTGAAACATCCTCCCAAACCTTCAAAGCAGACCCCTCCAGATTCAAAAGGTGGGGGGACCTAAGTTAGGAAGTGGTAGAAGAAAGGGATATATCAAGCTTATTGTATCAAGATGAAAGGACTATACTTGATCTTACCATGGACAATAACAACAAAGGACTATAGTTGTAGAAGGATGGGGCTATAACAAAAATGAAAATCTTGCAAAAAATCATAACGGCCTATTAGAACCTATCATTCCTGAGAAGCAAATAAAGAATATTGGCCTTGGATGTACCCCTCCAAAAGTAATCATATGTGGTAAATGTGCCCTAGTTAAAACTTTCAAAGCTTCCCCCCTAGTTCTTGTATTGATTACTTATCCTGTTGAGGACCCCCTCATTGATCTACCTATGTTATTCAAGGATTCCTCCCTTCTCATGATCAGTACCCTATCTTTCAAACCAAGTGACTAGACTACTCAGCTAAAACTTGTCTATCCCCAACTCATTGATTATGACCAACGAGGACCACTGATTTTAGACATGTTCAAAAATGATGAGGCTCTCTCAAAATTCATGGGATTGTGGGATACGATACCATGTGGAGATCATAAAGATATATTCGACATTGAGCTAGACACACATTTCTACTATGGGGAAATGATTAAATCCTTTAGTCACAAAATTGAAAATTTAAGAGTATTATCTATGTCTTTAAGTGAAAACCACACAGTGGCACTTTCTGCCTAGAAAATAGGGAAGAAAAAGGATGCATCCAATGGTGAAAACCTATTTAAGGCACTAGAGGATAAGGGATTCAATCTTTCCCTTTTTGCTATTCATCAAGAAAAGTCAGTAGTCTTGGCAGAAATGTGCAATCCAGTCAACCTAGTAATTGAAGAAACACCACATATCACCTTCTATGCAGAATCATTCTTGAAAAAAGAACATGAACTTCTGATGGAAAGAAAGGTAAAATATTCATGGAGCTATCCAAACATGCCTGATCTTAATCTAGAGGTTCTGGTTTTCCCTCTAGCTATCTATCTAGAAGCAAAACCAATAAGACAAAAGCTAAGAAAGATGCATCCACAAATATCATTATTGGTCAAAATTGAATTATAGAGGCTCCTTGATGTTGGATTCATAAGGCCAATTGATTATCCAAAATGGGTTACAAACCTTGCACCTATCTCTAAGCCCACTAGGGGCATCCACATCTACACTAACTTCAGATACCTAAACAAAGCATGTCCTAAGGATGATTTTCCTCTCCCAAATATAGACATGATTGTGGATATGACAGCAGGACATCAAATGCTATCTTTAATGGATAGATTTTTAGGATATAATTAGATCATGATAGCTAAGGATGATCAACACAAAACAACTTTCACCTACCCATGGGGAACTTACTGATAGAACATGATGCCATTTGGGCTGAAAAATGTATGAGCTACCTATTAAAGAGCTATGGCACTAATCTTCCACGACATGATTCACAAAACCATGGAAGACTATTTGGATGAAATATTAGCTAAATCAAGAAAGCGTCAGGATCACATACCAACTCTAAGCTCAATCTATGATAGGCTAGAAGAATACAAGGTTAGACTCAATCTAAAGAAGTGTGTCTTTGGTGTACAATCAAGAAAGCTCCTTGAGTATATTGTATCTATGATGGGAATTGAGATACATCCTGCCAAAGTCAAAGCAATTCTCGATATGTAAGCACCAAGAACATTAAAGTAGTTAAGGGGTTTGCAAGGAAGACTCCAATCTAGTTGTTAGTTTATAGCATAGTTAGTAGATAGGGCTATCCCATATTCTCATCTACTCCACAAGGTGGTAGCATACAAATGGGACAAGAAATGTGATCAAGCATTTAATAAAATCAAGGAGTACTTGCTCACACCACCATTTCTTATGCCACCAATTATGAACAAGCCCTTCATCCAATATATATTGGCAACAAAAACAACCCTTGGCACTCTCTTAGGACAACACGATGAAAATGGGAAAGAGAGAGCTATTTAGTACATCAGTAGAGCCATGGTAGGACATGAGCTAAATTGTACATTTATTGAGAAGACTTGCCTAGCAGTAGTGTTCATTGCACAAAAATTCAAACACCATATGTTGGCACATCAGATAAAATTCATTGCCAAGATAGATCTTCTTAAGTATCTACTTTCTAAGGAAATGCTCATAGGGAAAACAACTAAATGGGTAATGATCTTGACAGAACACGACAAAGTATGTAGAATGGAAGGACATTAAAGGACAAGTAATTATATATTAGCTAACAAAAGCATTGATGTATTCAGAGAACCCATTGGTATCAAAATTTCCTGATGAGTCAATCTTTAACCTAAGTGTGGTAGATCACTAGAAAGTATATTTTGATGGATCCTACACATAGCATTGGGTTAGGAGCTGGGGTTTTCTTCATTAAACCACAAGGATATTTCATACCAAAGTCATACATGTCTCAAAGTGATCCCACCCCTATATCTAAAAATCACTGGATCATTGGGCTTTGTATCAACCAAAGTAACAATCGGTCAAAGCAAAAAAATATGCTCCCAGGCCCATATATGCAATAGTGTCACTCCAGTACCAATCAATCGACCACCACAATATGAAAAATCATGTAGGTCATGGTACAATGAGGCTAGGATCACTAGTTCCTAGGAAAACAAGGTCCTTCGGCTCAGCATCCACTCCCACGCCAAGCCCCATCCTAGGCTGAAGCATCTGTCTCATTGATCTAGAGCCACTAACCCAAAAATTGATAGTAGTAATGATCAACCTAAAAAGCAACCCCCAACCTATGTAGAACTCCAAGTCAAGCTGGCACTCAATGAATACAAGTCTCTCTAGTTGCATGACCTCATGACACGTGTCAGTGTCGACATCTGCAGTGTAGATCACTCGCTTGCCATGAATTGACAAACATAAAATGCACCATACGTCGTCAAAAGTAATAGTTGCCTCACCAATTAGAAGGTGAAAATATGACATCTCACTGTGCCACATCTTGCACAACACATCCATCATCACCAAGTGAGTCTAAACAACAGGCACATAGGCAACATACCAGAGATCGATCTCACCTAGATGCTCCTATTGTAACTCTGATAAATCATCCAATTTGCATAGGACTGAGGGCCAATGCTCATGTGAAAGAATAGGTTGGATCACCTCCTACACCCATAAATTCATGATGTCAAGATTTGCAAAAAAGATATGACCTCGTTTGGAGTTTTCGACCTCCAACCCATGGAATGTGTCACAGTTTGTGAAAGTGTCGCTATTTGTAAAACTCCAAACAACGACGCTGGACCCTTTGAAAAAGATAAATCCATCATAGTGTCATGATTTTAATAGGTGTTTCCCTTTGACTGAAAAACTCTAAACTCAAATCAAGCTAAGTGTTGCTTTTTGTAAAAGTGTCGCTATTGGTGGTGCAGGTGCACCCTAGCATAAACATGCCTCAATAAGGAAAACTTTGGAATTTGATTTTGTAAATTTTCCCTCATGTTTTAATAAGGTATAAATGAGCATAATAGGCTTGTTTTAGGTCATTCATAGCTATTTTGGAGTCATTAGACATTAAAAGTTAAAAGTTGCACAATTTCGCAAAATGTTGTCATGTCAATATTACAAAAATGCAAAAAATGTAAAATGAAGGAAGATCAAAGGTTAGGTAGTTGTAAATTTAGTTTGAGGCATTGAGGATTGTTTATTTAAGGCCTTTTAAGGCATCACAAATCTTGAGGAAGGTTGGAGGAAGATGTAGGAGTGAAGATTTCAATAAAATATTCTAGTTTTCTATTTATTTTCTGCATTTTCATGGTTTCAGGCCATTGTATGACCATTTATTGTGCAAGAATCCACCTCTCCTCCTTTGGATATAAAAACCATGTGAATCTAGTTTAATGTGCATTTGATTTAATTAAAAACCATTCAGTATTTTAACAGTTGTGTGCATTTATTTCCAGGTGGATAAAACCCTAATTTGGGGTAAGTAGTGTGCAATAAAAATTATGTTTTTCAATTTCTAACTATTGAAATCTCGTCAAAATTGGTTTTTAAGGAGTTTTAGATTTATTTTAAAAGATTCCAAATTTCCAAGTCTTGAATGTTTGGTTGTGGGCAGTTTCAATTTAGCCCTAGGTCTGTAATATGGCAAAAATCTGGAAAATGATAGAGTACAGTAAGGGTTTAGTGCTTTGCTTGTGAAAAGGGTATTTTACTTCATTAAATTTGATTGGGAAATTTTTTAAGTGTGTTGTGAGTCATTTTTAGACAAGATTGATGAGTTTATAAAGGTTAGAGCCTATTTATTGTTACTATCCTATTGATATAGAGTTATGATAGTCATATTTGGGAACTAAAGTTGAAGATTTAGAATGAATGCTTGAAGGAAATAACATGAATAAGGAATGGGGAATGGTTTACATAGTGTGTGCAGGAATATTTGTACTTTTTTGTAATATTTGAAAGAGGGAATGATTTGGGAATTGTGGGGTTGTTATGTTTGGTGGCTTAAATGGGCCTAATTGTTGGTTATGACAGTCTACTTTGAGAAGTTCTCTTATTCGGGATGTCAAGTTTGTAATAGGGTTTGAGTCTGTCATTTTGATATTGCTTATGGGGTTTTTGCAATATCCCCAAAATAGCAATGCCATGAAAACCAAGTGCTAAAATACAAATGAATAAATAAATAAATAAATAGCAATGTTAATATTAAATTTAAAATAAATATGTAATATAAAAACATATGAATATGAAATAGCAATTATAATAAGAACATATTGACATATTAGTATTCTAATATTAAATAACTTAATATGAAAAATAATAATAGTAAATAAAATAAATATAATTAAAGATAATTTAAAACATCATTGTTATTATAATTGTTAAATATCATTACCAAAATAGATATTATTATATTTGATTATGGACATTAAATACAGATAAATATATTAAAATAAATATAAGTATAAATATTTAATATTGAATAACATATTAACCATATAAATATTGAAAAAACACATAACTATAAACATATTAAAAATAAACCTCTAAAAACAATATAAATAATAATCATTAAAATATATATCAAACAAGGCAACCACTAAAGTCACGTCCCTCCAAATAGAAAGAACACGTCTTTTCTAAAAAGTGCATCTCTTCTCAACATGAGAGGGTATAAAATATGATTGAGGAAAGAAGGTAAGGGGCATTGAATGAAAGGAAGGAGGAATAAAGAAAGGAACCTAGGAATATATTTAGCTTAATAAAAGATTATGTGAAAATTTGATGACAAGGAATAAGCAACAATAGAGTAAGTTCATTATAATCATTTTATGCTGGTATATGTTTGATATTTATATTTTTTATTTTTGTGGTAAACTCTAACATAATTAAGGTCTGAAATTATATATATATATTTTATGATCAAAATTAATTATTTTTGTAGTATGTTTATTATGGTTATTATCTGTGAATATAAATATACACATATTTTGTTATTTATATTTGTTACTCTCTTAATAAGCTTCATCATGATTATTTAATACAATTGTGTATTTTTCTATTATATATATGTATATAAAATAAATACATATAAATATAGATCTGATATGCATGTTCATGCAAAGGTGAGTATTGACAATCAATTAGGGATAATCATATATTAGATCTTTATATAGGATATATATATATATATGATTATGTAATAATGATGCTTGAAACAATTATTATGTCTTAATGAGCTATCTTGACATTACCTTGAAGAATAGACTTCAGGCTCAAACTCCCTTTTGCTAACACTCAATAGGGATAGGATGGTTGTGGAGGGAAAGGCTGGTATTTCAATCCCATGGTGGATGTCCCAAGATGGTAATAAGCCTTGAGGGAATCCACTTGGAGATTGGTCAAACACCCTTTGCACTATAAGGTGTCCCTCCTCCAATGAGGTTAGGAAAGAGGAGCCAAGGCAAAGATCTATTCCAATCAAGAGTAAGAAGTCACATTTGATTATGCTAGTTTATGGTTTTAGATGATAATGCATTTAATTGTCTTATTCTTAAGATGTGCAATCTAAAATGATGAACAAGGAATTATGTGCTTAATTGATAATACATGTTGTAAGTAGGTCTTCAAGGTAATTTACATTAATAAAATGGTGTGTTGGTAAAATAAATTATATGTCTTAACATGTGCTTTTATATTTAGAGGATAAGTCAAACAAGGGGACATTACAGTTTTGAGGAATCAATAAGTCATTTATTGCCTTGTTCTCAGTTTGGGCACTTTGAAACAAGGGATTTTGTGAAGGTAAATTGAGTCCTAGTTGCAAGGACAACAATTTTTGTGTTGAGATTTTTTCAAGTTAAGTTTAGTATGGGTATTGTGCTCCTACATTACATCAATTTGGAATTTTGAACCCTCATCCCAAATCGCATATTGTGTCGTGATTTACACAAGTGTTGTTGTTTGAGCTTCCAATGTCATTGATTTTTCACTTTGTGAATCACTATATAGCGATGCTGGGGACTTTGACTCTTTTGAGCTTAATAAATGCACTAAAATATCAAATCTCAAAGTTGGATTTGGGTAACATATCGGTGGTCCTACACCTGGAGGTCTCTGGTACACATGAACTCATTGAGAAATGTGTCAGGGAGGCACTCGTTGCCCCATCGCGCAAAAGAGTTAGGGCTCAAGTTACTAAAATTTCTAAGGTCTGAATGCACAAATGATTGGAAAGTGACCCATGCAAGCCTATTTAAGCATGAAAATTAGGGGTTTTTGACCAAATTTGGCCATTGAACTAGGGTTTTGTAACCCCTACACTTTTTTTTCCCAACTGAGGCTCATTTCACATCTTTTTTCACATTTTGGCATATTTTCAGCATCCTGGAGCCTTTCTCGAGCCTTTAGGAACCTTGTCTTTTTTCGAGAAATCACCCAAAATTCCAAAATTATGTCTGATCTCTCGAGGGGGAAATATACTAGTGTAATTCTTCTCGCTAGGGGCAGCAGTGGGGCATCCAAAAAATTACAATATTTTTGAATTTTGATCTCACATGTGTTATTCTTTGAACCAACATAACAAGTACATTGCTTCAAAGAGGGGAAAAATGTAGAAACTCAAAACATCCTGATCAATATCATGCACTTGATTATGATTAACTAACACCAATTCTTCCTTAATCATTTCTTCACTAAACCAATTAATTGAATAAGCTTTATTTAATTAATTTCCTCCTTAGATTGGACAATGAATTTTATCATATTGTTTCATCATAGCGAATCCTAATTTTATTCTTTTAATTAAATAAATAAAATTTATTTAATTAAAATCCTAATGTTCTTCCTTTAATTAAATAAAATTTTCTTTAATTAAAATCCTAATTTTCCAACATCCTCTCATTTTATTTAAATGAACCCACACATTTAAATAAAATGTCACAAATCAACTAAATTCATCTAAGTTAATTAATATTATATTAATTATCTCCTAACACTAACCCCCCATTCCTCTAGCTTTTAATTCCACCCTTGGGTAAGTCAACCTAACCAGGTTGCACATGTAAATCAATTTATTTTATTTAAAATTACCCTACTTTCATTCAAATATGGCATATTCTTGGAATATTCCACCCATTTGAATTTTCCCTCCCAAAGGACTTTTTCCCTCTACCTTTGCATTGAAGGCTCTTACACCTCCTCTTACACAAGCCACCTCTTGGCTTTCAAATCTCAACTACATGTGTTTAACATGCACATTGTTCCAAATGTGCTCCACCTCCCTTCATTAACATGTTGACAAGTGGTACAATACCATTGGTCCCTTTTTTAATCCCAAGTTCTACTCATTCTTCACTCTTCTATCCTTCTTCCTTATAAATAGAGGCCTTCTCTATTGATTTGAGGGACACAACTTCATGAAAATCCATTATAGTCATTTGAGTTCAAAGAATCCATGATTTAATCCACAATTTCATCCAAGTTAGCATAAACTTTCATCATCCATAGCTAGGTTATTGACATTTAGCATCAAGAATCACACATCCATCATCAAGCTTATCAAGGGATTGGGAAAGGGATTCTTTCCACATAAAAGAAGCACCAATACCCTTATGGGATGCTGGTTTGAGCATTTGAATAGTATTTCATTAGTAATTTATTTGGTATTTTACTTTGTTTTGATGTTCTTGTTTTCAAATGAATTTCATAGGGAATGCTTGTTTACACTTGATTAAGGACTAATGTTTGATTGTGTGTTCATGTTTGTGTAGGTGTAGGAAAAGAATTCACACTATGAGATTGTAGATCTAATTAAGTGTTCTTTGTTACAAATTCTTTGTGTATGGTTATCTGTTTAGATCAATTTTACTGATTGTAGAAAGAGACTGAAGATTGTGGAAGAATGAGACAAGAAGATATAAGTGACACAACATATATGTGGAGAAACCCATTTTGGGAAAAAATATAACACTAGAATCAATAGTGCTTGTATTATTTAACCTTAGAACAGGATTACATTAATAATATATCAATCCTTAATTGATATGCTTCTTTTGCTTTCAACAATCCTTCTTCACAACCTGCAATAAACTTTGATAGAACTCTCTTCAAATTGCTGCAATTAATAGACAATTATGAGCATTGTAAACTACAAAGAGTTGTCAATAACAAGAGCACAAAGATCCTCACAAATATCTATGCCTAGATTGGGCAAGTAGAGTTCCACACTGTAACATGAATTCAAAATCAAAGTCTCCTTAATTTAGGCACTCCAAACTGAACACTTAACTAATCGTAGGTCAAGAAAATATCTTCCAAGCTTCTCCTCAAAGTTGGTACCCAAGAATGGTCCCAATTAATGAAGCCTTGTAAATATCTTCTCATGCAAAAAGGTGTCAGCTCAAAGATGCCAACTTGGGCGACCAAGGTGGGTCCAAGTCAATCTTTGTTAACTAAAACATATCTCTCCACCAATTCATGTAAAAATTATGCATGATTGATCATACCTAGTTAACTAAATGTATCCACCTATTATCTATCATGCAAGTGAAGTCATTATTCATGCAACTCAAGTCACCTAACGTCAACTAGCATTCAACTTAAACTAACTACATGCAGTTGAAGATAATTGAACCATAACTAAACTAAATTGAATTGAACTAAACTGATACTGAACTGAATTAAATTGAGCTAAACTGAACTCCACTCATGTAAATATCAATCCCTAATTTTTAGGATTGTTACATGAATTACTGAAGTGTTATCTATCATCCAAATAGTTAACTTAAGCAAGGTGAGTTCCACCTTCCATGTGGGTGCCCCATGTGCTCCTATTTTTTAGGAGCTCTTCTTGGGTATCCCCATATGTTCTTATCATTTATGAATAATTACAAATTTCAATTTACATGTTCATTTCATTGGAATTTAATCTCTTTCTAATCCTAGTGTTGGGGAACACTTTCGAAGGACTTAGGAGATGCATGAAATATGTTTAGGATTGCAATTAAATGGAATCCTATTCCCAACATTCTCCCAATTGACATTATACATTGCAACTATTCTAAATAAGGAATCATTATTATAAATCAATTATAGGACTCAAGTCCAATGGACTTCTTGCACCAAGAGAACTTATCTGTAGGAACTAGTTTTGTAAGATAATCTACAACATTGATCAAAGTGTCAACTTTCTCAATCAATACCTTCCCACTCTCAACCATTTCTCACACAAAGTGATGTTGAACATCAACATGCTTAGTATGAACATGATATATAGGATTTTAGGCTAAACAAATAGTACTCTGACAATCACATTCAAGTTTAATTTGCTTGCAATTAAAACCAATACCTTTCCAAAGTATTTGTAACCAAATTACCTCTTTAGAGGCATGTGTAGCAGCCATGTACTCTGCTTCTGTGGTAGAAAAAGAAACCATGGGTTTCCTCTTACTCATCCAACTAACCATAGCTCCAAAAAAAGTAAACACGGCCATTTTTTGACCTCCAACTATCTTGGTCTCCTGCCCAATCTGAATCAACAAAACCCTATATATCCAATGATCTATGCATAATATTAATATCATTAGCACCATGATAAACCAAACAATACAGACCAATGTTCTTTACTAGGGTTAAACATAAACCTACTTAGAACTCCCACTACTTAAGCTATATCTGGTCTTGTACAGACCATTGTATACATCAAACTACCAACTACACTAGCATATGGAATTTTAGACATTTCCTCATGATCAAAATTAGATTTAGGATTCATGTCTAAACTTAACTTCATGCCAACTAGTAAAAGGAATATTAATTGGTTTACTATCTTGCATGTTAAACCATTTTAAAATAGTATCAACATAGTTTCTTTGACATAAGAAAATCTTTATGTTACCTCTATCTCTACTAATCTCCATACCAAGGATATATTTTGTAGCCCCTAGATCTTTCATCTCAAATGTGTTAGAGAGTTGTGCTTTCAATTCTTTGATCATTACCTTGTTGTTACCAATAAACTAAAAGGAAATCTATGGAGCGCATCTAATAAAACTCCAAACAGTAGTATCTTCAGTAACTTCAATTTTGATCAGGTTACTTCAAAAACACATTCAACTATGTCCAAATGCAAAACAAAAACAATTTATTTCCCACATTGATCCTTATAAGAGAAACACATGTAAATTCTACAGCATGCATTAATAGATTCTACTACACGCACCAATAGACATGAAAGATGAAATAGAAAACCAGAACACAAAGATTTACATGTTGAAAATCCTTTCGAATAAAAAACCACACACTCCAAAGACCGAGCCATTGTATTATTTAGCAACAACGGTTACAATACAGTTTCAAGCTCTTAGCCTTTTCAGATATTATATCTTGTTCATCTGGATACAACTAGTAGCAAACTACTACTCAGAGATCAGAAGAGATTCCAACATAATACTTCCTCTCCCTTCTGCTTCGACCTCATGGCTTTGACCTTTCGGCTAGCCACTCGATCCTCATCCTAACGTTCTCTCATTCTGGCTGTTGGCTCTTTTTCTCTCTGTACACTTACAATACTCTCTCTCACAAAGACTATGCATCCATTCGTTTTCAACTACTAGATCACAACAGTCAATCATCCAGCTCAACATCATTATAATCGAAGATGTTTCCACTTCCTTGCATAGAAGAAGATACCTCTAGGTCACACCATGTAGGACAACTTTCTTTTAGAATTGTTTAGATTAAGCTTCTCGTAATTGTCCATGAGATACCATACAAGAAAGTCTCATTCGGTCAAACAACTTCAATCAGTGTTGGCATGTCAGTGAGACACTGACTGTGTCTCCTTGATGCCAATAGCTTCATATTGATATTGTCAAGATTCATTTCCATCGACAAGAAGATATACAAAATGCCACAAGTCATATCAAAACCACCGACATTCATTTCAATCCTATCGGAAAAAGATTTCCCATCGACAAGACTCATACCGATGCACACAAGTCACAACGACCTCAGTTTTCCATTGGAAAGACTTTCACTCTTCACCGAGACCTTCCAATGAGCCTCCAATTTATTTTGAAAGCATCCACCATTTAGTGAGATATATTGCTTTCGCTAGGAGATTACACCGAGCCCTCAAGTCATACCAAACACCAGGATTCACATCGGTAAGACTATCGCTCTTCACCAAGACTTCATAATGAGCTCTTTATGTTATACCTAAACATCCAGTCAGCAAGACATTTCACATTCGTCAAGAATTCATGCCAAAATCATCCTCGTTACCTTGAAGCCACTGTTCGCCAAGAGTCACATCGAAGTCATCTGATAATCGACAAGACATTTGTTTTTCACCAAGATGTTACACCGAGCCTTCATGCATTACTGAGTTGGTAAGAATTTTGTCTTTCGCCGAGACCACATACTAAGCACCCATGTCTTTCCAAGTTGGCAAGAAATTTGACTTCGCCAAGACCTTTCACAGGGCAAAAATGTCACACCGAAGACTATCGGCGAGACACTCCAAGTCGCCAAGACTTCACACTGAAGTCTTTGAGTCACTGCGAGTTTATCCTGTCGGCCAGACATCCACATTCATCAAGACTTCATGTTGAGCTCAGGAGTCATACTGAACACTTCCCATCGCATCAGTGAGACAAACACTCATCACCTAGACTTCATACCGAAGTGTTACGTTACACCGATGACTCCTAACATTGTTAGTGAGACATCTCCTGGTCACCAAGACTTTATGCCGATAGGGACAAGTCATACTGATTTCTTCATCGGCTAGACAGACCAAAGGTCATGTTGATATCGACAAGACTTCATATCGTCACCGAGACTTCTCATCGAGACCCTTTCGTTAGCCCAATTATATACAGTCGGTGAGACATTCCTCGATCACCAAGAGATATTCCCAAGAGTTCAAGTCACCCCGAACCTGCTTATCGGTGAGACTTCTCCCAGTTGCCATGAATTCTTGCCAAATCCTTTTGTTATCTCAAATACTCCAAGTTTCCATGAGTCTCCACGAAGTTTGATAACAAACCCTTCTATCGCCGAGACATTCCACTCGGTAGAAGATTAAAGCGAAGGACACAAGTCACAGCGATAGGCTCCTTCGACAAGACAAAAGCACTATCTTGGGGACATGATCAAAACACAAGGTTTAAACTTCCAGTCGGCCAGACAATAGGAATGTCACAGCAACCATGCTTTCTCAGAGGATTCGGCCTGTGAGATTGAGGCATAAATTTTAACAATCTCCCACTTGATGAAGATCACATAGGCACCTCCAAAGTAACCAGAAACTAGGATACACTAGCTCCACCAGTCCAAACCTTTCAATACTCAAGATACCCGATCAACATGATTCCAACAGATATCAGTCCACCAAATGATTTGCAACAAAGACCAGGCACCCAACTGTACCTCACTGTCAACAAGGCAATCAAGCACAGCCTTCCCAGTAACCACATAGACCTCAAACATGCTCTCATGCTACATCAAGAATTTTTCTCCAACATCCAAGATGTCCACCATACAAGCAACAATCCTGTCATCTTCCACGTGTGGAAGAAAGATACATCACCAAGGTGAATAAGCACCATTCCATCAAACACAAGCAAATGATCCCAGTGATATCTTCAACAAGATACTACTACAACTTCACTGTGCTCAAATGCTATACAGAAGCAATATCAACTTCAAAGCTTCAAACATAACACAACAGTGAAGTCATTATCCAAAAACAAGATAAACAACACCAATTAGAACAACAATCAGACTGACTGCTTCCATCCAACTGATAAAACCACATGAATGAAAATAGCACCCATAGATTGTGCTATTCCATCCATTCTGAAATACCTCAACATGTATCAACATTAGTAAACTTATGCCAAATCAGAACCAACTCATGAGCAGCAAATAGAAGTTCCAAGTGCCAACCAGTCTAAAACAACAAGACACATACAGAAAACTCCCACTGTCTGAGTAACCCAGATCTAATAGATCAAAAGACATTGCAAGTCTACCAATAACAACACATAAAAAATGTAGCCATGTAGTACCAAGGCAATATCCATAATGACATGCACAACTTGCAACAGACTGCTACAAGAAACATTTCTCTCACCGTAAACCTTCACAGCCATAGAGAGAAACTCTGCACATCATCTTCCTGTAGAACATCCTCCTACATACACTTCTAACAACCATCTGTCTCAAGAATGATCTTCTTCATATCCCAAAAGTAAGCCTTAACAAAATCCATCCGTTCAATCACCAAGATTAAACCAACTTTGAAAACAACATGGATGTAAGCATCTCAAAGAAGATCAAGCTAGATCATTTCCCATTTCAGGAAATCAGCCCATACATTATCTCCTGCCAATTCTCATTAGTAACAAGGAGATAATACAAAATTGTACAACTTCCACTATGAATCCTCTAGAACCATTTAAACGACAATTCAAGATCCATATCATGAAAGTGAATATAAAACACATCTAAAAAATATAATGAGCCAAATACCTTTCAGATATACTACTGAGTAGACCAAGTCTGGGAATGAGAATACTCCTTCAAGATATACAAGCCATCATGACTAATCTAAGAGCAATCTCCTCATAGGTCTCTTATTGAACTCACGTTTAACCAAGGTGTAGGCTTTTCAGACTTTCTGGTAAAAAACTTTAACTAGAGTAATAAGCAGCAACACTTCCCTCACAAGAGAAAGATAGCCTCACCTTATTCTTCATGTATCCATGAGTACTAGCAACCAATCATCTCATGCCAGAATCCATCTGCATTACTGCACTATCATGAAGTAACAAATCAAAGTACCCAATACACAAACAATTACCAGACCATTGTCAAAGCTCCAATCATCTAAATCAAGAACTTATCATGACACCATGATCTACATATCCCCATAGGAGATACCATGCTTCAGGTGACTTCACCATTGTCTCAAGTACAATGCACAATGCCAAAACTCTAGTGCACAAAAAAGAGTATACAATGACATAAATCATAATAGACTCAAAAAAACATCACCTGTCAAGTACCACCAACACCTTAGCCAAAGACTCCAAGTGTCCTCCATGGTTCCAAGATGTTTCACATCTTCAAATAAAGTCCATGCAAAAGTGAAAGAACACTTCTGCAACAATAAAGAAGACCATTCACCACCATGTGATGAATCCACAGTCATTGCTAGAGCTCCCACTGAAATGTGACATCCGAGCTCTGCAAGCATCATGACCACCTACTTCAAATTCTCATAACTGACTATTCAGGTACTCAACACCATATCCATCCTCTCATCTCAAAACAATCACACCAATGCACAAGTGACCATAGACAAGGCCAACTAACAAGTCTGCACCAATAATGAATCAATCCTCATGGATAAAGACAGTCCACATCCAAGTTATCTCACTGCAACCAATGGGTAGCTAATCCATCAACTGTATAACTCATAGATCACAATCATCGAACATGCAAACCCATCATCACATTGAAAACTGCAACACTAATATTTCAAAGAGAATAACCACGTAGACAACATGACTCAAACACCAGATTATGCCAAATCTAATTTGCCAATCATGTCCACAACGAGCACCATAATCATGAAACCCATAAGCATTACCACAAGAGTGTTGAGTGACAAATCACGTACCAACACTCCTATGCAGAGAAGAAGTCATACTTCCTCAAAACCATGCACCAAGCATGCATGTAGAACTGAAACTATCTCATTCAGCAACACCCCAAAAGGCCAGTGTCTAGACTTAACAACAACTCCACATGATCACAAGTTTTGCTTAACCATGTAAAACCTGCAAAACCATAGAGCCATGCAAGTACAAATCATCCTTAGAAAGAAAACAACAGTTCAGTAGAATCCAGGCCCCTTTCAGACCAACTCTAAAACCACCACCATGTACATGCATCCGAGAAAGAGAGATAGGCTATTCAGAAGCTTGCAAATCATCTTAATGATTAACTCCATAGCCTTAAAGCATTTGAGGTTAACAGGAAACAGTGCCTTCCAACACCAGGAATCACCACCTAGCATAGGCACCCTCTTCCATGACTAAGAAACAACATAGGCTTCTCCATATCACCTAGGAGCCTGTCATACAGACACCAATATGGAAGCTTTTCTGCTGTACAATCACAAAGCAAGAAAATTCACCTCATACTCCAAGGTTAAACCTCTACCAGCCAGGAGACACAGATCACAACATGATCAACTCCCTTTTCCATCTTGACCATCCTTCAAGCTGCATGCTATCTCAGAATACCACAAGGCTTCCACTCATCAAAGGATTAATACATCAGTCCATTCCTCTAGATTTCCTCCAACCCAACAAACTGAGAAATATTCATAGGAGAAATATCCAGAACCAACAACCAGAAGAAGGGTCTGATACCACTTGAAACTAAATCTATGGAGCACATCTAATAAAATTCCAAATAGCAGTGTCTTCTATAACTTTAATTTCAATCAGGTTACTTCAAAAACACGTTCATTTATGTCCAAATGTGGAATAGACATAGTTTATTTCCCACATTAATCCTTCTAAGAAAAATAAATGTAAATTCTATAGCATGCATTAATAGATTCTACTACACGAACCAACAGACATGAAAGATGAAACAGAAAACCAGAACACAAAGATTTAAGCAGGGAAAATCCTCTCAGATAAAAAACCCCACACTCCAAAGATTGAGCCATTGTATTATTCAGCAACAACGGTTACAATACAGTTTCAGGCACTTAGCCTTTTCAGAGATTATATCTTGTTCATCTGGATACAACTGGTAGCAAACTATTACTGAGAGATCAGGAGAGATTCCAACATAATACTGCCTCTCCCTTTTTCTTTGACCTCATGGCTTCAACCTTTTGGCCAGCCACTCGGTCCTCATCCTAACATTCTCTCATTCTAGCTCTTGGCTCTTTTTCTCTCTATACACTTATAGTACTCTCTCTCATAGACACTATGAATCTGTTCATTTTCAACTACCAGATCACAATGGTCGATCATCCAGCTCAGCATCATTATCATCGAAAATGTTTCCACTTCCTTGCATGGAAGAAGAATACGTCTAGGTCACACCACGTAGGATAGCTTTCATTCAGAACTATTCAAATTTATCTTCTCCTAATTTTCCATGAGACACCATACAAGAAAGTCTCATTCGGTCAAACAACTTCAATCAGTGTTGGCATGTCGGTGAGACACTGACCGTGTCTCCCCAATGCCAACAACTTCATATTGATATCGGCAAGAGGATATACAGAATGCCACAAGTCATATCAAAACCACAGACATTCATTTCAATCCTATCGCAAAAAGATTTCCCATCGACAAGACTCATACTAATGCACACAAGTCACAACGACTTCAGTTTTCCATCGGCAAGACTTTCACTCTTTGCCGAGACCTTCCACCGAGCCTCCAAGTTATTCTAAAAGCATCCACTAGTCAGTGAGACCTATTGCTTTCACTAAGAGATTACACTGAGCCCTTAAGTCATACCGAACACCAAGATTCACATCGGAAAGACTATCGCTCTTTGCCAAGACTTCATAATGAGCTCTTCATGTTATACCAAAACATCCAATTGGCAAGACATTTCACATTCGTCAAGACTTCATGCCAAAATCCTCCTCGTTACCTCAAAGCCACTGTTTGCCAAGAGTCACATTGAAGAAATCTTATAATTGACAAGACATTCGTCTTTCGCAAAGATGTTACACTGAGCCTTCATGTGTTACCGCGTCGGCAAGATTTTTGTCTTTCACCAAGACCACATACCGAGTGCCCATGTCTTGCCAAGGTAGAAAGACATTTGACTTCGCCAAGACCTTTCACTAGGTGAAAATGTCACACCGAAGACTATCGGTGAGACTCTCCAAGTCGCCAAGACTTCACACTGAAGTCTTTGAGTCACTGCGAGTTTATCCTGTCGGCCAGACATCCACATTCATCAAGACTTCATGTCAAGCTCAGGAGTCATACCAAACACTTTCCATCGCATCGGTGAGACAAACACTCATCGCCCAGACTTCATACCGAAGCCTTACATTACACCGATGACTCCTAACATTGTCAGCAAGACATCTCCTGGTTGCTAAGACTTCATGCCGATAGGGACAAGTCATATCGATTTCTTCATCAGCCAAACAGACCAAAGGTCATGTCAATATCGGCAAGACTTCCTATCGCCACTGAGACTTCTCACTGAGACCCTTTCATTAGCTCGAGTGTATACAGTTGGTGAGACATTCCTCAGTTGCCAAGAGATCTTCCCAAGAGTTCAAGTCACCCTAAACCTACTTATCGGTGAGACTTCTCCTGGTCGCCATGACTTCCTGTCGAATCCTTTTGTTATCTCGAATACTCCAAGTCACGATGAGTCTCCCCAAAGCTCGATAACGAACCCTTCTATCGCTGAGTCATTCCACTCAGTAGAAGATTATAGTGAAGGCCACAAGTCACAATGATAGGCTCCTTTGGCAAGACAAAAGCATTGTCTTGGCGACATGATCAAAACATAAGGTTTAAACTGCCAATCGGCTAGACAATAGGAATGTCACAACGACCATGCTTTCTCAGAGGATTCGGCCTGTGAGATTGAGGTATAAATTCCAACATAAACAACATGTCATCAACATACAAGATAATAATGAAAATTTGATCATCAACAACTTTTATGTAAACAGAATGATCTTTCTCACTCCTAGCATAACCAATTTTCAATACAAAAGCATCAAAATTTTGGTACCACATTCTTGGTGACTATTTCAATCCATGTAAATATCTCTTTAACCTGCATTCCAATTCTTATTTTCCTTTTACAACAAAACCACCAGGTTGCCTCATATAAATCTCCTCATCAAGATTCCCATGTAAGAAAGCAGTTTTCACATCCATTTGTTCTATCTCAAAATCATAAGCAACAACAATAGATAAAAAATATCTAATAGAAGTTAATTTAGCAATATGAGAGAATATTTCATTAAAGTCAACTCCCTCTGTCTGGGAGTAGCCCTTGGCTACTAATCTAGCCTTGTACCTTTTGAGATTACCATATGCTCTAATTTTCTTTTTAAAGATCCATTTACAACCAATGGTCTTTCTTCCTTTGGGAAAACTCTCAAGATCCCATGTGTCACAAGAATCCAAGGAAACCATTTCCTCATGCATAGCTTGTGACCAAAGCTTGTTCTCATTTGAAGAAAAAGCTTCCCTGTAAGATCTAGGTTCATCATTAATACTCATCAAATAAAATATACAAAAGAAATTAGGTATGCTATACCTATCAACATGATTTTGTTGTATTGTGGATCTTCTCAAAGGGGTTTCTTCTTGTTCCTCAATAGTCTCATCATGAGCATCTATATCAGAAGAACTCTATGAACTCTCCTCATCCAATCCATCCAATTCTTCTTCAACATGTGCATCTTCATGCTTCTCAATATTTATCTCAAAATACACTATTCGAGAAGTATCCTTCTCCTTTGGTTTTTCTTCTCATGAATAAGATCTAAATTCCCTAAAAATCACGTCTGTAGATAAAGATTTTTTTTGTGTTAGAGGATTTCAAATCTTGTAACCTTTTACATTTTCACCATAACCTATGAATATGCATTTATGTGCTTTTAGATCCAACTTAGATCACTTTTCATTAGGCCCATGAACAAAAGCCTCACAACCAAAGATCCTTAAATATGCAACACTAGGTTTCCTACCTAACCACATTTCATAAGGAGTTGTATCTTCAATATATGAACTAGAAGATCTATTGATTAAATAAAAAGAAGTAATTACAACCTCGACCCAAAGGCACCAATCTAGGTTAGCACTACTTAACATTCTTACATGCTTACAATAATAATCAAATTCCTTAGAGAAATATTCACCACCATCATTTGGTCTCAACAATTTTATCTTATGATTTGATTGTTTCTCAACCAAATC
Source organism: Sequoia sempervirens (assembly GCA_007258455.2). Classification (NCBI taxonomy): domain Eukaryota; kingdom Viridiplantae; phylum Streptophyta; class Pinopsida; order Cupressales; family Cupressaceae; genus Sequoia; species Sequoia sempervirens. Next base: position 279,198,266 of record VDFB02086081.1, on the reverse strand, counting down.
CTTAAATTCTTTAAACTTGTTAAACACATTATATTTTTTATGCATAAAATAGATCTAAGTGTATCTTTAGACATCATCAATAAATGTGACATAATATCTAGATTTTCCAATAGATTCAATATCCATAGGGCCCATTACATTTGAATGAATAATCTCTAATAATATTTTAGCTTTATTTTTTCCATTAGGAAATGAAGATCTAGATTTCTTTCCAAACACACAATGTTCAAAAAAATCATTTTTTCCAATATTATAATCAAGAATACCGTAAACCAATTTATTATTAAGAATGGTCCTAAGACCTTTTTCACCAATGTGGCCCAATCTATGGTGCCACAACATACATGTATTTTTAGCTTCAGTTACATTGGACGATTTATTCAAATTAGAGATATTAAGCTTAAACAAATTCCCAATCTAAGATCCTTTAGCAACCACCATATTCCCTTTCACTGATCGGCAACCACCTTTGTCAAATGTCACATGCATTCCAAAATCATTAAACTTAGATACATAAAGTAGATTTCTAGCAAGTCCTAGAATATGTAAAACATCATTAAGGGTCTTAACCCTACCATCACTGAAACACAACTTTACCTCTCCTTTTCCCACAAACTTTGTTGTGCTATTATCTCCAAACAATACATTCCCTCCATCATATGTAGTATACTTAGTGAACAACTCCTTTTTAGGAGCCATGTGATAGGAGCAACCTGAATCAATAAGCCAAGAGTTATCACTAACAGTATTAGATGAAATGACCAATGCATCATTACTTTCCTCTAAGGATTTCTCTATAGAAACATGTCAAAACTCTTTTTATTGTTCTTACAATCCTTCTTTACATGTCTAGGTTTCCCACAATTCCAACATTTTACCTTACTCTTACCAGGGGTTTTAGACCATCCTTTGGACGTACACTTTTCTTTCTTGTCTCCCTTAGGTTCCCTTTCCTTAGACCCAACTCTTACAAACAAGGCATCTTGGGATCCTATTTTAGACTTCCTCCTCATCTCCTCTGATAGGAGAGTAGGAATTATATTTTCCATCTTAGGCTTTTCACCACTACCACTAATAGCAACAATTAGATTTTCCCAAGACTCTGGTAAAGAACAAAGTAACAAAATGCATTTATCTTCATCTTCTAGCTTTACATCTACAAATGCTAACTCACTTAGTATACTGTATAAAAATGGATCTTTGGAAATTTTCATGGTCATTTAGGTCTTTTCCTATGATGCTTTTCTTATTTTTCTTAGATTTAATATTGTAATGTGACTTATATATTCACATTAGGTCTTGAATATTCAAATTATTAATACTTTATGATGTCTTGTAAAGGCGTTGTGAATTGTTGTAGCACATTTCTACACTTTTCTAGATTATTCAAGTATAATTCATCTAAATATTGCCTTTTTATTCCTTACCAAGTCTTATTCTAAAGTGTTGTAAAGTCTTGTAACAAACTTTCATGCTTTTCTAGACTTGTCATCCCTAATTACACCTTTCCTATGCTTTATTTCGCCCCTTTATGCACTTATAGGATTTAATTAAGTGTGTTTTTTAATATAAACTTGACAAACAACATTAAATACAACTTAATTCCTGACACCCACTTGCTTTCCTTGAGTGGGACCCATTCACCACGGGTGGAAAATGAGTCCCTCTTAACAAAAAATTCAAAATAAATTCAAATTTCTTTCAGGATTTTATTCATTAAAACCTTAATTTGGTCCGTGATGTATTTTCAGGAAATTAGGGAATAATTGTGTATAAATAAGTGCTTTTCTATCCATTCTGACACCCATTCGTTCATGCATTCAATCCATCATAGCATTCAAGTATTCAAGCATTTCTCATCATTCAATCAAGCAATTATCAAGCATCTTGGAGCAGCCATTAAGATATCTTTAGACTTTAACAACAAGGGTTTGGTGAGTTTATGAAACTTTCATGTTATTTTTTCATCATTCCTTTCTCACTTTATTTCTTTATCAAGGGTTTGATTACCAAAGTGGGATTTGACCAAGGAAAATCCTTATACTCTAGCCCTTAACCATTTTCCCCCTCTTTGCATGTGTGTTTGCAAGTCTTGTAGGAAAATTTGACAAAGAGACGTGTGTTGAAAAGTGGTCAAGAAGTTTTCAGAGCTATTCAAGTCAACATAAGTCCTAATTCTTGCTTGGAGAAATCATTCAACCCATTTTCTATAGATTTGGTTCTGTCAACTCGATAAGAAGACAAGTGCAGATCTAGACCCACAAAGTTAAGTTTAGAAATTGTAGATTTTTGTAGGTGGACTGATTCACCATCAATGGTGAATGAGTCCCACTGCTAGGCTGGGAAAAGTGATTTATGAGGATTTCAGTTCCTGACATCTCGAAACCTATTTTAGTAGAATTTCTCTGAACCTGGACTAATTCACTATTAGTGGTGAATGAGTCCTAGTGGCCATTAACAATGATTTATGAAACATTCCAGAACCTTCCAACATTAGCATTCTACCTCGAGGTGCACTCCATTTAATTTCATTTGTGCATGTTTCTAGTTCATTTCTACATATCACACTATGTTTTCAAACACTCCATATTTCACTTAGATTTTGTGTGGGATCTATCTCTTTTCCTTTAGGTGAAAAACCCTAATTTAGAAAGAGAGTCATGGCATCCTAAACCAAAAAATTCTACTATTCACTTAGAATCAAATTAAAAGCATTTAAATGATGTGCAATAGAATCACCATATTTCATCTTTAAAGAATACAACTATCTTTTCAGATACAACTTATTAGTAAGACTTTTTGTTAGATAGAGATCACCTATCCTCTTCCATATTTTATATGCAATAGTTTCATCTAAAACATTCAAGAGAATAGAATCAACAAGATGTAATCTTATGGTCCCTCTTGACTTCTTATCAAGCTTATCCCAATCCTCATATGACATTGTTGTAGGTTATTGTCTCATTACAAATAGCTAACCAATGATCTCTCTCTTCAAGGAGATACTCCATTTTTTAGTTGCCACATCTCATAACTATATCCATTAAATATTTCAATATCTAAATGAGAATTAGAACTCATTGTAACACACTTGTTTACAAATCAACAATAACACAATAGTAAAAGATCCCATTACAACAAAAAATCCTTCAAAATTTTAAGAGAAAGTCATCCCAAACTCTACCCAACTGTTTGCAGTGATACCAAATGTTGAAAATGGAGGTAATTATGTAGCTTAAAACTTGTAAAACTATGAGATTGTAGATCTAATTAAGTGCTCTTTGTTACAATTTTTTTTTGTATGATTATCTATTTAGACCAATTTTACCAATTGTAGAAAGAGACTGAAGATTGTAGAAGAATGAGAGAAGAAGATAGAAGTGACACAACATGTACATGGAAAAACCATTTCAGGAAAAAAATCCACCACCAAAATCAATAGTCCTTGTATTATTTAACCTGAGAACAAGATTACAATAATACTATATCAATCCTTAATTGATATGCGTCTTTTTGCTTCAATAATCTTTCTTCAAAACCTGTAATAAACTCTGATAGAACTCTCTTCAACTTGCTGCAATTAATAGAAAATTATGAGCATTGTAAACTCCAAAGAGTTATCAATTACAAGAGCACAAAGATCCTCACAAATATCTATGCTTATATTGGGCAAGTAAAATTCCACACTGTAACATGAAGTCAAAACCAAAGTATCCTCAATTTAGGCACCCCAAACTGAACACTTAACTGATTGTTGGTCAAGAAAATATCTTCCAAGCTTCTCCTCAAATTTGGCGCCCAAGAATGGGCCCACTCAACTAAGCCTTGTAAATATCTTCTCATGCAAAAGGTGTTAACTCAAAGATGCCAACTTAGGTGCCCAAGGTGGGTCCAAGTCAATCTTTGTTAATTGAAACATATCTCTCCACCAATTCATGCAAACATTATGCATGATTGATCATCCCTAGTTAACTAAATGTATCCACCTATTATGTGTCATGCAATTGAAGTCATTATTCATGCAACTCAAGTGATCTAAAGTCAACTAGCATTCAACTGAAACTAACTACATGCAACTGAAGATAACTGAACTAATATTGAATTGAACTGAACTGAACTCCACTCATGTAAATATCATTCCCTAATTTTTAGAATCTTTACTTGCATTACTGAAGTGTTATCTATCCTCCAAACAATTAACTTAAGAAAGGTGGGTTCCACCTTCCATGTGGAAGCCCCATGTGCTCCTATTTTTTAGGAGCTCTTCTTGGGCATCCCCACATGTTCCTATCATTTAGGAATAATTACAAATGTCAATTTACATGTTCAATTCAATAAAATTCAATCTCTTTCTAATCCTAGTGTTGGGGAACACTTTCCAAGGACTTAGAAGATACATGAAATATGTTTGGTATTGCAATTAAATGACATCTTATTCCCAATAGTAGTGTTGCAATTTTGGGAATTATTACATAATTAATTATAAATACAAGTTTCTTTCACTCCTTTTACACCTAGAAAGTTGAATGAGCATTATTATTGCAAAGTTTGAGTTTACAAGAGCATTCAAGGGTAGATTATTAGGAATTTTAGAGAATTATTCAAGCATCAAGCATCATGTGAAAGTCTTCATGCATCATGTTTTTTTTAGAGCTAACAATTATGATGTAGGGTTTTATGATCCAAGCTAGCATTTCATTCAATACCAATCCTATTCAAGCAAGATTCGAGTTCTACATCCATTGGATCCATCTCGTACATATTTGCAACACTTTATTGCTATGGTTTGGTAAGTTGAAACATCATATTTTGTTCATTCATCATTATCCATTCTGATATCATTTCATTTCAAGGTTTGATTACCAAAATGGGTTTTGACCAAGGATAACCCCTTTCCACTAATAAAACAAAATTTTCCCCTCCCTTTAGGGAGTGATTTGTAGGTCTAGGTTGAAGACACATTGAAGAGAAAGTTTGTAAAAGGTTTTCAAAGTGTTCAAAGTTTCCAGAGTTGTCACCTTGCATTGGAGATACTTGGAAGACTTCTACAGGGTGTAAATTAAGGTTTCAAATTCGAAAATCAATTATGAAGTATAGATCAGACATTAAAGAGCATATTTAGACCTTAAAGCTTCAGAAAACACTAAGTTGACTGATAGGCCAGTTCTAGCGTATGAGTCCCAGTTTAGGAAAAAAATTAGCTTTTTTGTAGTTTCAAATACCCATTTGCTAGATTCCTATTTCTGCATAGAAACCTAGATTTGGGACTTATTTGCCCAGTCTAGTGTATGATTCCTAGTTAGCATTAAAGTCATTATTTCCATCATTTGAAAGCTCCATCTAGTCATCTTTAGATTTCTAGGTGCACACATTTCATCTTGTAGCTTTATGTTTTTATTTTCATGAATTCTTAGGCCATCTAGTTAAAGATTGCATCATATTAGGTTTAACCATTTTAATGTACATTTCATTTGTCTTTCCAATCCCTAGCTTGGTGGTGAACCTCTCATTAGTTTACAATCAGCCCCTAGGAAAACCCTATTGTGAGATCTCTTTCTCCTTTGCATTAAGATCTCTAGGGTTTTTCTTTAATGAAATAATCAGAAAGTGGGTGTGCTCTACGTCCTAAACCATATGAAATAAGCTATCCTATTTTTAGTCATTTCATTTTGTTGAACTTACATTTATAACATCATAATTATGATTTGGAGTGCATTCTTATCCTAGATCTTGCTTGCAATAACATTGCATTAGTTAATTGACATTATAGGGTTTCAAAATTGTACATGAGTGAAAGTGCATATAGGTTGCATTTTTGCATCTCAAATCATTGAAATTCATATAAAATATGTATTTTCACTTATTTTATAGACCATACAACATAAAAAGCATAAAAGTCGATTGAAAATTTCTATTTTTTTTGAAAAAAACCTCCACTGAGACTTATACGCCCCTCTAGGAAAATCAGTCCTAGTGTAGATTCTGCACTGTATTTTTCAAAATTTAAAACATTTTTTCTAAGCTTTTGTTTATTGTTTATGGCTTTTTTTATTTTACAAAATTTCTATTATAACCATTTCATTTTTCTTAGCTTATATTGCATTTTCATTTTATTTGCATTCAGTAGCCTGTGCATGAGTATTTGGCATCCTATTGCTAGTACTATAGTGAGAAAATTTTTGAGACTCATGTCATCTTGTGATAGCACAATCATTGTGGATCTTAGTTTTTCTATCTCGTTCACTTCTAGTATTGACACTAGTACACTAGGTATGGACCATACCCTTAACAACTCTTATTACCTTCAAGCAGTGTGACACATGTTGAAACAATGGTTACTAGTATTCCGCAAGAAAACATAATAAAAATTCATGAAGATCTAGCAAACCTACAACACCAAGTGCAAAATGAAAACATTTCAACCATTACCATCCCTAATATAGATAACATTCATCACATTCTTGAAAGTGAAGATGGACTTGACCTTGTGAAAAAAATAGTTAAAATCTTTGGAAAATACTTCCCCACAAACACTAGTTGTCCTCTACCTACCGATAATGTCACAAGCCAAGGAGAAATTTAAATTCCTCCTCCAACAAAAATTTCCTCTATTCCCACCTATACCAACCCTCAAAGTTATGACAACAAGGCAACCAACTAGTAATGTGATTCCTTCCTTGGGTATTTCCGCTAGCATCCCTAGTACCTTTGTTGCATCACATGTCATATCTCCTACTGCCTTACCACCTATAAGAATTCCAATCACTTGGCCCTTAAAAAAATACACACATTTACCTTTTTCACTTCCATCTCATATTACAAGCAATGACCCTCTCATAAACGAACTCTTCCAAACCATTTCATCCCTTCAAAAACAAGTCTCCACCATCAACCAAAATCAAAATAGTCCACCTACATATTATGTCAAAGCAATCCCTTGTCCTTGGAGATTTTGTGAACACTGATGCCACAATGTGTAGAGGTTCCTAGATTCAAGAAATATGGGGGAAAGGGGGATCCTTCTAGACATGTTGTTACCTATACTTCCTTATGTAGTGACTTTTTTCTTGATTATAAACTCTTGGCTAAAATTTTTCCCATGACCTTGAAAGATACTTCCTTGGAATGGTTCTCTTCATTATCAAACAACTCAATTCATTCATTCAATGAACTCGTCAAGGCATTATAAACCATTTCCAAGTGCATATAACCCTTAAAATGACTTTGGATAATTTGATGAGATGCAAGCAAAAAGAAGAAGAAAAGATTACCAACTATATTTCAGACTAGCAATCACTTTATTCCCAAATCAATGTCTAGGTTCTTGTACAAGAAAATATTACCATGATGAAATTCCCCTCCTTCATGTACTTGTGTACTTCCCTCCGTGATTATCAAAATTCAAATAGTAGTCATAATACAAAATCCAGTTCTAGTCATAGTAAGATGTATGAATCCGCAAACCAAAGAAATTTTCAACCTTTTAGAAAAGAAAATAAAGGTTTTCTCCAATTAAATCTCCCTCAACAAACAACTAAAAATTCCAATAACCAAGTAGCTGATGTTAAAGCAGCGATACCCTTTAGCTATGGGTACCCAAAAACAAATTCACTCCCTTACCTGATAGCCTTCACAACACAATGACACAACTCCTAGAACAAAAGACGATCACCTTTCCTCCCCTTAAAACCCCCAATCCTAATAAACCACTTCCCACAAGCTATAGACCAAACTCCTATTGTCATCATCAATGAAAAAATGGACATGACACAGAACATTGTAAGCATCTTAAACATCTTGTGTAAGACCTCATTAGTTCTTGTCATCTTTTTGTTGGAGGTGTTAGTGATCAAGGAAATACGTTTGTTGCTCCTCCTAACCAAAATTTGCAAATTTTTACCAACCTGATGCCTAATCATAAGATTTTCTTTGTCAAATCTAGTGAAACTACAAGGAATGATGTGATGAACATTGATATGGATGATGATAACAATGATACTATTCAACATGATGTTATAGATAATGATCCTATGGATGATATGCTATGAGTTATAAAATCTATTCCTCATAAGGACCAAACTCAAAATCCTCTTGAAATTACTTTCTCCTCTAAGGATATACCTAAACATTCACATGATGGTCCTCTTTACATAGGAAACCATATCTATGACAAGCCCAATAATGTGATATTAATAGATCTCATCTACGGAGAGAACATGATCACCGATGAATTCTTACTTTTGCATGAACTCTATCAAGATATATACGATAAACCAAAGGTGTGGATCAAGACGCATAATGGTTTTTCCTACCCTACAATGGGATTGATCACCATACCTTTGCAAATAGGACCAAAAACATTAGATATATCATTCTCCATCATCCTGCAATCAGACGAATTTCATGTGAAGCTGGGCTATCCATGGTTTCGCTCCATGAATGCAATCCCTTTAGTTGTACATAAATGCTTAAAGTTCCCATTTGAAAATGACATTTTCACCATCCATCATAGTGGCTTCAACCATTTTTCCTCTCATGGAAAATTTTCAATAGATTTCTTTTGGCCAGATCCTATAGAACTTATCAAACCATGAGAAGACTTCTTTTTCAAGTCCTATCAAAAGTTCAAGGAAAATAAAATAGTAGAATTATACCTCTAAAATATGCCTTCACCCACCACTGAGCCTACCATCCTTGATGAAAACATGATTGAACCTAAAGAAATTCCAAATGATGAAGACCAACCTAAGAACCTTCACCTCCTTCATACAAAAGACCAACGCATAATGAAAACAATCTTGTCACACCTCCTGGAATAAAACAAGTTTCCAAAGTCAAAGATAAAGTGGTAAAAAAACCTCCCATTATTCCTTTTGTTCATATCACTACCAAAGAAAAGAAACCTATGGTTGTTCAACCTACTCCTACACAAACACAACTTGAAAATAGAAAGTTAAAAAAAATATAGGTGCTAGAGAACGTAGATGTAGACATCGTGCCATTGCTCACAAGTTACATGAAGAAATAAACAAAGAAACTAAAGACCCAAACTTGTTTGGAGCAAAGCATGATGATTCTAACCCCTCCCCAAAACAAAAAGATCCTATAGTTCTGCCACAACAAAACCTAAACCCTTCTTTGGACATTATCACTCAACCTCCTATTGTGAGTAATTTAGATGATGATGAGGAGATAACTAAAATTGATGGGGAAGTGCATAATGAATTGAATACATTATTTTCCTCTTCTATGAGCATACATGACAATTATCTTAGGAAGAGTGTTGACCTTGGTAATGACCCTAGTTCAACACCTGCTATTGTACCTTTAACTAGTTGTCCACCTTCAACATATAATGAACATGATTGTGATGTAGACGACCTGCTTTAGGATTACTCACATGTTCCTTACTAGTATTTTGCATTATTTATTTTTCATTTTCTTTGGTGTGATTTCATGTGTGTGCTGTGATCCCTCATGATGTTTTTTTTGATGTTCTATGAGCCCCTTGGGACATTCCTCTATTTGTACCTTCATTCTTATATATGTCGCAAATCTTTTACTTTTCACCTTTTATCTTTTTCTTTTTCTTGTGTTTTCCTTTTGGGGATGACAAAAGGCATTGTGACATTCGTGTCTCTTCCATGTTGACCTAAAAGGTTTTTCTTTGTTTTCACTCTCTTTTTCTCATTCTTCTAGTTCTATGAGTATTTGGGGAATGATGACATTTTTGAGCTCTCAAAAAAACATTGTAGTAAGAACATATTGACCCCAAATCGATAGATCCCTCATGTGTTTTGGATTTTATTTTTTGGGGGTGACCCCTCTCTTTTCCTTTCTTTTTACATGATGTAGCTTTATTTGGGAACATATGACTTGGCATAGAGCTTTACAAGTTAGCTCTCATGTATTCTTTATTATTAGCATTTATCATTTGCTACTTTGAAGTAATTGGGTGTGATTTCCTTCAAGAGTGTGATCTCTCTAAGCATGTTATATTCTTCTTAGTGGCTTGATGTGACGCACTGCATCCCTAAATTTTTGAATCTTCTATTCTTTGATTGGTCCTCTCTTAGAGACATTAGGCATAATGTTCCCTAAGTTAAAGGTCTCACATGAATTAATCAACACTCCTTTGAACATTCCTTATTATTTCATTTGAATTTTTGGTTATATGGCCACCTTGCATAACACACTTTGCATGCCTATGGAGACATCTTGTTGGTTCATGAATCCCATGCATACAAAGCTTTTCTTGCCTCATGAAGCTCAAAGTTCATTTTTTGGTGGCACCTTATCAAAGTTATCAGGAGGTGTAACCTTGGTATGGTTTGATGGGAAGCTCGACCAGGCATGACTTTCCCTTGGCCACTCGTGTGTGTGTGTGTGAGCGCATACCGGCCAAGAGTGTATTTACCTCACCTTCTTGGATTACACACCCAATGAATAGCGTGAAGTTTCATTGCCTTAGAGTGAGTGCATTTTTTTGACAAACAACCTAGTTTTGATCCACATTGTGTTGGACAAAAGTTTGAAGCTTTATCCCCCCCTTTTTATTTTTTTTCCTCTCTCTTTGTCTTTGGCAGTGTATGTTTGTGCCTTGTTATTTCTCTTTATATCATTTTCATGTGTGTTCTTTTGTTCCTATGTTGGTTTACCACAGGACCTTGGTCCTTTGGGCTTGCACAACCCTCTTGATCATGGCCATCCTATCTTACTAGAATTGGTGCATTTGGACCCCTCTTTATGTGTATTGCTCTATTTTAGTGTGAGTTTGAAGCAAGTTACTCCTCTCACTAAAGTGGGGGTTAGATGTAATGATGGAAAAATTACTCCCCAACATGGTATTGATTTAGTGTTGTAATGTGCCTACCACATTCAAATTAGGTCTTGGGCCCTTGTGAACTAAATGAGCTTATTGGTGCCTTATTTGGAGTGTTTGTAAAGTGTTGTAACACACTTTCACACTTTTCTAGGGTTTTATTAAATAAGTGGGCTTCTTTATGGGTATATGCAGGATCATCATGGAAAAAATAGGCCCTTAAGTGGCAAAAATTCAAAAAAATTAGTGTTAGGCAACTTGACATAAAAATTTGAATAATTTATCTATATTATTATTTCAAAAATATGTAAGAATAGAATCTTTAGCAAATTGAATATAGTTTCTAAAATACTAGATTTATTTAAAAAAAAAAAATCTATTTGGTGGAAATTTGAAATTTCAATGCAGTAGTACTTAAATTTTAGGGACAAAATAAGAAGTAGGTGTCTATCTGACCACCCTAACCACAATAAAATGATAATATTTTTTTATAATATTTTAGACATGAGTAGAGGACTCATGTTTGGATGTGATGCATATTTTTTTGTAATTTTTTTCCAATTAAATAATTAATTATGATTTTTTTATTACAACTTAAAAAAAAAAATCGTATGACTGACCACATTAACTTGGTGAAAACTTCATGAAATTAAATTTTTCTTTTTCTTTTTTAATAGTATATTATACAAAATATAGAATGTGATGCATGTTTTGGATTCAAAAAATCTGATACCATTTGAAAGCTATAGATATTTTTCAATCAGCCTATCAATCAGGACTTTAGTTGTAATTCAAATAGAAAATGAATAATAATTATTTATTAAATTCAATGTAAAACATAATTTATATTTGTGTAAAGTTGAGAATATCCTTTATAAACCCTTTTCATTTCATCAATTTTGGGTAAAAAAAAGTCGTTAGCCACATACCCTACAAATACCCATAATATTGCCACTTTTTGGCCCATCATAATCCTGCACATACCCTTATGCTTTAATTGGCCTTATTTTGCATCCACAAGCTTCATTCAATCCATATTTTTGAGGATAATCCCAACACAAATCAATATCCAATCATAATTAATTTTTTTTAGGTTGTGTGGCCCTGATTTGTTGGTTTGGGACTCATAAGCCACCTTGGGAGTATGAGTCCCACCTAGGGTTTTGGGTCTCGATCCTAATTTCATACCTTTCTAAGCATTTTTTAATTTGGCCCCATAAATTATGCCTAAAGGGACTCATTGCTACCCTCGCCATATGTGTCCTGTGTTGGCCAAAATTAAAATTAATTCAAAATTTTGTGGGATTTTATCCTCCTAGATTTGATGTCATCTTGTAGTGTTGTAATTTTAGGAATTATTGCATAATTAAGTACAAATAGAAGTTTATTTCACTCATTTTACACCTATCAAGTTGAATGAGAATTGTTATAGAAATTTTGAGTTCAAAAGAGCATTCAAGGGAAAATTATCAAGCATTTTAGAGGATTATTCAAGCATCAAGCATCATGTCAAAGTCTTCATGCATCATGTTTGTTTTGGAGCTAAAATTTTTGATGTAGGGTTTTATGATCCAAGCTAGCATTTCATTCAAGATCTATCCTATTCAAGCAAGATTCAAGGTCTACATCTATTGGACCCATCTCATACATGTTTGCAACACTTTATTGCAAGGGTTTGGTGAGTTGCAACATCATATTTTGTTCATTCATCATTCTCCATTCCTATTTTATTTCATTTCAAGGTTTGATTACCATAATGGGGTTTGACCAAGGAAAACCCATTTACACTAAGAAAACAACATTTTCCCCTCTCTTTAGTGTGTTATTTGTAGTTCTAGGTTGAAAACACATTGAAAAGAAAGTTTGGACAAGGTTGTCAAAGTTGTCACCTTGCATTAGAGATACTTGGAAGACTTCTACAGGTTACAAATGAAGGTTTCATATTCGAAAATCCATCAATAAGTATAGAGTAGACATTAAAGAGAAGATTTAGACCTTGAAGCTTTATAAAACCCTAAATAGACTGATACACTAGTTTTTTCATATGAGTCCTAGTTCAGGACAAAATTTTTAGGACAAATTTTAGGTTTTTGTAGTTTTAGATACCAATTTGCCAGATTCCTATTTTTGCATAGAAACCTAGATCTAGGACTTATTCACCTAGTCTAGCATATGAGTCCTAATCAGCATTAAATTCACTTTTTCTAGCATTTCATAGCCCCATCTAGTCATCTTCAAATTTCTAGGTGCACACACTTCATCTTGCAACTTTATGTTTTGATTTTCATGCATTCTTAAGTCATCTAGTTAAATATTGCATCATATTAGGGTTAAGAATTTGTATTTACATTGCATTTGTATTTACAAGCCCTAGCTTGGTGGTGAATGCCTAATTAGTTTACAATCAATCCCTAGGACATCCCTATTGCAAGATCTCTTTCTCCTTTGCATTGAGATCTCTAGGGTTTTTCTTTAATGAAATAATTGGAAAGTGGGTGTGCTCTATTTCCTAAACCATATAAAAGTGCCTATCCTATTTTTTGTCATTTTAGTATTCTATTGGAATACATCTTCTATTGATTCTTAGCATATTGTAGGTTATCCTTGAGAGTTCTCATGATGTTTTGACGTTGATTAAGCAAATCACTTATTTTTGAAACTCTACTATTTGTGAGGAACGATTTTGTAAAGGTTAATGCATCATATCCATAGAGGGCTCAGAATTGAGACAAGCCAATGGACATGTGATGTGTTGTGTTGTAGAAATATTCTTTCAAATACAACAATTTGATCCATGCCACTTGTTGATTGTGGCATAGTTCCTCAAGTATCTTGAACTAACTAGTTGTTTATAATTTCAGTTTTCCCGTCAGTTTGAGGGTGATAATTATGCTAGGGGTGAGTTTGGTGCCCAGAAAATAGAATGACCCCTTCCATAAAGTGATAAGGAAATGAATATATTTGTCACTAACAATTCTCTTGCGCAACCCATGCAACCGAAAAACTTCCTTGAAGAACAAATTTGAAACTTGTAGAGCTTTATAGTCACTGGAGATGGCAAAGAAATGAGCATACTTGGTCAATCTATCCACTACAACATAGTTGTAGTATTTTCCTTGAGCTTTGGATATTCTCATGATGAAATACATGGAGATGTACTTTCCCACTTGTGCTTTGAAATTGGAAAAGGCTTTAAACTAATCCAATCGAAAACTCTTGTTCTCCCTTGTTCTACTAGAATTTGACACATTCCTAGATGTGTGAGAGAACATCCTCCTTAAGGCCTTTCTAAGAAAACCTTTCCCTGATCTTTCGATAATTTTTATTGAATCTTGACTTCCCTACTATTGGTACATTATGATAAGCCTCCAATATCTTCTCCTTAACCTTAGATCCTAGAACCAATAATAGTTTATTTTTGAACATTTTAGGCCTTCCTCCACCACATATTGGTCATCCTTCTCAACACCTTCCCAGACATTGGTAGAAAAAGTATCCTTAGCATACTTATCCTTGATGGAATCCTTCTAGTTAGTTGATTTGATGGATAAATGACACTGTGTAGGTTTCCTATAAAGTGCATCTTTCATGGTATTCGTCTTTCCCTTGATATATTTGATATCAAAATCATATACATGTAGTCTACTAACCCATTTTTTGTACTTTCATTCAAAATTTGTTGACTCGAAAATAATTCCAAATTGTTATGGTTTGTCTTGACCATAAATCTTCCTCACACCAAGTATTGTCGAAACTTCTCCAAGGCATGTATTATAGCTAACATCTCCTTATCATATTTGGGGTATCTTTTCCCATGATCTCCTAGTTTCGAATGTTGTGGGGTGTCCCTTCTAAAAGAGAACTCCAGTCCCTTCACCTGAAGCATCACATTCTACAACAAATGGAACTAAAAAATGAGTAAAAGTATAAAGTTGTGTCACACTTTTGGCCAACTTATCAGCATAAGTGAATTTAAGTATTTTTAACTAAAAATCAATTTTGGTCAAATATATAATCTTATAAGATTCATTCTAGCTAAGTTAGATATGTCCACAACTTTTCCAACCAAAATTGTTGGCTAAATGCATGTGTAGCACTTTGAGGCTAATTTACCAATATATATATATATATATATATATTTGAAAAAATTGACATTTTAAAAACTTTTACTCATGTAAGTAATTTTTTTAATATAAAAATACCCTTTTGTAGATCATAAGTGTGCTTTTCAAAAACTATATGTTTAATAGTTTAATTATTTTTTATATTTTACTTTTTATTTTTACTACAAGTAGGTTATCAGCACAAAACATTTGGTCAATTACCATCTCAAGGAAAAATACTAAAAATTATTATTTTATTTTTTTAAATATGACGCACTAGATAAAAGAATCTATATCAAGATGATATAATTTTTCAATTTTAAATAAATATTTAAAATGAAATTTGGCATCCAATGGAAAAAATCATGTTTTAATACACACACATTTTAATATTTATTAATTTTTTTAATCAAAAATAGAAAAAAATATGTCCATGCACTAAAGTTTCAAGTTATAAATACACAAAAAATTTGAACGAAAAAATTACTATATAAAGGTTGACATTTCATGTAACTTCATTTTTTAGCATTTTATCAACAACTAAATTATAGTTTTAGTTTATAAAAAGCTATATTCAAATATTTTTATATTTTTTAAAAATACAAACATAAAACATACTAAAAAATACATATTTTATTAGTTTACATCATTTCAAAATTCAAAACATGTATATCTATTTTTAGTGACTCAAGTTTAAAAGTTGGATTAGTGTTGGTCATTTCCTTTATAAAAGTGTGACACAACTTTGTACTTTTACCCAAATCAAGAACTACAAGAATTGAACAAGAGTTCATTATCTCTTTCAATTTTGGAAGGTCCTTTATGTTTCTATTGTCCATTCATAGGCTCTTACTTTAGTCAGATTGGTGAGGGGGTATTGCAGAATGATAAAATCCTCTGATAAACATTTTTTAGTAGATGAAAATTCCAAAGAACCCTCTTAGATGAGACATATTGATGGGAGGAGGTCAGTTTAAGATGGCTTGGATCTTCTACTGATGAACTTCAACTCCTCTAGCACTTATCACATGTCCCAAATATAATATCTCTATTTCCCCAAACTCACATTTGGACATATTTTCAAAGAGTTTGTTGTTCCAATATTCCCAAGATTATACTCAAGTGCTTTAGATGTTCTTCCCATGTTTTACCATAGATCAAAATATCATCAAATAAAAAAAATATTTAAAATTCCTCAAATGCTTACCAAAAAAATGATTCATGCATGATTGGAAAGTTTTTTGGAGCATTTTTGAGGGGTATGTGCAGGATCATCATGGAAAAAAAATGCCCTTAAGTGACAAAAAATTCAGAAAAATCATAGTTACGCAAGTTGATGTAAAAATTTGAATAAGTTATCTCTATTATTTCAAAAATATGTAAGAATAAAATCTATAGAAAATTGAATGTAGTTTCTAAACTACTAGGTTTATTTTAAAAAAATAATCTATTTGGTGAAAATTTGAAATTTCAATGCAGTAGTACTTAAATTTCAAGGAAAAAATAAGAAGTAGGTGTCTGTTTGACCACCCTAACCACAATAAAATGATAATATTTTTTTTAATAATATTTTACATAAAAGTAGAGAACTGATGTCTCAATGTGATGCATTTTTTTTTGTAAATTTTTTCCAAGTAAATAATTAAATATGATTTTTTTATTACAAATTTTAAAAAATATAATTTTTTTTGTATGTCTAACCACCTCAACTTGGTCAAAACTTCACGAAATTCATTTTTTTTAAAATCCTATAGTATGCAAAGCATAGCATGTGATGCATGTTTGGGATTCAAAAAATGTGATGTCGTTTGAAAGCTATAGATGTTTTTCAATTAGCCTATCAATCAAGGATTTCGTCATAATTCAAATAGAAAATGAATAATAATTATTAATTAAATTCAAATTTAAGCATATGTTATACTAGTGGAAACTCGAGAATCCCCTTTAAGAACTCTTTTTGTTTTATCAATTTTGGGTAAACAAAAGTTGTTAGCAACATACCCTACACATACCCATCACATCGCCACTTTTTGGCCCATCATGATTTTGCACATACCTTGAGACCAAAGGGCATAACCAAACACTTAAAATTCCCATGGTGATACCAAAAGTAGTATTCTATACATATTCCTCCCTCATACAGATATGGTGGTATCCAAATCTCAAGTCAATCTTTGAAAAGTATACCACACCATGTAGTTCATCAATCAATTCATTTATCCATGGTATGGGGTAACAATTCTTAATGTTATTTTTGTTCAATGCTTGATAGCCTATGCACATTCAAAGAGTTCCATATTTATTCTTACCACCACTATAGAGGATGAAAAGGGAATTAATCTTGGTCTGATTTAGGTCATATCCAACAATTTATTTATTTCCCTCTTTATCTCATCCTTATACATCTAGGGATGGTGGAAAGGAGTGATAATAACTAGTTGTGATCCCAGTTCAAGCTCTATGATATGATGGAAACGTCTACCCGGTGCTAGTCTGGGAGGCATATCTCTAAAAACTAGACTATGATTATCCAAAATATTTTATATTTTACTATGATATTGACCATTCTTACCTTCAAAAGGGTCTTTTGAAATCACCAAACAACTAGGATTCCAAGCAACTTGGTTCTCCCGAAAGATCCTTTCCATTCTCCTAGCTGATACTACTTAGGAATCTCCATTCAACATTCCCTTTAGAACCACATTTTTCCTATTGGATTTGAACTTGAGCTCCATCATTTGATAGTTTTTGGTGTACTCCCCCAATGTTTGTAACCATTTCACACCCAAAATCACATCAATTTCACCCAAACCAATGACATAAAAATCATCACAAACCTTATGATCTCTAAATGTTATGTCTAACTTCCATACTTTCTCCTTGTAGGGAAAGTTATAGCCATCCATCATAGTGATAGTGAACCCTTTAAATTTCTCCACATCCATCCTTCTTTTCACAAACCCCTTATTAATGAATTTTTGGGTAGCTCCTCCATCAATCAATACAATTACTCTTTGTCCCAAAAGGAATCCCCAGAACCTTGAAAGAATGGTATCTATGTGCATTGGATAGAGATACTATAATACCACCACTATCCTTCTCCTTATCATCTTCCTCTAGAGGGATTTCGTCCAAATCATGAGACTCTTTGAACCCATTTGAATATGATTATTTTCTAGAGATGACTTCTATATAGTGGAATTTCCCCTTTCCAAGACATCTATGTTCCAAAACCCATGGCTCTTTGCAAGAGAAACAAATTTTCTTCCTCCTAAGCTCTTTTGTTTTTGATGAATAGGCAACTATCTATATTATTAATAAATATAAAGTTACATATTCACAAAAAAGGGTAGGTGGTAAGAAGGCACACCTCGAGAGTCACATGGGTAGAGCTCGAAAAACTAAAAACCAGTCACTTGGGCCTAGCCCAAAAATTTATAAACATTAAAAACATATAAAATAAAATGGCCATCAAGCAGCCAGAGCAATGCCAGCATAGCTAGAAGGGTATCTTTCATCCATGTGTTTTCCCACTACATTAGTGGGGTCTAGAGTGACGTCAGGAGGAGGACCCCATCCATCATCAACATCTTTCTCTTTATCTTTATCTTTATCCCCGCACGAAGGTGAGATTGCAAGCATTAGATGCAGAAAACATTTCCCAGAGTCTAGCCAACTAGAGCCAATAGTAGGAGTATCATTAGAGGGCCACCTGGAATTTCCATCGCTACTCCTCACTGCTCCTCTAAAGGGCCACCCCTAGCCAACCCATGGAGGATGAGAATGAGTCCACCAAGGATGGCGAGAACCATGCCAAAGAGGAGGTTGAGAGCAGGGGCGAGTAGAGCCACTCCACTGTAGGCCCCGAGAGGGAAATTGATTGCGAGAGAAAGTGGGCGAAGTGGGCACTCGAGCAATAGTACATAGGGCATTTCCACAATGATCCAAAAGAACCTAAAGGTGAGCCACCTCAAGTGCAACCTTTTTGGCTTGAACTTGAATATGCAAGAGCACATTAGAGAAAATGATACGTTTATAACACAAAGAAACTTTTTTATCCATTTGTGTCTTAGAAAATATGTAGGAATTTCTATCTTTCCAGATATTGAAGAGGATTTCCACCCTAAAAGTGTGCCAAAGTTCGGTATATTTAATGAGAAATATGGGAGAATCTCCCAGTGGAATCATATGCGAAGAGAAGGGATTCGGTCTGAAAGGATAAAAGAAGTCATGAATTCAATTCCAAAACTGTCGAGCTCTAGTGAAAAACTAGAAGAGATGCTTAAAAGACTCAGCTTGCCCACAAAAAGGGTAACAAGGGTCTTGGACCCCCAAGTGAACAAGCTAAGATCCCACAGGAAAGCTTTAGAAAAGAATACACCAAGAAAAGTGGGAAAGTTTTGGATCAACACTTGTAGACCAAGTTGCAAAGAATCTTTTTCACCAGACATGAGTGGGGGATTGAAGATGCCACCTTTGGATCAGACTTTCAATTATAGGAAAGTGTGGTGAAATCTATCTATAACCAAGCCTAGGCATGTAATTCCTAAAAGGGGTGTCTAGGTACCACTTCCAATCCTTCCACCAGGGCTTGGATCCATGAATTCCCACCTTATGAACCATATCTATAGGAATAGTATTCACTAGACCATCATAAGTATCACAATCTTGGTTTTTTAATTTGTAAAGGGCACGAAACTCTTCCCACAACATGATGTGCATTGTGGGTCTGTGAAACACCTGCTACAAAGTTTAAATGCATTTCTTGTGGAACCTCAGTGCCTTAAGCCAGGGAGACTTATCCAACAAATAACTATTACTAGCAAAGAGAGGTGACCACCAAACATTCTATTGATTGAGAAAAATCCCATCATGAAAACAAGAGCCGACCCAATGGAGCTAGGTCTTAACTGCCTCCCAGGCTCTCCAAATGCTCTTGGCCATGAAAGTTCCCACAATTTGGATTGGTTCCTTCATGATCATAAGGGTTTGAAAACCAATCCCCTTCCAAGTGGGTCTATGAATAAGAAAGCAAAAGTGAATGAAATGCCTGAGGAGAATCTTCCAGGCTTCATATCTAGGAAGGGCTCTAATTATCCATTTTACACACAAGGTAGTCCCTTATCGTTGAGTGGAAAGCAACCCAAGTCCTCCAAAGTCTCTAGGAAGGTAGAAAAACTTGTAGGAAATTCGATGAAATCCTTTGTGGGACTCCGTAGAGGCCCAAAGAGAGTCCCAAAGTAGTTTCTCAAGATTATAGGCAACTTTCGAAGGGGCCCAATAAGAGTAGTAAACATGTGTGGCTGCTAAAATCTTGGAGCACACTTGAAATTTCCTTGCTAAAGAAAGAGGAGTGGTAATATAATAGGATAGATTTTGCTCAATCCTGGAGAGGACAACATGCCACAACTCAGCTGGAGAGGCCTGGAAGGCAAGGGAATGTCCAGAAACCAAAATATTTCCCTTAGCCTAATCCATTTCCAATCATACTGTTGAAGCTAGTGAGGAGTGGGAAATATAGATTGTTTGTTGCATAAAGTTTTATGCCACTAAATGGTGGAGATAGATGCAAGGAATCTTTTTTAAGAAATTCTAGAGCTTCCTTAATATTATTCTCTTCCTCCAGAAGAGTGAGGAAAGAGTGATAAGAAAAATGGCCATTAACCAATTGAGTCTAGGAGTTAGGTAGAGAAATGACTTTGACACACTTTTGAGAAACTGCATTGGCTAGGAGATAGCCAAATAATTAACAAAAAACATGTAAAGAGAAGCAGAAAGTCGGAATCCTTGCCTAATGGAGCGGAAAAGCCCAAAGGCAAGAGATTGGTAGCCATTAATGGTGATACAAGTAGAGGTGTCTGAGAAAAGCATTTGGATAGCCTGAATCAAATTAGGCCCAAACTCCAAGGCTTTCAACATGGCCAAAATAAAAGGCCATTCAATGTGGTCATAAGCTTTAGCAAAGTCAATTTTGATAAAATTAGCTTTTTGGTTTGAATGCCTAGCCCACTCCATGCCTTCCCACACAAAAATGATAGTCTTGGAAAAATATGGACTTGAAAAACCTAGTTTGCTCCATGCGCACAATCTGAGGAAAAAGATGGTGGATCTTTAGAGCCAGAGCTTTGGTGATGATTTTGTAAAATATTGAGGAGTGTGATGAGCCACCAATTATAGATATCCTTGGGATCTCTAAAATTAGGTATAAATTTAATATTTCCTTTGTTAATCAAAATACCCATGGATTTGGAATGAAAATCCTCAAGATAGACTTTATGCAAGTCATGTCCAACACAGTCCCAAAGGGCCTTCTAAAATTTGTAAGGAAAACCATCAATCCCTGGGGCCTTGTAATCAACCATGGAATGAACAACTTCCTTTAAGTCTTCAACAATGAACAATTGTTCATAAAAGGATTTCTAGGATGAAGATAGCCTATTTGGCACAACAACAAGATAATCCTAAAGGGATTTTTTTCACTTTGGTGTAAACTCTTGAGTAGTGAAAACTTGTTCATAATGTCAAACAAAGGCCTGGAGAATGTCAGGTAGCTCTGAGAGAACCTAAATTCCATCTTTAATTTTCTTGATTCCTGGAAATGAGTTCCTGGCACGTAGAACAAGAAAAAAACTCCTTGGAGGCACATTTTCCAATCTTTAACTAGTGCAGTAGCTCTAATTTGTGCACCTCTTGTAGCATAATTGTCTGCAACCTACTTTTTGTGTCTTAATTCTACCACCCTAACTTTTAATGATGGGGAAAAAGGGCTAGCCACCAGAGCTTCAGTAGCTAAGTGCAAGTTAGTTGTGGTGGCCTTATCATACCACCGATAAAAAATGGCTAGGTGGTGCCCATAAATTCACAAAAAATTTATCGTACAATTGATAACATCATTCCACCAATTAATCTAGCCTGTATTATGAGCTAGCACAGACTCCAAATTCTAGACTCTACAAATGTGGGCCAACATGGGCTAATGAGAAAGTAGAGATGTGTTAAAAAAAATTGCATTTTGCAAGCTTGAGGCTATCTTGTCTCCCATTCAATGTGAAAAGAAATGGGGAAATGATTTGACAAGGTCACATCCACTAATGGCTTAACTGAAAGCGAAGAGCTATCAAAAGAGAAGAAAGATTCAGCCAAGATCATAACATGATCAAGGTGCTTAAATATCATGTCAGATCCAACCCTATAATAACACCAAGTGTGCTAGAGGGAATGAGAATGGTGGCGACCAATACTGGGATTGAAAAGCTCCAATTTATTATGCATGTAAAACCATGCCTCTCATTCACCAATTTCCCATCTGAATGGCATAGTGCCATATTTATCATATGCCATCTCAACCATATTGAAATCCCCACACAATAAACAAGTAGCAATTGGAAATGAATCAGCAATCCAATGCCAAAGCAGAGAGCATTCCACAACATCATTAGAAGCATAAACATTAATAATCTCAAAGGAATGATTATCAATGTTGAGAAGGATCTAGATGATATTATGTGTGGGGTCAGACCTATGGTCGACCACACAAGCATGTCATTGTGGGGAAAAAAGGGTGGCAACTCCACCATGTCCAACATCATGAGTTGAATAAAACATTTGACTAGTTAGCCAAATAGAGTGACAAGCCAATGTGAGAAAAATACTAGAAATTTTAACTTCTTGGAGTTAAAACACTTCAATACCAAAATATTTCTTCAAATTATCCTTAATATAATACTTTCTAGAAAGGTCTATTAGACCTTGAACATTCCAAGAGAGTAAATTCATGAATGAAACTCCTCCATATCATCATATTCTGGCTCCAAAATTGGTATAAAATCCTACACATTGAACATCAACAACATTAGAAGTACGTACTCATAATAAAATATGATGCAACAATATGATGATCAAAATGATGCGTGTAGACTGGAGGGTGTTTTAAAATTAAAATTAAAGCATCTTAAGAAATTCCTTTATCTCTATTGATTAAATCAAGAACTTAGGGTATGCCTTTATTTCTAATGGAACATTTGATTCCATTAAGTCAACTTGTTCACCACCCAACACCGCTAAGAAGTCTGCTACTGAAATTCCTTCATGGTAAGTGTGAGAGATGATTGACCTTTCTAATTTATCTATTAACAACCAAACTTTGCTAAGCACAAATTGAAGATTCCAATTTTGAATTCTTCGTACCCTAAGTGCATTAATGATAATTAGTGATTCATCTTCAATGTGCAAATTTGTGAAACCCCACTGATTTTCCAACTCCATGCCATGTAATAATGCTTGTGCTTCAGTGTAATTATTTGTACCAATGCTCAAATGAAAAGAATATGTTGCTAATACTTCCCATACTTCATTTATGAAACAAATTCTTGCACCTAAAAGACCTGGGTTGTCTTTAGAGGCACCATCAAAGTTTAGTTTCACAAAACCTTTTCGGGGAGGGATCCATTTCACTGAATTTCTATCCACCTTTGTAATGTATTTTTTGAGAAGGCTACCATCAAATGGAAATTTAATGAGTGTCCAATTTTTTAGGATTAAACAATCCCAATTGGTAAAGGATGAATTAATGAATTTATCTCTTTGAACACATGTATTAACACCCTATGAGATAGCTTTCTCTATTTTAATCAAAACCATTTCTATTGATGATTTAATTTTCTTGAAGATCCTCATGTTTCATTCCCACCAAATATTCCATACTACTAGTGGTGGTATAATAATCCAAATGCATGCAAAAAAAGATGATCGGTATAGAACCGACCAGGCTTGGAATAAGTCCCAGATTGTATTTGTCAAGGGGAAAGATATTTGTAACCTATTTTGGATGAAATTCCAACATTGGTTAGCCACAATGCATTGTACAAATAGATGATCAATTGTCTCAAATTCGAGGTCACAAAGAGGAGATTTGAATGGATCAACAATTCTTAATTTACTTAGCCTATCACTAGTCAAAATTCGTTTATATAAAGTGAGCCATGCAAAGCTACCAGCCTTTGGAAGGAATTTATTATTCCAACAAAAATTGTATGCACGCTGAGGTTCAGTGGGATATTTTATGTTTGCTAGAGCTGCATAACTGTCCTTAACTAAGTATGAACCTTCCTTAGAGGCTAACCAAATTATTTTGTCTTCCTTTGGAGACAAATAAACTATTTTTTTCACTCAAACTATTATTAAATAAAACCAATTGTTGATTATTTAACAAGGAAGTTGATGGTACTTTCTAAGTTACTTTCCTAGATATTGGATTTGAAGACTAAACATAATCTAAAAAAATTTCACCCCAGGCTTGGGACAAAATTAATCTTATTTCTTGCAAATCATGTTTGAAAACCAATGGAGGTTTACCTAACCAAGAATTTTTCCAAAATTTAACACTTCTTCCATCATTTATTTCCCAAGAAGAATATCTTGTAATGAGATTTCTAATGTTTATCATAAAGTTCCATATTGCAGAACCCTTTGGGGGGTCTGAAACTGTAAATATTCTGGTTGGATTTGTACTATCAAGGTACTTTGAATACAATAATTTTACCCATTTAGCATCTGGGTTTGTATACATCTTCCATGCAAGTTTTGCCCCAAAAGCTTTATTTCTCCAAGTGAGATTTTGAATCTCTGCCCCACCCTAATTTTTCCCTTTTGCTAGCCCCTCTAAGGAGATTAAGGGAATATTTTTCTTTTCATCAATATTTCCTTTCCACAAAAAAGATCTTATGATTTTTTCAATTTCTAAACTAACAGAGGTGGGTGCTTTAAGAACTGATAAGAAATATTTGGGAATGTATGATAAAATTGATTTTATCAAGAGAATTCTGCCTGCTAATGATAACCACCTAGCTTTCCAAGCAAGACTTCTTGTTTTTATTCTTTCTATGATCTTTTCCCAATAAAAAGGTTTATTTGATCCTTTGAAAAAGGGAATACCTAAATATGAGTAGGGTAGTTCTGCCTCTTAAAAGCCTAATACCTTAACAATTGACCTTCTCAAATATTTAGAAGTGTTTAAAACATAAAATTTTGACTTAGTAGCATATGTTTTCTGCCTAGAAGCTGATGAATATTTGTCCAAAACCTCTTTTACTTGGTGTGCTTCAGTTGGTGAGGATTTATTAAATAAAAGTGTATCATTTGCAAAAATATTGTGTTACTGAAATTGGAGTATAATTCACACACCTTGCCATATATTTTGATTATGCCTCAAAAGAATGAATCTTTTTAAAGCCTCCACCATAATTATGAAAAGAAATGGAGAAAGGGGATCACCCTATCTTACCCCTTGTGTAGAACTGAAAAAACCCACTAGACTCCCATTTATTATTACATAAAATTTAGCCCCGGGAAGACATGACCTTATCCATCTCCTCCATTGTCATGAAAAACTAAATTTTTCTAAGACCATATTTAAGAAGTCCCAATTTAATTTATCATAAGCCTTCATCATATCTAGTTTAACTATGAAAGATGGGAGTTTTGATGTGACTATTGAATGCAAAACTTCATGCGCTATTATTGCCCCTTCATGAGTCTCCCTTCCTAGAACAAAACCTCTGTGTTTAGAGGATATAATTTTAGGTATGAGAGGTTGTAGTCTCAAATAAATTTCTTTTGTAATTTTTTTATAAATTGTATTACACAAAGAAATAGGTCTATATTATGTGAATGTTTTAGGATCTTTGACCTTGGGAAGAATGGCTATCTTAGTAACATTGAATTGTTTGAGCATAATTCCCATTCTTTTGGACTCTTCAAGTTCCCATAATAGTTAAAAGCATATGAAGTCCCAAAATTTCTAAAAAAAAAGGCCATGTAACCATTTGGGTTAGGAGCTTTTTCTGGTGGCAATGAGAATACTACATATCTCAACTCCTCTATAGTAAAAGGTCCCATCAGTTGATTTTTATCTTTTGTAGTAATCAAATGAGGAATTGTGGCAAGTAAATCACTTTCATCATTGGTCTTGTTAGCATCAGAAGATTGTGGAGCTAAGAGAGGTTCTAAAAAAAATTTAATGCCTTCATTATTGATATCTTCTTCCTTTGTTAACCGATTCCCTGTAGCTATTTCTTGAATTTTATGTATTGAATTTGCAACTTTCTTGATTTGTGCAGATGCATGAATTTTTTTTTGTTACGATCTCCCTCTCTTAGCCATAATTCCCTAGATTTTTGTAGCTAATAAGACTCTTCCCTTCCACATAATTATACCCATTTTTATTGTAATGACTTTGGTTTTTCATATAAATCAACATCTAGCCCATTTTTAATTATGCAGTCATGAATTTTGTAAGCTCCTTGAATACTAAATCTTTTTGCTGGAAGATACTCTTGAAGACTTGCTTATTCCAAGACCTTATTTTATGTTTTACATGAACTAATTTCTTGTAAAACTAAAAATTTTAGATCCCTCCTCACATGGAGCATTCTTCCACCATTTCTTTAATAGGGATAGAAATTAGGGGTGCCTAAACCACATACTCTCAAATTTGAAGGAGGATTTAACCCTGGAAATAGTTATCTTTGATATATCTAAACATATTGCATAATGATCAAATTCTAGATATGGTAAAATATTAGATTTGAGCTTGTGTGGGGAAAAAAACTAGTTGGAAGAAACCAAAAACCTATCTAGCCTTTCAGCTATTTGCAAAAATACCTTTCTTTTGTTAGTCCAAGTGAATTTACCAGATTTTGGTCTAATATCTCTCAACGCATTTGATAGGATAAAATGATTAAAGTCAGCCATAACCCTAGCTAGAGGAATTATACCACCACTTTTCTCCTCCTAAGAGATTATTGCATTAAAATCTCCTACGATAATAATCTTGTCATTAAGAATTGCATCAATATTACTAAATATTTCATCCCATAAGTTTTTCTTGTCTATTGTGGGAGTAGGCACATACACATTTATTAAGCAAAAATGAAGATTAAATTTTGTTACTTCAACTAACTGCCAAAGGGGCTGATTTTTATGAGACTTAAGTTGGATTGATTTAGGGTTCCATAAGACCAATAGACCTCCTGAGGCACCTTGAGCAGGCGAATGTGAAAATTTCCAATTCTTCCATTTGGAGATTGTAGATTCAAACAAATATTTTGAATTTTTGGTTTCTTGAAGTAAGAAAGTATCAGCTCCACAAGCATCTATCAAATGATTGATGCAAGCTCATTTTTCATGGGAATTAATGCCCCTAACATTCCACGATGAAATGCTCATTGCTCCCAAGGAGAGGAGCAAGCTCTCCTCGGACGCTTGTTTGAAAAGGATCCCCATATTGTTTTTCTATCCCAGATTCAATTTGTTTTTGCATTTTTACAAAATTTGATTTTCTACCTCTTTTGCCAGGATTTTTCTTAACCAATGAATTTAATTGGATCTAAGACAACATTTATTCCCTATCCTCAGCTCCATTATTGTGTATTGAAATCAAATCCTGAGAATTATTCTAGGAAGGCTTTTTTTTTCTGATTCTTTCAAACTGTGATCATCCATAGCTGTAAACATAACCCTTTGGTTAGATGAGGACAACTCATTAATCTTAGAAATCTTTTATAAGGAGTGACTCATTGATGATTTTTTTCCCCATAAACCCTCTTCCACTACTATTTCATCAAAGAGGTCAAAGCCAACTAAAAACAATAACTTATCAGCTAAAATCTAAAGCTCTAAATCTGAAAGCTGAGAGGAAGTGGTAACTGAAGTTGTTTTTCTCCTTGGATAGAGCTAATATTTTCAATATTAACCATATTTTTAGCCATCCATGAGGAAAATTAATCTTTTGTATCTTGAAACATTAGCTTCATAGAAATCTCAAATGCATGATATTCAGAAGATAACTTTTCCATGGGAGTTTATAAGTTCAAAGAAATAGTAGTAAAAATTTGCATTAGCTTCAACATATTATTTGAAACTGACACATTTAATGCAGAACTAGCCTTCTTATGGACCAAATATTTTCCAAGTACTCCCAATTCATTAATATCCTCAACTCTTTTTCTCTTATGTGAATTATGTTGAGAATGTGAGAGTTCAAAATGAATAATATTAGATTGCTCATTATGCATGTTACTTATATAATCTTCTTTAGCCCTTTCTTCCTAGTCAGATGAATTGATATTTATACAATCATTTCTATTTTTGGCATTCATCAAGTGAGCATTTTGGGAAGAGGAATAAATAGAAGGACATTGAGAGTGGGTTTGACCCTCTGCATGACAATTCAGACAAAATGATTTTGTATATTCAAACACAATTCTTTGATACCATTTTCCAAAAATAGAAGAAAGCAGGATTTGCTGAGGATTTTTTTTTTCAATATCCATTAAGACACAAGTCCTAATAGGTTTTGATGGATCCTTAAATAAATATTTGTTATGCATGAGGAAGATTCCCAATTGATTAGCTATTGATTCGATGATCCTCATTTCTCTATATTATAATGGAAGAGAAGGCATCTGAAACCAAAAAGGAACATATTTAAAAGATGCAAAATCCAGTTTAAAATTTGGAAGCCAGGGTTACATGCTTAAACCAACCCCTTGGTAAGTCCAAGATTTTATTCTAAAAATAGAATCCTTACTCTTCTTACTATCAAAAATGACTATAAAAATATCCTATTATGAATCCAAATAGAAAACTTGCTCTATGCCTTCCCAATCTTCATAAACTAATTCCTTTAATTCATTGAAAGGAAAAGATAAATTCCAAAACTTACAAATTAATGCCTTGTCACAAAAATCTTGAATTTGAGGGCGAAGCATGTCTTCTGAGAAAGCAATCTTAATTACATTTTCCTCCTTCCCATGTGAAGCCTCCATTTTGTGAAGAGTGGGAGAATGGACCTCTGGTTCTTTTTTCATTTGATTTTTTGGCCTCCATTGATTTTTTTTCCCATTTTTATTCTTCAAACCATTTCTTCTCTTAGCCTTCACTTTTTTTCTTTTTAGCTACCTTTTTTTGTTGAGTCTAAAATTTAGATCCATTTGCAGCGATGGTTTGTTCCTACTCAGAGGGTTTAAGATTTTGATTTTAATGGATATGAATATTTGAGTCTACTTGCTTCCCTTTATTGTTAGGACCCACATCTGAAACCCTATGAATAGATTTGTGCAAGTTAGGGTTTCCTTGTGCCCTACTATTTCCTCAAAATGGGTTCGAACCATTACGTGGCTTGGAGCAATTTTGAATATTTTGTAATTATTCTAGATAATTATTCTCAATCTATTATTCATATATTTTATTGTTTTCATCATATTTTGGTATAATATTTATTGTGCCTATATTAATGTGTTTTAATTTCATCAACAAATCAATATTTGTTACGAATTATATGTTAGGGACATTACAGTGGTACCAAAGAAATATTCTGCCAATCTGTAGGGTTTCTTAATGAATAATTTTTACAAGTGAAAGGGAGATCAGATTTTAGAGGAGAGAACTGAAGAGAGTAGGTCAAGGAGAAATCATGGAGGATGATGAAGCCAAATTAAAATCTGAGTAGATGATACAAAGGAAAAATCATCTTTCTAACATGTTCAACTAGATTTTTAAGTGGGTTCAAACTAACACAAGTAAAGATAATGATAGTATTAATCAAGCTACTTCCTTCTGTTGGATGTTGTGATTGTGTGGCTAATATGTGGTTTCCATTAATGTCAAAACTATTAGCATTTGGTGTATTGAAGTATGTATATGTCAAGGATATTGAGAAGATTGTAAAAGAAAGTATTGCAGGTTCCCAGTGGAATTGTGAAGGTCATGAAGGTGTCTTGTTTTGTACGTTGAAGATTATTTTTTGTGGAATAAAAGGTTTATTTTTGAGTGTATCTAGTCCATCCTCTGGAAGGTTCAGAGGTCTGCATGAAGATTTGTTCAAAATGATGAAGATCTATGTTCTAATAGTGTTTTTGTGGTCTCTACCAGTGTTCTTGATTAAAGTTGGTATAATTCTAGTAATTCTAGTTGCTATAGATGTTTCTATGTTGTTTCTTGGTGTTCCTAGATGTTTCTATATCATGCTCTATCTTTGTGGTCAAAGATTTTTCTCTGTATGTTCAATTTTTCATGTTCTTGGCCGACATGATGGGTGTAACATGTGGTGGATTCTCGAGGTGAAATTAATTGAAGTCTTTTTGTGTTGGATTTGTTAATTTGTGTCTGCACTAAGTTGTGGTCAACCTTGGTGGATACGCATTGAAAATTTATTTGTAAATTAGGGCCAACATTGAAAATATGTTTTATATCTCTGGTCGACTAAGTTGTTGATGTAATCTCAAGTTGTAGATATATAAGAGTGATTGTTTCATCGGTGTAAAGTGTTCTTGGTGTGCTCCCATGTGTGTATGTGTGAATATTATTTGATTGTAGAGTAGAGTGTGAAGAAGACTAAGTGAAGTGTGAAGAAGTTTGAGCAAAGAGTGAAGAAGGTTTTTTGTGCTTAATTGGAACTGTAATCAGGCTTGTGTAGAAGCTATTTTCTCAATTCACAATTTGGATGGTTTTAATCCAAATTTTTCTTTGGGTAGTGAGTCCTCCTTTGTATTCAAGCAATGAGCTCTAGGTAGTGTTCCCGAATGCATGTGCATTCCCATTATTTCTCATTATACTTTTAAGAGGGTATAATATTATGGATTAACCTCCACCATAGTTTTTCCCCTAATAGGGTTTCCATATAAAAAATATTTGTATTCTTTGTGTTTTTGATGTATTGAATGTTTATGGTGTATTGTTTATTCATCAGATATGAGATTGAGTTAAATAAAGTTTGAAAATCTTTAAGTATTCTATGACAATTGATTCACCCCCCTCTTAGTTGTTTGTCCTTGTTTTGTCAACAATTGGTATCAGAGCAGGTTGCTTTGAAGAAGTTTAAAATATTGAGGTGATCTGAGATGGCATCATATAAGGACAATCCTAGATTTGATTGAACAAATTAATCATTATGGAAATCTTGGATGAAGTGTCATTTGAAGTTTATTGGCGAACCCTTCTGGAAAATTACAAAGAATAAATATGTTATTCCTCAGAAGGTTCCTTCCACTGTTGATGAGATTAAAGAGGCTGCGAATAATTTCAAGGCTATGGAAGCTTTGATGAGTGTTTTAATAGATTCAAAAATGACAAATGTGTTAGGTTTGAAGAAAACTCATGAGATTTGGACGAAGCTGGAAACTTTGTATGAAGGAGATGTACATGTGAAGATGGCTAAGCTATAGAGTTTGAAAGGAAAGTATGAAAATATGAAGATGGGTGAAGATGAAAATATTTATTCTTTTATGCAGAGAATAAATGAACTACTGATGGGCATTAGATGTGCCAGTGGTATCCTGGAAGAGGAAGAAATTATGGCTAAGGTGCTCAGATCATTACCTCCCTCATACAAATCTAAGGCTCATGCTATTGAAGAAACCAAATCATTGATGAATGTGACAAGGGACACACTGATTGGTAAACTTGTTGCCTTTGAGTTATGTTAATTTGGTGATTTTGTTCCTAAGACTAAAACTGCATTCAAGGCTACTATATCCAGAAGAAACAAGCAAAGATATGATTTGGGAGAAAGTTCTAGAAAGACATTCAAGTATGAGGAAGAAATGAAACAACTTGAAGATGAAGAAAGAGAGTAAGAAGAGTTCGAAGCACTGATTGTGAAGAAATAAGGTAGAGGAAAAGACCTAAGTATAAAGGAAATTTTCCTATCAAATGTTTCTCTTGTAGTGAAATAGGTCGTTTTGCATCAAGGTGTCCTGAGAGAGTTCCTAGATCTAATCCTTACAAATCTAGATTCCAAAAGAAATGCTACTTTTCCGAAGAAGGTGTGACTAACAATGAGTTTGATAAAGATAATGGAAATGAAGATGATTAGGTTTTCATTGCTATCAAGGAAAATACTCTTGTGGCTACTAAATCTACTAAAGTTAAGAAAGCTCTTGCAACTCGAATTGAAGAAAAAGATGAGTGGATCATTGACAGTGGATGCTCACATTATATGAATGGTGACCAAAGAAAATTTGTAAGTCTAGAGAAGTATGATGGTGGGGTTGTAAGATTTGGAAATAACAATGCTTGTGTGATTCATGGCAAAGGATCTATTTTTCTTGGTGGTATGCATAACATTGATGATGTTCTTTATGTTGAAGGCTTGAAGCACAACCAACTGAGTGTTGGAAAGATGGGAGACAAAGGCTATGATCTTCAGTTCAAAGATGGAAGATGTAGGATATATGGAAGCTCTACAAATGTAATGGCCTTAGGAAAATAGCCAAAAGGTAATATTTTTAACCTAGATACCGCTAGTGAAAGTTGTTTAATTGCTCAAATAGATGAAAGTTGGTTATGGCATAGAAGGTTATGTCATGTGAATTTTAATAACATTGTCAAAATAAGTTCCACTCAAGCAGTAAGAGATCTCCCTAAGCTAGTGAAGGGTGCTAGCACAATTTGCAAAGAGTGTTAGATGGGAAAATAGACTAGAGTTTCTTTTCGGAGCAAACAACATAACTCAAATGGATTACTGGAGCTTGTGCATACTAATCTATGTGGTCCCTCCAAAGTTAAAAGTCTCCATGGTGAAAGGTAATTTATGTTGCTTCTTGATGATTACTCTACAATGATATGGGTTGCTTTCTTAAGAGAAAAATGAGAAGCATTAGAAAAGTTCAAGAGCTTCAAAGATATGGCAAAAAATGGGAAAGGTCTGAAAATCAAATTCCTGAGGTCAGACAAAGGTGGTGAGTTCACCTCTAGGGATTTTAATTCTTTCTATGAAGAGCATGGAATCAGAAGACAGTTATCTGCTCCCTGAACCCCTCAACAAAATGTTGTTGTTGAGAGAAAGAACAAAACAATTATGGATGCTGCTAGAACAATGATGATTGAAGGAAATGTTCCTCACATCTTCTAGATTAAAGTAGTAAGAATTGCTAAGTATACTTTCAACCAAGTAAATGTAAATTTTAATTCTAGTAATACTCCTTTTGAATTATGGTTTGGTTATAAGTCTACTATTAAATATTTCAAGATATTTTGAAGAAAATGATACATCAAGAGAGATGGTGATATAAGAAAGATTGATGCAATAAGTGATGAAGGAATCTTTCTAGGTTACTCTATTAGAAGCAAGGCCTACTAGTGCTATAACAGAAGACTAAGGAAAATTTTTGAGAGTGCAAATGTCAGAATTGATGAGGATTTTGCTAAATCATCCAGATATTGTGGATATGATTCAGATGAAGATAGTGCAAACAAAGGGAAGAATGTTCAGACACAAAATCAACTTCAAATTGTGCCATATGTTCTAGTAAGACAACTTCAATTTGTTCCAGTAAATCAAGATAGTCAGGAAGCATAGACAAGTGAAAGTGTAGAAGAAAGAATATAAGAATTAGAAGTTTGAGAAAATCCTAAACCTCTGAGGTATATAAAGCTCAATCATTCTAAAAATCAAATTATAGGAGATAAGAATAAAGGTGTGGAAACTAGAAGAAATATTGTAGAAGAGTATTGCCTGATATCCAAGATTGAACCTAAAGATGTCAGTGAAGCTTGCAATGATGAACATTGGAAAGAAGCTATGAAGGAAGAATTAATGCAAATTGAAAAGAATGATATATGGATACTAGTTCCTAGACCAAAAGATAAAAATGTAATTGGTACTAAATGGGTCTTTCAGAATAAGCTAAATGAACAAGGTGAAGTTGTCTAGAATAAAGCAAGACTGGTATGTAAAGTTTATTCACAAATGGAAGGTATTGATTTTGAAGAAACCTTTGCCCCTATTGCTGGAATTAAAGCTGTAAGGTTATTTCTTGCTTATGCTACATACAAAAACTATAATGTCTATCAAATGGATGTGAAGTTAGCTTTGTCTAACACTGCCAAAAGCATTTCAAAAACCCTTAAGATCAGCAAGGGTGCAAGGAAACTCATTGTTAAAATCTCCATTTTCCTATGCAAGGTTTGAGATTTATTATCTTATCACTGCTCAACCTCTTTTTGACTATCACACCTCAAGTGACTGTAATTCTTCTTACCATAGACTGCATTTACAAATATCACTGAGCTACATAATGTGCTTCTTATTGGCTACAATCTTTAGATTGCAAGATTTTGTTATTGGCTACAATGTATCAATCTTTCTAGTATTGCAACCTCACTAATCCGTTAGAGTTATTATTTATATTTTTATGGAGGCCTAGGGTCTGTACCCTAATAATGCTCTTTCTAATGCTTTTGTTGGTATTAAAAAACAACCTTAAATCTTGGGTCAGAAAATTAACTCTCTTGATAGGGTTGTGTTATGATATTGGATTGTATCCTAGAGTGTGTGTGAAGCTTGTGTTTGATCATTAAGGTATGTAAACTTGATCAGGGAAATGTATCCTACAGCATGGGTCCTGCTTTAAAACTTTCCATAATGGTTACTAGCAAATCACATTATTATAATTTGTGGTAACCCAAGATTTCATTCAAGTATGTAGAAAAATTGGTTTGTAGTTTAAGTTGTACACTTTTAAGTAACATTCATAAGGTTTAGAAAATCTTGATCTCTCTAGAATAGCCCTTTAAACACGGGTTGTGCTTGAATGCACTGCATAATTGATATAACACAACCACTTTACATATCAACTAGAGTTATATGCTCTTTATTGCAGCAAGAGGTAATCACTCTTGGATCATGCTATCATTACATCGTAACCTATTGAACTTAATTTCAACCTCAATGCACCCAATGATGATTGACACCTAATTGTGATGAAAATTATTTGCACATTAATTTTTCTCATATGAGTGCCTCCATTTCTATCACAACATAGCTACGTTAAACTCGGGTCACACATGAATGCATCATGTACTTGTTATAGGAACTTATAGCACAACTATGCCACATGACCAATAGAGTTATGGATCACATAACTATAGTCACAAGAATTTTTTCCTTGGTTGTGCTCTTATGGTGATTCCATTACTATTATAGCATAACACATTGGAATTTATTGCTCAAATCCTTACATTGTATATTTTCTCTTTCAATGGATGGCTTCATGGATTTTTTGTGATTTATACAGCTTTTTTTTTTATAGTAAATGACATTAGATTCTTTCAGAAGGTGAAATGATTTATTAATTATGGTTCTATGATGATTTTGAGCTTTATTTTGAAGGGTTTAATATGTGTCATTTTTATGTGTAGGAAGAATAGATTGTGATGCAACTTTCGTGTATGGATGGTTCATGAAAATTTGGATTTCTATTAGTGTCATAACTAGGTTGGAGAGTACTTTCAAACTGGTTTGAAACACTTCCTAGTGTTTTCACTGGGAAGCAGAACCTAAGTGTAGGACTTTTTGAATATTTGACAAAGGAAGTTCCTATATTTAGCCAATAGGCTATATGTGTGAACTTTAGTCAGAATTTTTATCAATCTTCCTAGTTTTTAGGTCTTTTGGCAATTGGGAAAAAGGTGGCAGATGTGTTTTAATGGAATAAAAAATAATTTGGTGTTCATTCTGGTGTCCAATACTAGTTGAGAAGAAGGTGGCAGATTTTTTTCCACATGGATAGAGAAGGCTAGAAAAATTAAATGTTGGTTGGCATCAACATTAATTGTTGTATGGTTTTTGTGTATTGGCAATGGTTATAATAACACCTTTAATTTAAAACCTTGGGAAAAATAGTGAATGTTTGTGTAATTTTCGATAAGGCATTGTTATGTGTCATTCTCTTACTTTACCTACTATCAGAGCTATGAGCCAGGAGGGAAAGCTTCTGTGAAGGTGAAAGTTCAATCAATTGTTTTCTAGCTTCTGTGAAGGTGGTTGGAGGTTATTTTGTGTTTTTTGCATGGGGCGATAGTTGTAAAAGCAATACAAAAGTGTTGTTTGTGATAATTTTTTTCCCATTTTCTACAAGCATTTGAGAAACAAAGTAGTGGAGAGAAAGAAAGTGGGGAGAGATGCATTTGAAGCAAGCAGGAAGAGGTACATATTGAAAAAACCCTTTTGCAATATTGTTTTTATGTTTAGTGGCTATGGTTTTGCATGGCTTTGTTACTGTGATTTTTTGTGTTTTGTGGGTTTCACCATCTAGGTCATTGTTGAAATGAATATTATTTGATTTCTGACTTTCATTTTGTGGTTATTGTTGCAACAGAATAAAATAGTTAATGTTGTACAATTTAATTTGATTTCCATTAGGCATTGTTGATTTTTGTTCTCTAGCTTAGTCTATATTGTTTCATTTTCGATAAGGTGTTGTTGAAAAGGCTACATTGCTTCAATTTTTGATAAGGTAATGTTGAGAAAAGAGTATATTTTTGCATGGGTTTATTATTTTGAATTTTTGTGTTTTATGGGTTTTTCCATCTGGGTTGTTGTTGAAGCAAATATTGTTTGATTTATGGCTTCCGTTTTGTGGATATGGTTGCAACACAATAAAATAGTCAACATTATACAATTTATGTTGATTTCCATAAGGAATTGTTGATTGTTGTTGTCTAGATTAGGCTATATTGTCTCTTTTTTCAATAAGGTAGTGTTGAAAAGGCTTTATTGTTTCAATTTGTGATAAGGTGTTGTTGAGAAAAGACTATATTGTTTGTTAAAACCAATATTGTTTCATTTATGGTTCGCATTTTGTGGCTATGGTTTTGCATGGGTTTGTCATTGTGATTTTTTTTGTTTTGTGGGTTTCTCCATCTAGGTCATTGAAACCAATATTGTTTGATTTATGGCTTATGTTTTGTGGCTATGGTTGCAACTCAATAAAATAGTTAATGTTATATAGTTTACGTTGATTTCCATAGGGCATTGTTGATTATTGTTCTCTAGCTTAGGCTATATTGTTCCATTTTAAATAAGCTATTGTTGAAAAAATACTATATTTTTGCATGGGTTTGTTACTATGCAGTTTTATGGATTGTTCCGTATGGGTCACTATAGAAACCAATATTGTTTGATTTATGGTTTTCGTTTTGTGGCTATGGTTGCAATGCAATAAAATAGTTAATGTTATACAATTTATGTTGATTTCCATAGGGAATTGTTGATTGTTCTTTAACTTAGGCTACATTGTTTCATTTTCAATAAGGTGTAGTTGAAAAGGCTATATTGTTTCATTTTCAATAAGGTATTGTTCAAAAAAGACTACATTATTTGTTTAAATCAATATTGTTTCATTTATAGTTTGTGGTTTGTCATGATGGTTTTGCATGGTTTTTTATGGTTTCTATTTTGTGGCTATGGTTGCAACGCAATAAAATAGTTAATGTTATATAGTTTATGTTGATTTCTATAGGGGATTATTGATTGTTGCTCCCTAGCTTAGGATAAATTGTTTCATTTTCAATAAAGGGGTTGTTGAAAAGGTTATATTGTTTGATTTATGGCTTCTATTTTGTGGCTATGGTTGCAAATAAATAAAATAGTTAATTTTATACAGTTTATGTTGATTTCCATAGGGCATTGTTGACTATTTTTCTCCAGCTTAGGCTATATTGTTTCATTTTTTATAAGGTTTTGTTGAAAAGGATATATTGTTCCATTTTTTATAAGGTACTATTCAAAAAAGACTATATTTTTGGATAGGTTTGTTATGGTGCATTTTTTGTGTTTTGTGGGTTTTTCCATTTAGGTCATTGTTGAAACCAATATTGTTTGATTTATGGTTTTCATTTTGTGGCAATGGTTGCAATGCAATAAAATAGATAATGTTAACAGTTTATGTTGATTTCTATAGGGAATTGTTGATTGTCATTCTCTAGGTTAGGCCATATTGTTTCATTTTTGATAAGGTGCAGTTGAAAATGATATATTGTTTCTTTTTTGATAAGGCATTTTTCAGAAAAGACTATATTGTTTGTTTAAATCAATATTGTTTCATTTATAGTTTGTGGTTTGTGCGATGGTTTTGCATGGTTATTTATGTTTTTTTTTTTGTGGCTATGTTTACAACACAATGAAATAGTTAATGTTATATAGTTTATGTTGATTTCCATAGGAAATTGTTGATTGTTGTTCTCTGGCTTAGGCTATATTGTTTCATTTTTGAGAAGGTGTTGTTAAAAAGGATATATTGTTTTGTTTTTGATAAGGTACTATTCAAAAAAGACTATATTGTTTGATTAAATCAATATTGTTTCATTTATGGTTTGCAGTTTGTGGCGATGGTTTTGCATGGGTTTGTTATAGTTTATGGAATTGTTGATTGTTCTTTTCTAGCTTAGGCATTCTTCTATTACATGGAATTTTTCATTTCGCTTGTTGTTGAGACCAATATTGTTCCATTTATGGTTTTCCTGTGGTTCTGATGGTTGCAAGGAAATTGAACAGTTTATGCCATTGTTGGTTGTTGTTTTCTGTTTTGTGGGTTTCTCCATGTGGGTTGTTGTTGAAACCGATATTGTTTGATTTATGGATTTTTTTTTGTTGCTATGGTTGCAACACAATAAAATAGTTAATGTTATACAGTTTATGTTGATTTCAATTAGGTATTTTTTATTGTTGTTCTCTAGCTTAGGATATATTGTTTCATTTTTTATAAGGTGTTGCTGAAAAGGCTATACTATTTCAATTTACGATAAGGTACTATTGAGAAAAGACTATATTTTTGGATGGGTTTGTTACTGTGATTTTTTTGTGTTTTGTGGGTTTTTCCATCTGGGTCATTGTTGAAACCAATCTTGTTTGATTTATGGCTTATGTTTTGTGGCTATGGTTGCAATGCAATAAAATAGTTAGCATTATACAGTTTATGTTGATTTCCATAGGGCATTGTTCATTGTTATTCTCCACCTTAGGCTATATTGTCTCATTTTTGATAAGGTGTTGTTGAAAAGGCTATATTATTTCAATTTTTGATAAGGTGCTATTGAGAAAAGACTAATATTTTTTTATTAAAACTAATGTTGTTTCATTTATGGTTTGTGTTTTGTGGCTATGTTTTTGCATGGTCACTGTAAATTTTTTGTGTTTTGTGGGTTTCTCCATCTGGGTCACTGTTGAAACCAATACTGTTTGATTTATGGCTTTTGTTTTGTGGCTATGGTTGGAATGGAATAAAATAGTTAATGTTATATAGTTTATGTTGATTTCCATAAGGAACTGTTGGTTTGTGTGTGGTGCCAATTGTTGCAAGGCAATAGCTTAGGCTAAATTGTTTTATTTTTGATAAGGTGTTGTTGAAAAAAGACTTTTGTGGGTTTTTCCATCTGGGTTGTTGTTGAGACCTATATTGTTTGACTTATATTTTTCATGTGGTGTCGATGGTTGTGCAAGGATATTAAATAGTTTGTGTTATTTTTAGTAAGGCATTGTTTACAAAGCTTTGGCTATATTGTTTCATTTTTCCAAGGAAATAAAATAGTTGATGTTATCATTTCATTTTCGATAGGGTGTTATTCAAAAGAGACTGTTTTGTGGGTTTTTCCATCTGGTTCATTGTTGAGATCAATATTGTTTCATTTGTGGATTTCATTTTGTGGTGATGATTGTAATGTAATAAAATAGTTAATGTTACACAATTTATGTTGTTTCTCATAAGACACTGTTGAGTGTTGCTCTCTAGCTTTGGCTATATTGTTTCTTTTTTGATAAGGTGGTCTTGGGAAAAGAATATGTGCATGTGTGGGGTTATTTTTTCTTTTTATGCATGGGTTTCGTACTGTGAGTTGTTCTATTTTGTGGGTTTCTTCATCCGGGTTACTGTTGAAACCAGTATTATTTCATTTATGGATTTTGTTTCCTAGAGATGGTTGCAACAAAATAAAATAGTTAATGTTATACAATTTATGTTGTTTTCCATAGGGTATTGTTGAGTGTTGTTCTCTACCTTTCACTAAATTGTTTCATTTATGATCCATAATAAAATAGTACATTGTATAGAGTTTATTGTTCTCTATCTTTGGTTATATTGTTTCATTTTCAATATGTAGCAAAATAGTTAATGCTATAGCATTTATGTTGTTATCTGGATAAGGCATTGTGGACTATTGTAACATATATTGCCCACCA
Organism: Sequoia sempervirens; assembly: GCA_007258455.2. Lineage (NCBI taxonomy): Eukaryota > Viridiplantae > Streptophyta > Pinopsida > Cupressales > Cupressaceae > Sequoia > Sequoia sempervirens. Next base: position 279,158,326 of record VDFB02086081.1, on the reverse strand, counting down.
CTATGATCAATGTTGAAACCAATGTTTCTTATTGCACTTAATATAGAGCCTAGCATTATAAGTTATGAAATTGTACCAATATCAAAGAAAGACATATGCAACATAACTTTATGAACCCACATGTAGTAGTAATATACTCTACTGTTAGCCAACACAAGAAGGTTAAAACCACAATAATCAAATGACAAAATTATGAAACCTCTTGTTTTGTGGTTTTCCCTTATTGTTGACTTTGGCCAATGGAATTTCCACCAGCCTTCTTACTCCACCACCTTCTTTACTATTTTTATTTTTTTGTCCTAGGCTTTGTTTTTCACCTGCATGAAAACCATAAATGAAATAATATAGCCTAAGCTACAAAACAACAATCAACAATTCCCTTTGGAAAATAACATAAACTATTTTTTGAAATACTCTAGAAAGGGTTTTTCAAATATGCACCTCTTCCCACTTGCTTTCTCTCTGCTCCTTTCTTTCTCCAATGCTTGCAAAAAATGGGAAAAGAATTATCACAACCAAAAATTTTGTATTGCTCTTACAACCATCACCCCATGCAAAAACACAATAATAACCTCCAACCACCTTTATAGAAATTCCATAGCGGATAATTGCGCTTGCACCTTCACAAAAGCTTTACCTCCTCACTCATAGCTCTGATAGAAGGTATAGCCATAGAATGACACCCAACAATGCCTTATCAAAAATTGTGTAGGCATTGCTATTTTTTTGAGGTTTTAAATGGCAGGGGTTACTTACAACTAATGCCACTACATAGAAACCATACAACAAGTAATGTCGATGTATTAAGTGTAAAATGAAACATTGGTCTCACTATTGATTATAGTGCAAATCAACATGCATTGTCCACCATAGTAATCAATGGTGATATCAATGTTTTTTATTACACTTAGTATATAGGTTGTTGTGCATATGAATGTTCTTTGTATCTAATTTCACACAGATACATATATACACATAGGGAAAATAAAATGAAATGGAACAAAAGAAAGATTTCTCTCCACCTTACCATATTGGGTCATGGAGCATTATAGGCTATTACCAAACTGTCGAGCAAGAACATACATTGCCCCCTACTATGATCAATGGTGAAACCAATGTTTCTTATTGTACTTAAAATAGAGCCTATCATTCTAAGTTATGCGACTGTAGCAATAATAAGGATAGACATATGCAACATAACTTTATGAACTCACATGTAGCAATAATATACTCTACAAAATACTATATTGTTTTCTAAAACCAATATTGTTTGATTTATGGTTCACCTTTTGTGGCAATTGTTTTGGATGGGTTTTTTACTGTGATTTTTTTTTTGGTGAGTTTATCCATTTGATGTTGTGTGTCATTTTTCCTTTCTTTTGTGTAGATATGTATGTATGTGAAATTAAATGTACACATAAATTTTTGTGACTATATGTTTCCAAGAAACATATTCCTATATATGTATCCAATGCAAGCAATAGATAAATATGCAGTTGGGAAACAAAATTTACACCAATATATATGTATCTGGAGGTAGATGAAAATATATACGCATTGTTGATTGCTCTTCAATAACTTAAAGTGTGCACTTTAGCTAGATTTTTTTTCATCCTTCTTGCTTCACCACCCTCTTTACTATTTTGAATTTTTCCCCAAAGCTTCAATTTTTAATGAGAACAACAATTGAAAAAATTATGCCTTAGTAGGTAGAATGCATTGAAAATCACTTTGAGGTTATTGTAGAAAAGAGTTCCTCGGAGTATAATGTTTAATCTTCAATCTATGTCTTTTGCATAAATTCCATATTTTTAATTGGTTTCTCTAAGAAAACTTCTTTTAGACAATTTCTTGATGAGATCCATTAAACTAGAAGTGGCAGATCAAAGATATGAAATATATGCAAAAGGGATAATTCAAAACTAGCCATTATACTCAGTAGAACTTCTTCCCTAAATAACTTCAAAAAGATTTTTAGCACATTGTATGTGGCAAGGAATGTTTCTTATTATACTTAATATAAATCCTATTATTGTAAGAATTGCTTTTGAGGATGAAACAAATAACAACTATCTTACAAAAACAATAAACCAAGAGAGAAGTATATATGAATGTTGTCTACATATAATTTCACATACATACATATCTTCACACAGGAAAAGAAAAATGAAATACAACAAAAGAAACACATATTTTTTTGTGTATATATTTCCAACTCTCGATTAGGAAAAAAGGTGGTGGATTTTTTAATTTTTAATATTAAATGTGCTTACCATGTCAATAGAGAAGGCTGGAAAAATTGAATGCCAATTGGCATCAACATTAATTGTTACATATGGTTTCAATCTACTAGTGATGGTTGCAAATTAATAAAATAGCTCATCTTTTTCTCGATATGGCATTGTTGGTTGTTTTTGTGTGGCCTACGGTGACAGTCTGCACTATTTTCCATAGGGAATTGATGATTGTTGACCTATGACTTTAGAAATACATGTGGGAAATGCATATACATACATAAACACTCACACATACATATAAACATTCAAAATAGCAATTAGAAATTGTGGGGATATAAGAGTATGTGGCAATTGAAACAAACAAGAAGCAAATAACTATATTGATATTAAAAATTAGACATCTCTATATATAGATAAACACATGACCTGAAAGATACATATAAAAAATATGTATACAAACATACACACTCACACATACAAATGCATTACAGATACATAGATCTACACACAAGTGTATTAAGATGTTGTATGCACTGAGAACATTGAATCCCATGCATATATGTTTATGTATATGCATATGTAGATGTGTACAAGAATGCAACCATGTCCACAAGTATATATAAGAACAACTGAAAATACAAAAGGGTTTTTTCAATATTCACCTCTTCCTGCTTGCTTCAAATGTACCTCTTCTTACTTTCTTTCTCTGTGCTCCCTACTTTCTTAAGTGTCTACAAAAAGTGGGAAAAAATTATCACAACCGACACTTTTGTATTGCTTTTACAACTATTACCTCATGTAGAAAAGCACAATAAAAACCTCCTCCCAACCTGACAGTAGCTTGAAAATGGATGATCGAACTTGCACCCTTACATAGGCTTTCCCTCCTCACTCATAGTTGTGATAACAGATAAAGCCACATAATGACACCCAATAATACCTTATTGAAAATTGCATAGACATTTGATTGCAGCAATGGACAATGTATTTACCCTATGTGCATGAATGCATTATGTCATAGTGGATGCAAAGAACATTGATACATACTAATCACTATCTTTATTATATTCAAACATCCTTGGAATGATAAATTGCATTTTAAGTGTTATATGGAACATCGATTCCACCATTGATCGCATTGATGGACAATGTACATTCTTGGTTGGTTGTTTTACAAGTACATAGACTATTTTTGAAATGCTCTAGAAAGGGTTTTCCAAATGTGCCTCTTCCTGCTTGCTTTCTTCCATCTTCCTTCCTTGTCCAGCCACTGTAAAAATCCCATAAAAATGTTTAAGAGGAAAAAAAGTAGAAAAAATAATGATTCACAATAACAAACCCATGTAAAAAAACACAGAGTGGGCTACATGTTGTATATGAATATTATCTGTATATATTAATGCGTTCTACATCTAATTTCATATATGTAGATTTCTGCACATAGGGGAGATAAAATGAGTGGCAAAAATAATCAAAAATTCCTTATGGATAACAACATAAACTCTATAACATTTAGTATTTGATTGTGTATCGAAAATGAACAATCTAGCCAAAGCTAGAGAACAATAGTTAACAATGCCTTATGGAAAACAACATAGACTATTTTATTGTGTTGTAACCATTGCCACAGAGTGGAAGCGATAAATGAGATAGTATTAAATTTTCCTATGTGTAGATATGCATGTATGTCAAAGTAGATGTAAACAACGTACATACATACTCTTCCCGATGTTTATTCTTTTGGGAAAATAGTTGTAATTTGTTTCAGCCTCAACAAGGAATTCTCGCAATGATAAATTGTATATTAAGTGTTATATGGAACATTGAATCCTTTTTTAAATTATTTCTTTTTCCTAGTATTGTTGATATCTCTTGAAAAAAAATTGAAACAAAATATTTTGAATAATAAACTATATGTGAAGTGTTATATAAATCATTAAACCCTTTTTTTATTATTTATTTGTTGTCATATTGTTAATGTGTCTAAAAAAAATTGAGAGATAATGTTGTGTTTTGAAGATCTTGATGGTTGTCATTTTATTTATGTTTTATATTTCTTGTATGTGTTTTGGTTGGGGTTCTTGTCAACCCTTGTTTCTTTAATTGAACATTTGTCTCTCATGTTGTTGTGGAATAGAGCTTATATTCATCCATCAGTGTTGCAGCTCTTAGCTTTTAAAAGAGCAACCCTAGCAATGTCGGTGGACTCTATCTCTCCCCAGGCTACTGAACAATCCTCAGGCAGTAGTCTCATAAGTTTGTTCCTTGTTTCCTTTTTGTTGCTGAGAATTATATTGACTCTAACCATGTGCTTCCAATGAATGATGAATATGATTCATTGGAATTATAGGTCCTTCTAATATATGTTCTAACTAATTTATATTCGAGCTCTTTATGTTTCCTTTTACTTTTGATTTTATAACTATTTGGGAGTGACCTATGTGTTAGAAAAAAAAGGTTGCAATTTTCAAATGTGTCAACATTTCTATGTGCTTCCTTTTTTATCAGATACCCATAATTGATTAATTTTGTGCTACCTATTTCCCTTGGTTTTATTTCTAGAGTTGTTTGACAACCTTGAACATCTCATTGCTTTAGCTTGGCTGAGTAAAGTTGCCTTGTAGGATACAAATGTACATCCATCCTTCATAGCACATGTGATATGATCTATTGATGTTGGAGATGTTGTCCCATCTATGGTTCTTTGGCTAATGTATTTTTAAAACATAGGAGGTGATCAAAGCTCGATTGACCGCTACAAAGTTGTCCTCTCTGATGGAACTTGCATGCAAATAGGGACTTTTCCTACAAAATACAATGATCTTTTGTTTGCAAGGGCATTGAAAATAGGTTCCATCTTGTGCTTAACAAACTATCTCTGTAGGAAGATGCGAGAATCAAGGTTGGCTATTATTTTGCACTACTTGCACTTGTTGTATTCTTTCTTGTTTGCGGGGACCACCATTTTTAATATTTGATCCTAGTTTGGTTCCAAGGTGATTTTCATATTATCCTTAGATGTTAAAATGTCAAAATTTCAGCCAATTGGAGAACCTACATATTTTTTTAGAGATCAAGAAGAACAAATAGTGGGCTCTAAGTTTCCTTCCCCATCCAAATGAGCCTCAAAATTTGGGATTCATACATCCCCAACACAACATAGTGTTCCTTCAAATATCAACCCTATTAAAGGCCTGAATATTTACCAAACCAAATGGACAATAAAAGGTTGGGTAATAACTAAAAGTGATATGCACCATTACAATAAATAGGGACATGAGGGTCAAGTATTCATCTTTGATATTATTGATTATGAGGGAACATAAATATGGATCACTTGTTTTAATTACATAGTAGAATTACATTATGATAGGGTTCAGGTGGGCCGCACTTATTGTGTGTAAAAAGGCTCGGTCGGACAAGGAAATAGGAAATTTAATAAGTTGAATAGCCACATGAAAATTATTTTGGATCAAAAATCAATTTTGAAATGTTGTGATGATGAGGCCTTTGTGGCTGACAAAGTATTTAAATTCATCCCAATAAACGAAATTGCAAATTGCACCAATAACACTTTGATTGACATTATTAGGGTTGTGGTGCATGTAGGAAAGGTATCAACTATTCAAAGAAAGGATCAATATGAAATAATTTGCAGAACTATTAAAATTAATGATTTGTCATCCTCTTGTATTGGTATAAATTTGTGGGGCCCAAATTGGTAAGAAAAGGTTGACAAGTTGGAAAGGTTTTCTATTCTTGGATTGGTTATCATACTTACTGTTAAAAATGGTCAAGTTGGATATTTCAATGGAATGGTTGTGAATACATTTGCAGGGATTGTTCTATACATAAAACCTAACATCCCAGAAGAAAAACCCTTGATCCAATGAGGACATGTTGAGCCACCTACCGTTGAGCCCTCCCGGACAGTGCCTCGAAAGGTTGCTTTGGAAAATGGAAGAGTCACTATTGGATATATCTTGGATCATTGTCTTGGCTTGCCAAAAATTTTATAGGCTACTATCAAGGCAACAGTCAAATATATTAAAATTGATGCATTTTGTTACATTGCATGTCCCTTGTAGGCTAATGGTAGATAATACAAGAAAATGTGTGAAGGGTCTGCCAAAAATTACTAGTACTACCCTAAATTCCAGACAATAACACATAATTGTGACTTCTGATATTTGTTGCAGCTAAAGATGGAGGACCACATGGGTGAGATTTGGCTACTACTTTTGATGAGGCTACAACAAGATTATTGCAGATGTCAGCAAAATAGCTTTACATGTTACAATATGATTTTTCTGCTGCAATTATTGTTGAGTCTACCATCAATGGTGTCACTTACACCTCTCTTTTCTTCACTGTTCTTATTAAAACTCTGACCTATAATTAAAAAAGAAGGCTTAAAAAAACAATAGTCAAAGTTGCAAGAATTAACTTTGAAGCTGAGTGCAAGTTGTTGCTCTCATATTTTTCTACAATTTCCCCTGCTATGCAAGACTCTCCAAAGATAATAGTCATACTTCCTTGAGTGCCAAACAACCATGCATAATTGTGACTTTGGATATTTGTTATAGTTTGTGTTGAATCGACATCTGTTTCCTTTTCCTTTTTTGGACTTCCTATCACATCAGAAAACCTTTCCTTTTTTCTCTTGTTGCTTTGTTGTTCATAGAATTGGTTATATATTAAGACAATGGATGTAAGGTATAATTTTTAACAAAAAATGATACACTTCTTTTCTTTTGTACTGTTTATGTTGCTTATAGTTTTGTTTCACTTTTAGTGTATGTTCATCATTTTATTTAATGTTTTTTGGTGATATAGTTATGTTTCCCTATTTAACACATGCATTAGTATTTACAATTGTTCTTATATATACTTGTAGACATGGTAGTATGCATGTATACATATATGTATGCATATAGATAAGTATATATGCATGCAATTGAATTTTCTAAGTGCATACAATATTTTGATACAAATGTGTGTAGATATGTGTCTGTAATGCATTAGTATGCATATATGCATGCAGATTTGAATTTTTATATGTATCTATGAATTTTTAATATCAATATAGTTATTTTCTTCTTGTAATATGCTTATTAAAATCTACCATTGCATAAGATTAAAATGCAAAATCTAATTGAAATTTTATCATTTGATTTCTATCATTTTAATCTTCTTTTGTTGGCTCAATGTACAATATTCTCATATATGTGCTTTCTAACCTTCTAATGCTTTTTAAATGTTCTCTCTACTAATTTACCATTTCCACTCATAAAGTTATTTTCCACATGAATATCATATGCTTCTTGGCTATAATGTTTCTTGCCTTGAACCCATACTTTTTTCAATATGATGACTATGTTTTTAATATTTTAATGTTGGTTGAATGTTGAATATATTGGTCTTGGCTCTCTATACATAAAGCCATGTCAGATATATCTATATCTAAATGAAGATGTAGACAACATAAATATATATCTACATTTATACTTGTTCATACATGTAATTACATTTAAACTTATACATATATATATTTTGACTTGCATTGACAAGTATAGGTGTGGATATTTGCGTATGTTGTGAAGCTCAATCTACAACCCAAAACTAAACAATGCCTTATTGAAAATAACATAAACTGCTCGAATTACTTTGGTAAGTTTTGATGCAAGCTATTATTGTAACCATCACCAATATGTGGAACCCATACATAAAACAATGTTTCCTTGACAAGCTATGCCAAGTGATGTTTATTTCCTCTACTCAAGCAACATACACACATATCTACATTTAAACTTATCTATATTTCTTCTCACATGCATTGACAAGTTTAGGTTTGGATATGTATGTATGTTGTTTTCAAAAACACTTGTCATAGTGGCGGCTCACAATCTTGATAGTAGCCAAAGCTACAAAAATGCGAAGAATTTTTGTGGCCATTGGCACTATATGCAAAGTATATATGAAACAATGTTTCCATTGGATTGTTTTATTGCTTTACAACCATTTTAACTATATGGAAACCATAAATGAAATAATATTTAGTCGATAGGCTAGTTATGTGTGAACTTTGCTTAGAATTTTTGTCAACCTTCCTAGTTTTTAAGCTATTGAACAACCATCAGCAATGCATACATGTTTTCACCTACCTAGGTATGCGTAGGATCATGTGGGTCCAAACTAGGCCTCTAAGTGACGATGAAAATTCAAAAAATCAGAGTTAAGCAACTTGATATAAAAAAATTAATAGGTTATTAACACAATTTGAAAAATATGTAATAACAAAACTTGTAGCAAATTGAATGTAGCTTCTAGGCTACTAGTCCTTTTTTGGAAAAAAGTAAACTTTTTTTGAGAAAATTTGAAATTTCAATGTAGTGGTACTAAATTTTTAGGAAAAAGATAAGAAGAAGGTGTATGTCTTACCACCCTAAGTACAAGAAATATTTTTTCTTCTTTTTTCTGAATTTTTCAATATAAGTAGAGGACACATGCCCAATTTTTTTTTTGTAAATTTTTTCCAGGTAAATAATTAGTTATGATTTTTCTTTTAGAAATATCCAGAATTATTTAAACATCTGTGTTTGACCACCATAACTTGGTCAAAAAATTATGATTTTTTTTTTTTTAATCCTATAATATGTGAAGCATAGAATGTGGTGCATCTTGTAGATTCAAAATGTGTTAAGTAATTTGAAAGTTATAGAATTTTTTCAATCAACCTATCAATCAGAACTTTAGACACAATGTAGGTAGAAAATCAATAATAATTATTTATTAAATTCAAAATAAGGAAAAAGTTATATTGGTAGAAAGCTAACAATTTTTTCTATAAACCCTTTTTGTTTGATGAAACTCAGGTCAAATAAAGTTGTCAACCACAAGGGTGAACTTTAGAAAACTAAATAAATTTTCAAAAACAAATTTTTTGGGTTGACTTTCTAGGTTAGGCAAACCCAAACCAAATCCTGAGCCAATATCCATTTTGGTTTGGTAATACCAAACTGAAACAAATATCCTTTTTTTTTTCAAAACGGATATCCATTTTGTTTTTCAAAACGGATATCCATTTTGTTTTTCAAAACAAATATTCATTTTGTATTTCAAAACGGATATCCATTTTGTTTTTCAAAACAGATATCCATTTTGTATTTCAAAATGGATATTCATTTTGAAAATGGGAACCCATATTTTTGAAAAAGATAACAGATATCCATTTGAAACAAATATCTATTTTGAAGACCTAAAAAATAGGTATGTGGAGGATCATCAAGGAAAACATAGGCCCTTAAGTGGCAAAAAAAATAGAAAAATCAGAGTTAGGCAACTTGACGTAAAAATTTGAATAAGTTATCTATATTATTTCAAAAATATGTAAGAATAGAATCTGTAGAAAATTGAATGTATTTTCTAAACTACTAGGTTTTTTTTTTAAATCTACTTGGTGAAAATTTGAAATTTCAATGTAGTAGTACTTAAATTTTAGGAAAAAAAAAGAAGTAGGTGTCTGTTTGACCACCCTAACCACAATTAGAATAAGTAGAGGACTCATGTCTAGATGTGATGCATTTTTTTGTTTTTTTTCTAAGTAAATAATTAATTATGAATTTTTTATTACAAATTTAAAAAAATAAAAACTCGTACGACCACCTTAACTTGGTCAAAACTTCATGAAATTCATTTTTTCTTTTTTTAATCCTATAGTATACAAAGCATAGAATGTCGTGCATGTTTTTGATTCCAAAAATGTGATACCATTTGAAAGCTATGGATGTTTTTCAATCATGCTATCAATGAGGACTTTAGTCATAATTCAAATAGAAAATGAATGATAATTATTTATTAAATTCAAAGTAAAGAATAATTTATATTGGTGAAAAGTTGAGAATCTCCTTTAAAAACCTTTTCATTTCATCAAATTTGGGTAAATAAAATGTCATCAGCCACATACCCTACAAATACCCGTAATATTTCCACTTTTTGGCCCATCATGATCTTGCACATACCCAAACCCTATTTAGTAAAATGGGCATAACTTTTGTGTTTCTTATAAAATTTCAACTTTTTACAGGCATTGGAAAGATGATTGAGAGCTCTATGTAATGAACTAGGTGGTGTTTCTATATTGTACACACAAAAAATATAATCATTTGAACTTCATATTTCATTTTTGAAACATCAAATGGTCACTAATTTCACATGCAAAGTCTCTTTTTCATGATTTTTTTGTAACTCATCTCAAAATACTTGAAACTTTAGAAAAAGTAATGAATAATAAAATATTTATATTTTTGCTAGTAAAGAGACAAAAAAAATTTCATAAATCATCATATCTCTCTATCCCTTTCTCTACCTCTCTATATATATCACTATGTCTCCCCTTAAACTCTGGACCTATCCCTCCCTCCTTACTTCTCTCTTTTTCCCTCTTTATACCTCTCTCTCTCTCCTTTCTCTCCCTCTCCATCTCCCTCTCACTCTCCATCTCCTCTCTCCCTCTCTCTATCTCTCTATCTCTCTCTCCCTCCCTTTGAAGTATCTCTTCCTCTTAGGTTTGTTTGACTCCTCTCTCTTTGGTCTATCTCTATCAAGTCTCTCCCACTCCATCTCAATCTCTCACTCACACTCTCTCCCTCTTAGGTCTCTCTCTCCCACTTTCTCTCCCTCTCTCCTTTCCTCTCTCCCTCACAAGTGTCTCTCCCTCTCACTCCCTCTATCTACCTCTCTCCCTCTCAACCCTCTCTCTTTGTGGTCCCTACCACTCCCTCTCCCTCTCTCTCCCTCTCCATCTCCCTCTCTCTCTCTCTATCTCTCTCTCTCTCTCTCTCTCTCTCTCACACACACACACACACACACACACACACACACACACACACACACACACACACACACACACACCCTCCATCTACATCTCATGTCTCTCTCTCCCATTATCTCTCTCCTCTCTCCCTCTATCTCCCTCTCAAGTCCCTCTCCATCCCCTCCCTCCCTCCCTCTCTGTCTCCCAGGTCTCTCCCACTCTCTCTCTCTTCTCTCATTTCTCTCTCTCTTACACTCTCCATATCTCTCTCACATCTCTCTCTCCTTCTCTCTCTCAAGTATCTCTCTCCCTCTAACACCCACACACACACTATCTCTCTCCCACTCACTCTCTCTCTCTCTCTCTCACAATCCCTCTCTCACTCTTAGGTCCCTCCCACTCCCTCTCCCTCTCTCTCTCTCTCTCCCTCTCTCTCTCCCTCTCTTTGAATTCTCTATCTCTTAGGTCTCTCCCACTCCCTCTCAAGTCTCTCCCACTCTCTCTGCTCTCTCTCTCACATTCACACTCTCAAGTCTCTTTCTCTCCCTCTTTCCCTCTCTACCTCCATCTATCTTTCTCTTTGTCACTCTCCCTACCTCCCTCCCTCCCTCCCTCTCTCTCTATCTCTCTCTAGTCCCTCCCACTCCCTCTCCCTCTCTCTCCCCCTCTCCATCTCCCTCTCACTTTCCATCTCCCTCTCTCCCTCTCTCTCACTCACTCACTCACTTTCCACCTACCTCTTAGGTCTCTCTCTCCACTCCCTATCTCTCTCAAGTGTCTCCTTGCCACGCTTACTACATGAATCTCTCTCTTAGGTGTCTTCTTCCCACCAAGTAACTAGATAAATTTCCCCCCCTCCCCCTCCCTCTCTCTCCCCTCTCTCGCTCTCTCCCTCCCTCCTTCCATCCCTCCCTCTCAAGTCTATGAAAGAGAGAGTGAGAGATAGTCAGTGGGAGAGAGAGAGTGAGAGTGATACTTGAGAGGGAGAGAGAGATAAAGGGAGGGAGGGAGTGGGAGAGGGACTTGAGAGAGAGAGCCTAGAGGGAGAGAGGAGAGAGAAAGTGGGAGAGAGAGACTTTAGAGGGATGGAGAGAGAGAGGGAGATAGGGATAGGGAGAGTGAGAGGGAGTGGTAGGGACCACATAGAGAGAGAGAGATTAGAGGGAGATGGAGATTGAGAGAGAGAGAGGGAGAGAAAGAGGGAGATACTTGAGAGAGAGATAGGGAGAGATAGAGAGAGGGAGGGAGAGAGATACTTGAGAGGGAGAGAGGGAGATAGTGGGAGGGAGAGAGAGAGAGACTTGAGAGAGAGAGAGGAGAGAGATAGTGGGAGAGAGAGAGACTTGAGAGGGAGAGAGAGTGTGAGAATGAGTGATATATTGAGAGAGAGAGTGTGAGTGGGAGAGATGAGAGAGAGAGACATAAGAGGGAGGAGAGTTAATAGGAAGAGAGACTTCAAAGGGAGGGAGAGAGAGAGAGAGGGAGAGGGGAGATGGAGAGTGAGAGGGAGAGAGAGAGAGGGAGATAGGGAGTCGGAGGGACCAGAGAGAGAGGGAGTGAGAGAGAGAGAAGGATGGAGAGAGGGGTAGAGAGATATGTGTAGATCTCAAGGAGAGAGAGTGAGAAAGATATGTATAAAGAGGGAAAAAAATAGAAAAAAGGAGGGAGGGATAGGTCTATAGCTTAAGGGGAGACATAGCGATATATAGAAAGGTAGAGAAAGGGACAAATACATATGATGATTTATGAATATTTGTCCATCTACTTCCTACAAAAATATAAATATTTCATTATTCATTAATTTTTCTCATGTTTAAAGTATTTTGAGATGAGTGTTACAAAAAATTCATGAAAAAAAGACATTGCATGTGAAAGTAGTGAGCATTTGATGTTTCAACAATAAAATGTGATGTTAGAATGATTATAATCATTTTTTGTGTATAATATAGAAACACAACTTATTCCATTTCAGAGATCTCTCAATCACCTTTCCAACACCTCTAAAAAGTTGAAATTTTGATAAGAAACATAAAAGTTATGCCCATTTTACTAAATAGGTTTTATAGATCTTCAAAACGAAATCCATTTTGTTTTCCAAAAAAATGGGTTTTCACTTTCCAAAATAGATATCCAGTTTGAAAAAAAAATGGATATTCATTTTGAAACAAATATCCATTTTGAAATTGATATCCATTTCAAAACGAATATTCATTATAAAGGCATATCTGTTTCGAATTGGTATTACCAAACCAAAACGGATATTGTACCCAAGCCTGCAAAAAGTCCAAGGTGTGAATTTTGTATTTTTGGGTGTGTTAAAAATTCCTTTTTTTCACATCGCCATTTTTTGGACCCCAATGATCTTGTAGAGGCCCACCTCCTGATACATATATATCAGTGTACATTTTGTGTCCCAACTGCATATTTAACTATTGCATGTGTTTGATGCATATATAGGAATATGTTGCTTGGAAATATATAGCCATAAAAAGTATGTGTTTCTTTTGTTATGTTTCATTTTCCTTTTCCTATGTGCAAATATGTATGTATGTGAGATTAGATGTAGACAACATATACTCATCCCCATGTTTATTATTTTCGGAAGGTAGTTGTTATTTGTTTCGTCCTCAAAAAGGAATTCTTACAATAATAGGGTTTATATTAATCCCAATAAGAAACATTTATTTCACCATTCATCATAGTGGTGGAAAATGTATGTATTTTCTCATGGGTTTGGTGAGAGTCTATGAGGCCCCATGACCAAATATGGTAGGGTGGAGATAAGGCCTTCTTTTGTTGTCTTCCATTTTACTTTCCCTATGTGTAGATGTGTATGTTTGTGAAGTTAGAAATGAACAACATTCATCCCTATGTGTAGATATGTAAATATGTGAAATTAGATGCAAACAAGTGATATTGCCATGCTAGCCTGTGCCAAGTGATCTTTATTTCCTTTACTCCCAGGGTGATTTTTGTATTGAGAAGTCCACCTATGGCTATATATGTTTCTTGTCTATATATAAAGTTTAGATGCATATATACTTGTATATATTTTTCTTTGTAAATGTATTTGTGGAATCTTTTATTGCTTTCCAACCATCATCACTACAAGGAAACCATAAATCAAATTTTCAGCCCTTTTGGCATTGGGCTCCTAGTCGGGGAAAAGGTGGTGGATGTTTTTGATTTTTTAATTAAAAGTGTTTGGCATGCCAATAGACAAGGCCAACCTTTTTGGTTTTCAAACCTTCTAGCATCTAGCTACTAGTCTGAAAAAATGTGACAGGTTTCTTGGCACGTGGATAGAGAAGGCTAGTGAAATTAAAAGCTAGTTGGAATCAACATAAATAGTTGTATGGTCTTAGTGAAGTGGTGATGGTTGTAATAACACCTTCCATTTAAAACCTCAGAAAACATAGCAAAAGCCTACATAATTTTTGATAAGGCACTGTTGGATGTCATTCTCTGGCTTCCCCTACTACCAAACTATGAGTGACAAGTGGTTGGAGGTTTTTTGTGATTTTTTTCATGAGGAAATTGTTACAAAAGTAATACCAAAGTGTCAATTGTGATAATTTTTTCCCATTTTTTGCAAGCCATGACCAACATTCATCCCTATTTGTAGATATGTATGTATGTGAAATTAGATGTACAGAACATTCATATATACTCCTTCCTATGTTTATTCCTTTCATAAGATAGTTTCTTTTTTTTTTGTACATCTATACTTAAACTTCTCCACAAAAATTAATTGCTACTTGGAATTGATTAGCCTTGTTTACATTCATTGACAATTGTCATAACATCTAACAAAAGAATGGGTACATATGTTTCAATTGATAGTTGCAATTTTCCTATTGAAGACTAGCATTATGCATTTATTCAAATTGTTTTTGTTAACTGAAACATGTGGTGCCCTTTCTTCTATGAAGTAATTGTCTCAAGTTTAGGATTTTCAAGTTCTTTTTGTAAAAAAAAAGGGAAACAACATCCACAACATGTGTGACATTAGATGTAGCCAACATTCATATATAGTACTTCCTATTATGCATGTATTGATTGCAACTACATGGAAACCATACAACAATTAATGTTGATGCCAACTATTGTTTAATTATAAAAAACACCAATATTATGATTGATTACACTGATGGGAAATGTATGTTATCCTATGACTATAATCAATGTTCGGATCAATGTTTCATCTCACACTTAATAGACAACCTACCATTCTAAGAAATATATATCTAAACCTCATCTATGCCCTACTGTCTTAGCATAATGGTATCATAAAAGGGTTATTAATGATGCCATGAGTATTTTTACATGTGGTCAATTGATCTCTCTCAAGTGTTACTATGCTTCGATATTACATACCTTCTTGTGCTTGGATGTAGACTTCCCTTCATCAACTTACAGTTTATGTTCTTCCAAAACAACCAACCAAGAACATACATTATCCATTGATGTGATCAATGGTGGCATCAGTGTTCCATATACCAATTCTTTGTTGAATAGCACCTTATCATAAATGAAATTATACACACATACACACCCACACATACATATAAAAATTCAAAATAGCGAACAACAATTGTGGAGATATAAGAGTATATGGCAATCCAACCAAACAAGAAGCAAATAACTATAATGATAGTAAAAACTAGACATAACTATATATAGGTAAACACATGACCTCAAATATACATGTAGAAAATGCATATACACACATACTCACTCACACCTTAAATGAAACAATAATGGTTTCAATAGCAACCTAGGAAATTTTTTTTTCACCAATTCCTTATCAGAAAGGAAACAATAACAATGCCTTATGGATAAAAACATAAACTCTATAACATTTACTATTGTACTGCAAATCAAATTTATGAAACAATATAACCAAAGCTAGAGAACAAAAGTCAATAATGCCCTATGGAAAACAACATAAACTCTATAACATTAACTATTAAATACTGTGTTGCAACCATTGACACAAAACAAAAGCCATAAATGAAACAATATAACCTAAGCTAGAGAAGAACAATCAACAATTCCTTATACAAAACAACATGAATTCCATAACATTAACTATAATATTGCATTGCAACCATCACCAAAAAATCGAAGCCATAAATGAAACAATAGGGGCATCAACAGTGACCTTGATGGTAAAACCCACAGAACACAAAAAATTTGCACTAACAAATCCATGCAAAACCCATAAATGAAACAATATAGCCTTTTCCACACTACCTTATTGAAAATGTAACAATATAGCTTAATCTAGACAAAAAAACATAAAATGGGCTACATGTTGCATATGAATATTGTTTGTATATAATAATGTTTTATACATCTAATTTCACATATGTAGATTTCTATGCATAGGGGAAATAAAATGACTACCAACAATAGTCAACAATGCCTTATGGATAACAACATAAACTCTATAACATCTAGTATTTTATTACGTATAGAAAATAAAACAATATAGCCAAAGCTAGAGAACAACAGTTAACAATGCCTTATGGAAAAGAACATAGACTATTTTATTGTGTTGCAACCATTGTGACATAGCAGAAGCCATAAATGAAACAATATTAAATTTTCCTATGTGAAAATATGTATGTAAGTCAAAGTAGATGTAAACAACATACATACATGCTCTTCCCTATGTTTATTCTTTTAGGAAAATAGTTATTTTTTTGAGCCTCAATAGGGAATTCTTGCAATGATAAACTGTATATTAAGTGTTATTAGTATGTATCAATGTTGTTTGCATCTGCTATGTCATACATCCAAATCTGCATAGGACATTGTTCATCACTATGATCAATGGTTGCATCAATGTTCCATAAAAAAGTTAAAATAAAGCTTATCATTCCAAAAATGTCCCAACAAAAAAAACATAGGGATTAGTATGTATCAATGTTCTTTGCATCTACTATGACATACATACATATTTGCACATAGGGGAATCCATTTTCCATCACTTTGATCAATTGTGGCTTTACCAAGACTTTTGTATTTCATTAGCAACCATCCCCCCTTGAAAAAAACATAAAACAAGAGATTTGTATTCCTATTTGTTCACTCTCAGTACTGTCAAAGTTGAATACTTGTTTATTATAATGGTTCTTATCCCTTTTAGTTGTCACCCAACCTTTTATAACCCATCTACTACCTATTGTCCACATGTAATTCCACATACATCCATTTCCATAGATTTTTTTTGTGTGCATATATATCTAAGAAATAGATCCCTACAAATGCATCTAAGGTATGAAATTCTTGTATATCTACTTGTAAAAGAAAATTTGCACCAATATATAGGTATCTAAACTTAAATTCACCTTTTTAGTAATTATGTATTTTAGCCTCAACAAGGAGTTGTTAGAATGATAGACTGTATATTAAATGTACTAAGGAACATTGATATCACGATTGATCAGAGTGGTGGACAATGTATCTTCTTGCCTAGGGGTTTGGCAAGTGCAAATGGGGCTCCATGACCCAATATGGTAGGGTGGAGAGTAGGCCTCATTTTGTTGTATTTCATTTTATATTTCCTATGTGTAGATCTATATGTTTCTTACATTAGATGTAAAAAACATTCATATGCTTGATAGGTTGTATATTAAGTGTAATATTAAATATTTATCTCAACATTAATTACATGGGGACAACATGCTCTATTTTTTAATCTTTCACCAAAAAAGTTTATATGTGGACATGTGTGTATGTCAAATTACTTGCAATCAACATTCAAAGTGAGCAACCTAGTTCAAATGAAGAACTCAGTTCAAGTGAAATGCATGCATAGATTTCAGTTTCAAGCATAGTCATGCTTACTTGAAATTTTATTGGTATCTAAACAAGGTGTAACAACAATTTCTTCAATTGAACTGGGTTGTTCAGTTGAACTGGGTTCTTCAACAATATGCATAGATCCACCTTTCTCTTTTGCTACATAATCTAGAATACATGCCAACAAATACAGTGCACTATGAATCAAAGAAGAGGGTTTCCTTGGATAATTGTGTTCATTTCCATCATTATGAAATGTTGTTATTCTTTATGGTAAGTGCATAGTGCTTTTATTTTCCCTCTTTATTTCCATGCATATAGAATTCCCACCATTTCTAAATTTTCTTCCTTGTCATTTTCATGTGTGAGATGTAATCGTAGACATAATACATCACACCTTATGCACAAGGTATGCCTGCATCTACTTTATTTGATCTCCTCTATTGCAAAAGTATTACATATTTTTTGTTATAAATTATAGAGTTGTTTATATTTTGTAATTTAGATATTATTTATGAATGAAGCATGTTCATTGCACTAAACTTTACACTTTCCTTGTGTGTAACTATATTTGAGTCAAACCATTTTAGATTTCAAACATTCTCAGCTATAACCATAGATCTTCATAATGCTAAATAGCTTCACAATTACATGTTTGGCATGGTGTACGAGTTGCCACTATGTTATATTTATATACAAGGTTAGGCTATATATCCTTTATTCCATCTCTTATTTCACAACAACATCTACATTTCTTAAAAATGTATAACATTGATTTCAACTCAAGTGAATTCTTAGGTGCTAAAGCATTACTTTCACCATTGATCAAAGTGGTGGAAAATTTATATTTTTTCTCAAGGGTTTAGTGAGAACCCATGAGGCTCCATGACCCAATATGGTAGGGTGAAGAGTAGGCCTTCTTTTGTTGTGTTCATACTGTATTTTGTTGTGTGTACAAGGTACACCTACATTTTATTTTTTGATCCCTTCTATTACAGTTGCATTGCAAATTATTTGTTATAAATTATAGAACTATTTTTATTTTTTGATTTAGATATTGTCTACCAATAACACATGTTCATTGCACTAAACTTCACATTTTCCTTTCTTTCTTGCAAAACATACTCAAGCCAAATGATCGTGCTTTGTGGATGTTTTTATGTGATTCTAGATATTCTATGAAGTCAGCAATGTCAAAATATTAATTTCACCATTGACCAAAGTGGTATAAAATTTATGTTTTTCCTCGGGGATTTGGTGCAAGCCCATGAGGCTCCATGACCTAATATGGTAGGGTGAAGATTAGGCCTTATTTTTTTCTGTTCATGCTATATTTTGTTGAATGCACAAGGTATTCCTACATTTTATTTATTTGATCCCTTATATTATATATGCATTGCATATTATTTGTTATAAATTATAGAACACTTTATATTTATTGATTTAGATATTGTCTACCAATGACATATGTTCATTGCACTAAACTTCACATTTTCCTTTCATTTTTTCAAAACATACTCAAGCCATAATGGTGATTTTCATGTGTTATAAATGACCTTTGAGAATAATCATAGTGATTGCAAAATCAGTCACAATGGTGAAATAAGCAATTAGATCTTGATAGGCTCTATATTAAGTGTAATAAGGAATATTGATTTCACCATTGATCATAGTGGTGGATGATGTATATTTTTGCTCAAGGGTTTGGTGAGAGTTGATAATGCTCCATGACCCAATATGGTGGGGTGGATAGCATGCCTCATTTTTTTGTGTTTCATTTTATATTTCCTATGTATAGATTTGTATGTTTCTAACATTCGATGCAACCAAGATTCATATGTTTAATAGGTTGTATATTAAGTGTAATATTGAGCATTTATCTTAGCATTGATTACATGGGGAAAATATGCTCTATTTTTTAATTTTTCACCAAAAAAATTTATATGCAATCTATCAAGATATATTTTGGTTGCATGTAAAGCTAGACTTAGAAATAAAATAAAAAAACATAGTTTGAAATTTTTGTATCAATCTACTTTTTGATTAACATCAACAAAATTTTGTGGATGCAAATATCTCTTTATTGTTATGGTTGTGCATAACTTGTGTAAATATACTTATTTTACATTTGTATGTCCTATTCCAAACTAATAATATTCTAAGCTTTCAGATAATTCTATTATCCTTTTGACATAATCTACATGTATCAATACCTTTATTTATGCCCTTTTGTCATAGTGTAATGGTATCATAAAGGGGTTATTGATGATGCCATGAGAATTTTTAAATGTGCTCACTTGATCTCTCTTAGGTGTTACTATTCCTAGCTATTACATATCTTGTTCTACTTGGATGTATACTAACTTCCATTATCTTACACTATATGTTCTTGCAGAACAACCAACCAAGAACATACATTTTCCACCACTGCAATCAATGGTAGCATTAATGTTCCATATAACACTTAAAATATAGCTTATCATTCCAAGAATATCTAAAAAAAATAAACATAGGGATTAGTATGTATGATTTTTTTTTGCATCTACTATGACATACATACATATCTGCACATAGGGGAAATACATTGTCCATCAATGTGAACAATGGTAGCATCAATGTTGCATTTAACACTTAGAATATAGGTTATCATTCCAACAATTTCTTGGTATGTATCAATGTTGTTTGGTGTAGATATGTAAGTATCATATGCTCTCTCATAGATTGTTGAATAGGCTATGTTTGTACACATTCTTGTAATTTAGACTTCCCCTCCACCTATCGGCTCATCATTGCATGTCACTACATGCAACTGCTAGTCTAAAGATAAACTTGTAAATCTTTTGGTCTAACCAGACATCTAACCTAACTTATTTAATATCTAATAGAGAAATTTTGTACATTCTAAAGATAAATTCATAAATCTGTTGGACCAATTTAAGATCCAATTTGAGGTAGTGAAGCTTTGACAAAGGAAGTTCCTAAATTTTAAAGATAAAATCATAATTTTTATCAATCTAATTTGAGATCCAATTTGAGGTCATGAAGCTCTAAGAAAGAAAGTTCCTACATTCTAAAGGTAAAATCATAAATATACTTGGTCCAATTTGAGGTCCAATTGTAAGGATTTATCTTTTTAATTATACTTTCTGAAATTTGGCTTGATACAAATTGTTACTTTAGAATTATGGTATTTCTTTTCTTCTTATGTTTTCAACCCTCATTTCAAGGAAGAACTCAGAAGATGGTTCCTTCAAAAGGAGACTACACTTTTCCACTTTAGGTTCTATATAAAAACATCAAAAGCTTGAGTACTATCATACTCGAGTATATCAGAGTTTGACATGAATTGCACATAGTATTTTATGCTGATATGGATATGTTCTAGCCTATAGTTAATTTTTGTAGCATAACAGATAGGCTAAATATTTTTTCATATACCATTCTTTCAAATTCTACATTGCTATACCTTATTCTAGGAGAAAATCATAGGGGGAGTCTATACATAAGATACCATTGTTTCAAATTCAAAATTTTTGTCTCTTTCACAATTGTGTGTTTCATTTATTTGATCTAAGAAAACCTGTTGTATAGAAGATTCTCTTAAAATCATAGTAAAATACTTTATTCCAGGATGACTATTTAGAATCTATCCCACCATAAAAATCAATGAAAGCAGCAGTCATTAACTTGAACTTTGCAATAGTTTCATCAAATTCTACTTTTTCACTCTCTTTCCCATTCTGAGTCTTATTCCCAATTTCATCCATGAAGAGCTTCCTCAACTTGTAGATCCTACTATTATCCATAACTTTACTAGGTGTCAAGGATAGATTTGAGTTTTTACCCAAGCAACAATTGAAAAAATTTGGCCTTACCAGATTCAAAAATCTCTTAAGGTTGAATTTTTTCAATTGTTGCTTGGGTAAAAACTCAAAGTTATCCTTGACACTTGGTAAAGTTATGGATAAAATTAGGATCTACAGGATGAGGAAGTTCTTCATGGATGAAATTGGGAATAAATTCATAATGGAAAAGAGAGTAGAAAAGTAGAATTTGATGAAACTCTTGCAAAGTTCAAGTTAATGACTAATGCTTTTGTTCATTGTTATGATGGGAAAGATTCTAAATAGTCATCCTTGAATAAAGGATTTTACTATTATTTTGAGAGAATCTTCTATACAAAAAGTTGTCTTAGATCAAATAAATGAAACAAACAATTGTGAAAGAGACAACAATTTTGAATTTGAAACAATGGTGTCTTATGTATAAACTTCCCCTATGATTTTGTCCTAGAATAAGGTATAGAAATTTAGAATTTGAAAGAATGGTATATGAACAAATATTTAGCCTATCTGTTATGCTACAACAGTTAACTATAGGTTAGAACATATCCATATCAACATAAAATAGCAAATGAAATTCACCCCAAACTCTAATGTGGTAATTGCTTCATAAGGAAGTTTGCACTCCATAAACATTCTCTATGCACATCAATATGCTGATTATTATCTCGATCTCCTTTGTGATCAAAAGAATAGTGAATTTCATTACATAACTCATGAACATTTTGCAATGCTATGATACCGTGCTCTTTTACTTCTTACTTACTGTGCTCTCAATCACCATGTGAAAATGACTTAGAGGATAGATCTTTGTCACCATTTGATAGAACTTTTATTGTTTCGGACTATTTTTTATTATTCAATCACTGTTTGACAATGTCCTTTCTTTCTTAGTCCTATAAGATGGAGGACAATTCACAGGTTGCAACTCTCTAACAAAGATAAATAGATATAGTAAATATATTTAAAATTTTAGAAGTTTTTTTTTTTGAATTGCTAAAGCCTATTTATCAGTTTTATAACTTAAAATTATTTAATATATTTGAATAGCTAAGGTTATGTGCAGGATCATCTTGGAAAAAAAGGCCCTTAAGTGGTAAGACTTTCAAAAAAGTCAAAATTAGACATCTTGATGTAAAATTTTGAATAAGCTATCTATATTATTTTAAAAATATGTAAGAATAGAATCTGTAGAAAATTGAATGTAGTTTCTAAACTACTACATTTTTTTAAATCTATTTGGTGAAATTTTGAAATTTCAATGTAGTAGTACTTAAATTTTAGAGAAAAAATAAGTAGGTGTTTGTCTAACCATCCTAACCACAATAAAATAATAATTATTTTTTATAAGATTTTAGATATAAGTAGAGGAATCATGTCTCGATGCGATGCATATTTTTTTTGTAATTTCTTTCCAAGTACATAATTAATTATGATTTTTTATTACAACTTTTAAAAATATAAAAACTTGTATGTTTGACCACCTTAACTTGGCCAAAACTTAATTTCATTTTTTTAATCCTATAGTATGCAAAGCATAGAATGTGATGCATAATTCATATTCAAAAAATGTGATACCATTTGAAAGCTATAAATGTTTTTCAATTAGCCTATCAATTAGGACTTTAGTCATAATCCAAATAGAAAATGAATAATAATTATTTATTAAATTCAAAGTAAAGCATAAATTATATTGGTGGAAAGCTGAGAGACTCCTTTAAAAAACCTTTTCATTTCATCAATTTTTGGTAAAAAAAATTGTTAGCCACATACCCTACACATACCCATCATATCGCCACTTTTTGGCCCATCATGATCCTGCACATACCCCTATATTTCATATTATAAATCTTTAAAGTACAATAGAATCAAGTGCTTAAAATGATTACAGAGAATTTCAATGAAAATGAGTAAATTACTACTAATTTAGCTTTTCCTTTTGTGTGTTTATAGGTTTATTTCTTCCAGCATTTGTTAGGCCTATTTTGGATTCTATGGAAACAACAAAGGAAATTCCACATACAGGTATAAATGAGGTTATGACCCATCATTTTATGATGAGGTTTACAGGATACACCCAAAAATAGATTTAAACATATTAGATTTTTAAACCTTCAAATCTTTGAGATTGTTACAAATTTGATTTGATTTTTGTACAACTGGATGGATCTAAAAACTATTGCTTGAAAATGATGTAACTAAAAATGCTATTTGTTTAGAATAATCTAAGAGTAGTATTTTTCACTTGCACACTTATTTTTGTCTACCTTAAGATAACCATTAAAATTATCATTTTGTTAATCATAATATTTCATTGTATATTTGTATTTTGTTAGATCGTATTAGATAATTAATGGTTAAGTTTTTTCTTTTAAATAAATTCAACATAATATACTTTCCATGTACTTATTTTCATCACTTGTAAATATAAATTTTTGTTACTTTTTGTGATCATCAAAAATAGAGATAATTTTTAGTCCATGTGAAATATTTTTATGAATGTTTGAGATCTCTACAAGGCAAGATGAAAAAGACCCTAGGATTTGGTAGGGTTTTTAGTATCCTTATTTTTTTGATGGTAATGTTGACACTAAGTTCTCTCCTTGCCAAAATATAGTCACCTGAGAAACTTCCATGATGCTCTTGATTGTAAATTACTTTGTTCTCCCTACCTTCTCACTACAGGTCTAATTCTTCAACTCTACCAACTTCCCTTCCATCTCAATGTCTTTTCATGCTCTTGCATCTATTCTCTTATGAATTTATTCTTATGAATTTGAAAGCTATCACTAGGTCTATTATGACTGTTAGGTCTTTTAGCGCATATGATTTTCTACTACGAACTCTTAGATTCTCATACTTTTGATGACAATTCTCTAAGCATGTTTTCTCACTGAATTAACTCTCTATATATCTCCATTATGCTTTGAAAATTCATAGTTTCTAGTTAACTATTTATTGGTCTAACCATTGCCATGTTTCTTGGGATTATCATCCCTATAGGATAGTTTCCTTATAGATCTAAATATAAGTTAAAAGGTTCCCATAAATATTGACAAGTTTCATAAGATTGTTGTGTCAAGGTAGTAGATGGTTGTGACAAGTTTCTAAAGACTATTGTGACAAGTTTCATAATACCTCCATATCACAAGAGCCAAGAAGACATGGTGTGGTGTAGTGATAACATCCCGCATTACCACAAAGGTCGAGCAATAAATGTGTGGCATGGCAGTAACTCAAATACTTCTCCTACATCCTCACAAGAGCCAAGAAGGCATGGTCTGGTGTATAGTAACTTCCATCATTACCATGAAGGCTAAGTAGTAACAATGCAGTGTAGTAGTAACATCCCACATTACTGCAAAGGTTGAGCAATAACGGTGTAGTATAGCAGTGGGTAAAAGCACAAAGTTGTGTCACACTTTCAGCCAAATAAACAGTTTCGAGCGAAATATTTTCGGTCAGAAAGGTTTTTCCCGGCTAGGTTTCAACCGAAACCATGTGGCCTATTACGTGGCACATAGGTTTCAGCTGAATAAGTTTTTCTTGAATCCCAAAAAATAATTTTTTTTGTTTCCCGCTTTGAAATTGGCTTTGAAATTGCATTTTTTAATGTACGAGGTTTCTATAGAAAGGGTTTCGGTAGAAACTATTTCTATAAAAAGGGTTTTGGCTAAAACCCTTTCTATAGAAACTATTTCTACCGAAAGTATCTATGTGGCATCCTAGTTGGTAGCCAACTCGGCTTTTTTTAGAATTTTCTAAAACTTTCAATTTTAGCTAGGTATTTCTTTAGTTAGAATGTTTTTTTTCTGAAAAAAAACAAAAATACGCTTTTGTAGAGCTCGAAGTGGAGAATCCAAATATATGATTTTTTGAATATTTTGATTACTTTTAATATATATATTTTTTAAAATAATGCAAGTAGGTTTTTAAAATGAAAAAAGAGGTTGATTACAAATTAAAAAAAAAGATAGTAAAAATTATTAAAAAAATTTAAATCTTATATGGGGCACAATAGGAGAGAGTTTTCTTCAAAAGGGTATAATTTTATTTTTGAAAATGATTAAAAAAATTGAAAATAGTTGACGGCCCATGAAAACTGTCAAATTCTGACATGTTTGAATTTAAAACTTTATTACAAGAAAAATATACATCAAAATTTGATTTTTATTTTTCCATGCACAAGATATTTCAGTTAGCTATTTGGAGAAAAACAATTAGGGAGAAATGAATTTTTTTTAAATTTGTTTCTTGACGGTTTATGAACTCACTCTTTTCTAAAAAATTTAGCATTCCAAAATCTGTCCTTAGATTGATAAAAACATAATGAATTTTTTTTTTTTTTAATTTTAAAAAATACAGCAATAAACTTCATCAAAAGTTGAACATTTCATTATTTTGCACCATTTCAAAATTCAAAACATAAAGACCACTTTTATGTGGTTGAAGTTTATAATTTTTTTTGTTGTTGGTTGATTCCTTTATAAAGTGTGATACAGGTTTGTTCTTTTACCCCGGTAACATCTTGCATTATCATGAAGGCCAAGCAATAACGTTGTAGTGTAACAGTAACATCCTGCATTACCATGAAGGCCAAGCAATAATTATGTGGTGTAGTGGTAACATCCCACATCACTACAAGGTTCATGTCAAAATAGTGTGGTATCGTGGTTAAACTATAAAAAGAAATATCACATTCCTTGAGGCAATTTTTTGAAAAAGTTTTCTTTCCTTGTGTATATTGATTTCACATTTTCATGTATGTCTAGCAGGGAACTTGTAGCTACAACATATGACAAAAAAATCCCTTTTGTTATGGTTTGATGGATGCCCCTTTGTTATTACTGGATATCTAATGTAGTGCACATTATTATAGTGTAAGCCTATTTTTTAGATTGTTTCATTTAGTATCACCAATATTCTCCACAAGAACATTTTCCCTATTTAAAATGATGGAAATGGTTCACATCTCTTAGAACAATTTATGTTGCAACAATCTTGGAAATGAATTTAGATGCAATGTGAAAATTAGAACATACTTGAAGGTTCTTAACAACTCTAATATTTGTACGAGGGGCTATGTTTAACAAACCAAATGCAATTGCTAAATTTTCACTATGGTGGAAGATAAATGATTCTTTTTTCTTCTATTCCACAACATTGAGTAAAAGTATTGAATCTAGAAATACCCTATTGCCTTCATTTGCCAAACCAATTTCTCCAATTTTGCATAGATCTCCCATGTTTGTGGATGTGATATGTCTCCTACACAAAAAAGCATGCATCATTTTATGCCCTTCAATCCAACTATATTTAGGTAACTTTTTAATTACCCCATCGCTCATCAATCTCCTTACTATTTGAATCTCACCACGCCTGCCCACTTCTGCACATATGTTTTAGAGAACATAAGTTGTAGCATTTTTAGGATCCAACTAAAAAAGTAGTGTTGCTAGAAAACTCAGCCTATATTCATATATGATCAATAGGAACCAAAGGTTTAACTGGCATTTCAATAATAATGTTTAAGGTGTCCTCAAGATAGGCAACACGAGCATGAAGGTCAACCATGCACACCTAATGATCAACTATATATGCAATAAGGGTTACTGACGTGTGAAGTATATGCATATCGCATACACTAAACCTACATGATTGTAGGCACCTAGAACACAATCAAAGCTTACAATTTTGGTTTTCCTGAGTGCTTCACTAATTCAAATATTTTAAGAGATTCCTTGCAAAATCCATTTTGTGCACATTCTACAATCATATCATTTCATTCCATGAGATGAAATCTCTTTGAGAAATTTTGTCAAACAATTCATTTTTAACTATATTTTGGTGTCAAGTCTTTGGTAATTATGGTTAGTTTGATTACATTCAAATTTTGAATTTTGAGAAATTATATACAGTCAATAGATTGATGATTGTTTGGATAGTGAAATTAGCTCTTAGAAATTAACTAAAATATCTAGAAGGATTATTTGAATTAAAGAGGATTTTTTTGTTATTTTTCTAACAATGATTTTACAATGTAGCTTTCTTTCTATTTTCATTCAAGATACAAGTCATCAAAGTAAAGAAAATACCAAGAAGATGGTACTCTACTTCAAGCCCTCAACCTCACTTACTTTAGTCTGCTTACATGGGGATATTAAGGAAGTTGGTAAGAAGTTAATATATATCATTTTTGTTTGTGAAGGAGAATCTTTTGAGATTCATTATGGGACTGGATCAATATCCATTTTTTTTAAGTAAAGATAATGCCATAGTTGGGAAACTTTTTGTGGAACATCCGATTAGTAATTTTTGGATGTTAAGACTTCCCAATTGGATATCAAAGATACTTTCTCATCTGTCAACTTAATTTAAAATTTATGTATAAATGGATTCTTCCATGGTGCAGGTCTTTACTCAGACAACACATGAACTAGGGTTGAAATTTTTGTTATCTAATTAAGTTTGATGGAATTCTTAGGCGTGGTTTCCAAGAAATTTATATTGATAATGTTGTTCTAGTCTGGTAGTGTTGATAGCCTTCATTCTATAATTTCAACTTCATTCTATAATATGAGCATATCACCTTTTTTAAACTTTGAACAAGGTTCTAAAATAAAGGGTTCAAAACGCATATTCTATGCCTATGTTGAACACACCGTTTAAGTAATTTGTTGACAAGGCTACAGTTTTTTAATTGATTTGTCTTTTTTTTGTGTTTGTAATTTCGTAAACTTGCAATATACAATGCATTTTTATTCTTTTTGAATTGAGACTAATAGTAATTTTGTTGGTTGCATTGAGGCACAACTTCATTCATGCTAGAAAAGGCAACACCCAGTTGCTCAAATATCAGATGAAAAGTTGCATATAAAGTAGGAAAGATAATAGCTAGTCATTGTTGACTGCATTGAAGGATAGAGCTTCATATATGGGACACGATCAAAACTCTTCTTTTTGGATTCTACATGTTACAGCTTACTCCAGGAAGATTTCCCACATTGTTAAAGTTTTAAAAGATGAAAGGGGAATGTTCTTGCATTGAAGGGCTTCAACCATATGTTTCCATCATTGCAGAAGTTTTTTGGATATTTTCTTTCTTGCAGTCATTTTTGTGCAATATTGTAACTTAGATTTTTAGTCTTGTGACTAAAAACAACAATTGTAATACTCTATTTCTAAGCTGTAGTTAGAACACCTTTCTTTTATTAACCAATTTCACCAATTTTTCCTTCTCAATGGTTGTCTATTGTGTGTAATTGATGATTGATGTGTATTTCTATTTTTTATGCTTAAATCCTCAAATATTAGTTAATTAAAATGATCAACTATACTACTAATTGACATCAATTAATAATTAAATTGACTAAATATAATACCAATTGATAGAAATTAGTGAATAGTGAATAAAAATGACTAAATAAGTGAGTAGATCACAACATTGAATGATTAAATCAATAAATAAATATATTATCAAATCGATTAATCAAAACAACCAATAAATGACTAAAATTGGCTTACACATCAATCTAGTCATGTTATATATGACTAGCAATAAACTATTAGTGGTCACGTGAGCAACTATAATAATTTATAAGAAATTTTTAGTATTTTATTGTTATTTCTGTACTAGTGTCACCTAGCATCTAAGATACTTGGAAGACTCCTACAGGTTGCAAATCAAGGTTTCAAATCTAGAAATCAATTGAAAAGGACAAAGTAGACATTAAATAGAAAATTTAGACTTTCAAGCTTCAAAAAACCCTAACTAGACTGATATGCTTGCTTTGGTGTATGAATCCTAGTTGAGTTCATATTCCAAGTTTTTTTAGTACCAGACACCCTTTTACCAAATTTCAATTTTTGCACATAAACCTAGATTTGGGACTAAATCACCAAGTCTGGTGTATGAGTTCTAGTAGGCTTTAAAATCAATATTTTTAGCATTTCAGCCCTTCATCCAATCATCTTTAGATTTCCAGGTGCACGCATTCTCCTTACAATTTTTTTTTATTTATTTACATGCATTTTTAGGTCATTTAGTGAAAGGTTGCATTACATTAGGTCCAACTATTAGGTTTTACATTTCATTTGTCTTTCCAAGCCCTAGCTTGGTGGTGAGCCACTCATTAGTTTACAATCAGACCCTAGGATAACCCTTTTGTGAGATCTCATTCTCCTTTCCATACTTCAGATTGGGATCTCTAGGGTTTCCTTTCAATGAAATAATTGTGAACTGGGTTTTCTCTATATTCTAAGCCATACAAAAGTGAATCCATTTTGCATTTTTTCAATTGTTAACTGCACTAAATAAAAAAAAACCATTAGAATTCCTACCATAAACACTCTAAAATAGTAATTTACCTATGGATATATTCATTGTTCACTATTAAAAGAAAATTCAACTTGAAGTAATGAGCTAAGTCCCTGTGCCATAGAAAATTGGACCCTTCACAAAAGAGTCAATTTCACACATAATTAGACCCACTTTTGGCCCCTTACATCATTTCCCCTTTAAAATATCATTTATAGGGCCCTTAGACATATTAATTTCGATCTAGATGCTCATTTCACATGTGAAATCACATAAAACCCAATAAATAGCATTTAATGACACCATATGCTGACAACCCACCTTCAAACAACAATAGTGGGACCCATTCACCACCTTGGGTGAATGAATCCCCTCTGGTGGGACCCATTCACCAAGGGTAGCAAATGAGTCCCCTTTGAGGGAAAATTCAAAATCAAGCGAGAATTTAATCAATTTAACTCTTATTTCTAGTGTATGTTGGCCTCATGTCTAATTAATGGGAAAATAAGGTTTTTTTCCTATAAATACACATTTAAATTCATTTTACACAACTCTTTGATTGTATCTTATGGGTATGTGTAGGATCATGATGGGCCAAAAAGTGGCGATATGATTGGTATGTGTAAGGTATATGGTTGACAACTTTTTTTTTACCCAAAATTGATGAAATGAAAAGGGTTTTTCAAGGATATTCTTATCTTTCCACCAATATAAATTGTGTGTTACTTTGAATTTAATAAATAATTATTATTTATTTTCTATTTGAATTATGACTAAAGTCCTAATTGATAGGTTGATTGAAAAACATCTATATTTTTCAAACAGTATCACATTTTTTGAATTTGAAACATGCATCACATTTTATGCTTCACATACTATAAGATTAAAAAAAAATGAATTTCATGAAGTTTTGACCAAGTTGAGGTGGTCAGACATATGAGTTTTTATATTTTAAAATTTTTTAATAAAAACTTCATAATTAATTATTTAATTGGAAAAAAATTACAAAAAAATATGCATCACATCAGGACATGAGTCCTCTACTTATATCTAAAATCTTATAAAAAAATGTTATCCTTTTATTGTGGTTAGGGTGGTTAGATAGACACCTATTTTTTATTTTTTCCCTCAAATTTAAGTACTAGTGTATTGAAATTTCAAATTTTCACCAAATAGAATTTTAAATAAATAAATAAACCTAGTAGTTTAGAAACTACATTCAATTTACTACAAATTCTACTCTTACATACTTTTGAAATAATATAGATAACTTATTCAAATTTTTACATCAAATTGCTTAACTCTGATTTTTCTAAATATTTTTCCACTTAAGAGCATATTTTTTCCATGATGATCTTGTAAAAACCCTTTAAATCATCACATTATCATTCTTCAAGAGAATTTTCAAAGAAAAATATTCAACAAGAAGTTGCATCATTAAAAGTTTAAGTTTTGGGACAACAAACTAGGGTTTTTGTAGGTCTTGAAGCTCACTAATATTATTAAGATCCAACATTGTAAAGGTTGATGATAGATTCCTATGTTTAATCATGAAGAAATCTACAGTGAAGAGGTACAACTAGCCACCAAATCATGCCTAAGGACTTGGTTTCCTATTGATTCCATCCTCCATTTTCACTTTATCTTCATATTAAGGTTTGTATTGTGTTTACTTAGTATTTGCATGTCATTTTATCCACGTTTCATGTGTTGTAAGGTTTCTAGGATAGAGACCTTGCATCATTTTAGTCAATCTTGCATGCCTTATTCGAGAATAATAGGATAGGGCCTCTTACATGTTTCAGTATTTCCTAGTCTTTAACACATCTAAGGCTAGTTTATGCATATTTGTATCCATTCAAGGTTTGATTACCAACCTACAGGTCTGACTGAGGTAAAACCCCCATTAGACCAACTCTTTTAAGTTGTTTTATAGACATTTTTTGAGATTTGGAATTTGAGATTCTGTCAAAATTTACAGTACAGGTGTCAAGGTGTAGATCTGAGTTTTGAATTTGTAGGAATCAGAAAGTGGATTGATTCACCATTCTTGGTGAATGAGTCCAACCTAATATGTAGAATTGAGTCAGATGTTGTTTCAGATCCTCGGCTGTCAGAAAACAAGTTTTGTGCAAAAAAGTCTTAATCTAGGACTGATTCGCCTAAGGTGGCAAATGAGTCCTAGTCGGCTAAAATCTAGATTTCATCAATTTTCCAATTTTTCACTTAGTCCTCTATAGTTTTCCAAGTGAACACATTATCAAAAACAACCTTTTGTTTAGTAAAATATTGCATTTTGTTCATTATTTCTATCCTTTTGCATATCACACTATGTTTTCAAACAAAGCATAAATCTTAGTTTTGCATTCATTTTCAGTCATTTAGATTAATCTATTGCATTTAGTTAAGATCATTTACATCATATCACATTGCATACATCCTGATTTGAGTGTTACATAAGCATTTTTGGATTTAATCTCTCTCCTTTTAGGTGAAAAACCCTATAAGAGTTAAAGAGTCCTTTGGGTCCAAAAATCTGTCACATTGGTGTGAACTTGACGTTTGAACATAATAAAATTATGATTTACATTTCTCATTTCATTTTAGGTCTTCATCATTGTAGGCTCTTGCATTTTTTTAAGATTTTTAGAAATATTGCATTAATAAAATAATTCTTTACTTTAAATTATTGCATTCCTTTTCATCCCTACATTTGTATGTTGAAATTGTGTTGTACAAAGTTTAGAATTTATAGAAAAAACAAAAAAAAAAAATTAAAAAATTAAAAAATTAATCCCCTAGGACTCATTCGCTACCTAGGGTGAATCAGTCCCTTTATAGGTTTTTATCAAAATTTCTAAATTTTAATTTCTTGTATTGCATCTTTTTATTTTCTCATTTCCTTTATGTTTTTAGTTTAAGTTTTTTTTGTTTTCTTATCATACATTTCATCTCTTTTCATCGCATTCATGGATAGTCTTAGAATTTTACAAGTTCCAGTTTTAGCTATCTTTTGTAGCCCTTTTAGATCAGCTTACATTGAGGAAACTATAGCGAATCTCAAAAATCAATCAAACAACACATCAAATGATCCAATTAAACATATGATTCAAATTCAAAAGAACATCTCATCTAAGACACTTAGTAGTTATGATGTGGATAAGTTATATGAAACCCTTAAGGATGTCCTCTCACTCACTTCATCCTCTAATGATTGTAATCATAAATCTAAAGCCCTTACTGAAACACCCTCCCTTAAAACCTTTGATTGTGATGAATTTGATTTGCTAGGTGAATCCCTCCAATACTTCATCTCACATAAACCATCCACTAAGGTTAGTGGTAATCACCTTATGACAACAAATTTTGATACCTCTAATACTTTCCTTGAACATCCTAAACAAGTAAAAGATAGTTCACCCTTACAACCTTTTGGGAGTGATTATTTTCCTCTGTTAGATGAGTCTCTTCAAGACTATATCTCATCTAATTCACCCACTATGGTTTGTTGTGAAATATCTAATGTTAAGGATGTTCATGTAATTCAACCAAAAATTATCCTTTATCCACCTTTACACTCACTTCATCCTTCCAATAAACCTAAACTTGTCCTTTACCCACCCTCGCATCCTCTTCATCCCTCTAATGTATCACAACAATCTAGTAACCATATTGTTTCTCATACATATAACACATGAAATAGCCCACAACCACCACAAATAATACCACCATCATTACCCTTACCCCTACCTAATTCACCTAGTGCTCCTCACTATAACCCACCTACAAAGGAGTATGATCTTGTTGAGTAAATAAAGAATAATCCTACCAAAATCTCTCCTTGGGAATTGCTTCAAACAACACCAAGTTATAACACCATTCTTCAAACTACTTTGAGAAAAATAACAGTCCCTCTTGGAACCACTCCTTTTTATGTGGCAGATCTTGATCAAAAGCATACCCTTGATATTACTTTTCATCAACATGAGCTTGCTCCTTTGGAGTTATGAAAAAAACATGATGCCTTTATAATCATTTCTAGATTCCATCACACAGGTATCAAACACATTCTCTTAGATAATGGCTCTACCCTTAATGTGTGTAGTGTGAGCCTTCTTGATAAGTTAGAAGTGGATAGATCACAAATAATACCTAATTCCATTTCTATTCAAGGATTTGATAATAAAACAAAGAAACTACTAGGGATAATCACCTTACCTATTATAGTTGGAGTGGTTACTTTTCAAACTCCTATCCATTTCATGCCTTATGAACTCTCATATAATCTTCATTTAGTCTGACCTTGGATTCATGATATGAACGTAGTCCCTTCAACTCTTCACTATATCATGAAGTATGTTTATAAAAATTGTATATATCAAATTGAAATCAACAATGATCCTGAAAGTTGCTTGCATCTTGAAACAAGCATAACAAGTCCTTTGAAAACATTGATTCCAACTTATAACATTGATCCTCTTGAACTTAAATAGAATTACATGGAATTTCCATCTAAATTACTTGGTGATGATTGGGGATCCTTAGACTTCACACCCTCATTTATGAGTGAATACACACTTACAAAAACACAAGATGAAAAGCCTAACCAACCAACCATTATGTCCACTCAAAATTCTAAACAATCATCTCACACATCTATATCTTACAATATGGATTAAAATGCAACATACACAACAAATTTTGATGAGATAGATTACCAATCCCCACCTACCCTACATGAAATGGAAAGACTTTATGAGAAAGGTTATGCATTTTCCAAACAATTGGGCTATACAAGAAAAGGGTGTGGAAAACATGAATTCGTGTCCCTATTGAACCTAATACACAAGAAACAAAAATGAGATTGGGATATTCTTTTTCTATAACTAAAGCTACTCAATGACCATCCTTAAACATTAATGTGATCACATGTCAACCACAACATAGAATAACCATTACTCATCTTGACTTGCTTCCCTTAAATTCATTTCTTGTGCCATAAATGTTACCAAGAAAGAAACATGTGATATCAATGAAGAACTTTTGGAATCTAAAAGTCCTAAATCCAATGCACTCCCTTTAGGAGAATCAATTGGCACATTTATGGACATAAATGACACCGATAAATTTATTAAAATTGGGAAGTACCTTGATGATGAAGAAAAAGAAGATACAAATTCTTTACTTAATTATTTTCCTAAAATCTTTGCTTGGAAATATTTTGATATGCCAAGAATAGACCCAAAAGTTGTGATGCATAATATTGTCCTTGATATCAATGTTAAACCTGTTTGTCAAAAGATCCATAAAATGCACCCTACCATGACCTTTCTTCTTAAAGAAGAACTCGAGAAAGTTCTTGACATTGGATTCATACAACCTATTAATTATTCTCCTTGGATCTCAAACATTGTCACAGTTGCAAAACTTGATAATTGAATTAGGATGTGCACCGATTTTTGAGACTTGAATAAAGCCTCTTTAAAAGATGATTTTCCACTTCCTAATATTGGAATGATCATGGATTCAAGTACTATACATGAGCTATTGTCATTCATGGATGGATTCTTTGGTTATAATCAAGTCCTTATTAATCCTCGAGATCAATACAAAACCACCTTTACAACAATTTTGGGAATATTTTGTTGGGTTTTCATGCCCTTTAGTTTAAAGAATGTTGGTGCAACTTATCAACGTGCAATGACATTAATATTCCATGATTACATTCAAAAAATATTGAAAGACTATGTTGATGATATTATTGCTAAATCCTTAACTCGACATGACAATGTAAATGTCCGCAAAATATTTGAATGAATTAAACAATATAACATGAGATTGAATCTAAAAAAAATGTTTCTTTGGTGTAGATAGTGGTAAACTCTTAGAATTTATCATATCTCATAGAGGAGTTGAGGTGGACATAAAGAAAATTGATGCAATTTTTAACATGCCACCTCCAAAGAACATTTCTCAATTACACACATTACAAGGATGCATTCAAGCTATCTAATGTTTTGTCTCATTTTTAGCTGACCGCACATTACCTTTCACATGTCTTCTTAAAAAGGGTGTTTGTTTTGATTGGGATGATGATTGTAAATGAGATTTTGAGAGTCTAAAAGAATATTTAGCTACTCCACCTATTTTACAATTGGTTGTACTGCATAGACTGTATATTATGTACATCGCTTCATCTTCCCATGCTCTTGTAGTGTTGTTCGCTCAACATAACAATCATGGTAAAGAGCACCATGTTTATTACATCAATCACACCTTAATAAATTATGAAACACACTATTCACCAATTGAAAAACAATGTTTGGCTCTTGTATTCACTACTAGTAAGTTATGACATTATTTACTAAATGCTAAAGTATAATTTTTCACAAAATTTAATCCTTTTAAATATATTTTTAACAAAACTGATCTCTCTAGCCACCTAGCTAAGTGGGTGATGTTAACTAAATTTGACCTTAAATTTGTTTCACAAAAAGAAATCAAAGGTCAAGCCTTAATCGATCACTTAGCTGATACTCCTTCTCCCTTCACTTTCCCCACCATTCATTCCTCTCCTAATGATCATGTTTTAACCACTGATATTAAACCATGGGAGTGTTGGACACTAGGAACACTGAGAAGGGGGGGCGAATCAATATTCCACAATATTCTAATTTCAAATCAGAGATCTAAAACTAACAACAACAATAATTAAACATTAATAGGATCCAAAACATATAAAATAAAGGAAACATGCAAATACAATAAATAACACCATAAAAACATGATTTTTAAGTGAAAATCATGTTAAGGGAAAAACCACGGTGGATATTAGTCAACAATAAATACTTGGTTAAAAGTATGAACAAAAGGGAATGCACTTGCATTCAGGCACACTGCTTAGAGCTCACTACTCAAAATAAGAAAGGCTCACTACCTTACAAAATATTTGGGAATACAAAAAAAAGGTTTAATTGAGAAAATAACATCTCCAAATTATTGGATTTAGTTCCAATGAAGCTCAGTTAAAATTATCTTCAACCCTTCTAATTGACTTTGATTTTCTGCCCTGCTCTACTCTACTTTGCTCTTCTCTTCTCTATTTTTTGCCCTATTGAAACCCTTCTAATACTCACACACACATCTACTTAGCTTTACACCCATTCACACACTCTCACACTTTATTTCATAATTCCTCATGCACGCACACACACTCTTTTTCAAAATGAATTATCAATCTCATATATATATCCATGAACAAGGATTTCAATAGTATATGTTAGCTTTAAGAAAAATATAATATTCTTCCACATGTCAGCTCAAATCACCAATTAGAATTAAGGAATATCCACATAAGTTAACTAGACTATAGTAGGAGCCCAAATCAATATTCCAAACATAATAAATATTAAAGAAACTACTCCTTATACATCTATGACACACTATATACTCCAAGTTGGCCATAATGAGAAAATAAACAATAAATCATTCTATCGAATCTCCAAACTTGTACAAGGATTAACATTACAAGGCTTACCAACAAGGTTTCATACATGCTTAACATGCTTTCCTGGGGATCCATACCAAAAAATAATGATCCGGTGAAGTATATCGACTGTTTAACTGACTGAATATCCCGTTCTTCATACTTTCTGTCAGTAACACTATGTCTTCTACTTTTTCTACTGGTATGAGTGACTTCAAAACTGCGGACCACACTAGTGACTCCAGTTTCCATCAATGACAACACTAGTATCCAAAGAAAAACTTTCCAAACCATATGCCAAGAATCTCCTTCTTTGGCATTGATGGAAACACTTAGTGAAAAATGACTAAGTGTCAGAACCAAAACTCAAAAATTCAAAACACAACAAAACATTTCTCCCCCTTTAGATGTCAATGATTTTTTCACTGCATTCTCTCCCCCTTTGAAATAAATGACAAAAAAAATTCTAATTCCCCTCCTACTATACTCTCTCCCCCTTTGATGATGCAAAAATTTATCAAAATCTGAAAAATTGCAACTGCTGCAAAAATCAGAAAATTATTTTACACTTATCTTTTATTTTCAGAAGAAATTTCTTCCAAGAGTCCACTGCAATCCCAATAGCTATAATCAAGCTATTATCTTTTGATTCCCTATTAATGACCTAGACAAGGGATTTAGGAATGATAATGGCTTCTTCTAAATTTTCTCCTTTCTTCAAAACTTCAACCATTTAATCCAGTCTGCATTCTATATGATCCTTCACTTTCTAGAGAGTATCCATAAGAGTGTTTTTGGAAAAGTGAACCTTTGCATGCTCAACCTACAGCTCATGAGTCTTCTTCTTAACTACTCCATCTTTGTCTTGAAACATATTGTAGTCCTAAATGATTCTAACAAGATCATTCTCAATTTTCTCCAACTTGTCCTTGTATTTACCAACCACATGAGGCCACCTAAGACAATAATTTTAGATCTCATTTTCCAAGTCGATACACTATCTTAACACATTCATTTTCTTTTTCAGTTTGGTAGAGATAGCCCAAACTACATGTTCAGGTGTGAGATTATTTCCTCCTCTCTTTTTTCATAAGGCACAAAGTCAATAGCCTCCCTGATACATTCAATCAATTCTTCTGGAAGTACATTCTACAAACCCTCCAATTCAATGTTGTTATCAATAAATTATCTTCCTAGAGTGTCCTCAATGAAGTCTTGTTCATATGGTTGTCCATTTATTCATATTTTAGTTATCTTTTGCATTCCATCTTCTTCCTAAACAATCTATAATATCTTAGCTTTAAATAATCTATCTTCTTCATCACTTTATCTACTATTATCACATCTAGTTCAACTAGTTTTAGTTCATGTCTTGGTGTATATTCCTCAGAATCTTCATCCACTATATCTACAACCATTTGTTCTTTCCTTTTACCTTAAATTTTGTCGACTTAGTTTTCAGAGGAGTGACGCCAACCAACTCTCTTGCTCTTTTCTACTTTTTTTCTACCTTATCGAAGGATGATCCAACTTCAACGACTTTTGCTAGGAGAGGAATATCACTTGCACCAAACTTTCCTAACAACTTTCTGAAGAATTTTTCATAAACTTGTTCACCATTTTCAAGAGTGTTGAAATGCTCAAAAATTTGTTCAAACTAGTATATTTCCTTCCATATCACATTATCATTCTTAGGTACAAGCATTTCAGGAAAGACATCATAATGCATATAAATAGGCTACCAAACTTGATAAAGTAATCTATATCCTTCACAAGTTGCACATTCACCATCAATTGATCCTTCAACAATCCACACAAATCAAAGTATTCATCTTCCACTATCATTTTGTATGCAATGTGTACTACGCCTACAAAGGTTGCACCTTCCCTATTTCTAAAGAAATTTTTTTTAAGAGATTCCATATGCAACATACCTTGTCAATGGATCTTTGATTGTTGAAATTACTAGCACACTTTGATCTCTTGTTACTCTTGTTAGGGCTTTGACTTTAACATTTTGAATTGATTTTTTTTTGGGACATCTCCAGTGTTGCATAGTCTCATTATATTTCTAATCACATCCTTTGTAATTTGACAGGTTTTATACAAAGTAAGCATATCATCATCCAATCTATTCATGATAAACCAAACCACTTCTGCATTGATGAAATAAGGAAACTCGTTCCAAATGTCCAAACTCTTGTGTTTCGTACTTCCAATCCTCTTCAATTTGATGGTAGATAACAAATTTATTATATACCTAACCTTCCAACTATTATATTCATCCAAATTTATTGTTCCTTGGATTTGCTTCATTTTCCATATAGAACAAGGTTCTATAGATCACCGAATAAGTGCAAAATTTACAAAACAACTAAAGTACTTGGGAATTCACCACTGAATTGACTTTCACTCCTTTGAAATTTTGTTGAAAGAGTCTCTCCAACTGTTCTCCTTGGACACACAGTGAAAAATGAGGGTTCCAAATTCCTTTTTATAACTACACACACTTAACTTCCTTGTCACATTAAATGTTTTTTCCAATTACTGTATACTCTCAGACAACAAGCAAAGAATCCATCTAAAAACCTTCAAAATTTCATCCAACTCAAGAAATGATCACTAATACATTTGAAAATGAGCAACATAAGTATTGACAACATCCTATGATCTAGTATCAACTACACATAGGGGGACAAAGGACTTTCATGAAAAACTCCCCTTAGGCCAATGGCCTTAAATCAATTGTTGAATTAATTACCAAAGGGAGCTTCTAGTATGGACTTATTGCCTTCATTAGATTCACTCTTCTTTACCCATGTTTTCTGCATCTAATCTCTTATCTCTTCCACAGATGCTTTCCATTTTCCTTTGTTATCTTTCTATGAATTTCTTCCTTGATATACCAGACCTCTTTTGTCTATGTATCTATTCTTTCAAAATCTTACAATGTGACCAAATTTGTTATAGTTGTAACATGCCATATTTCTTTGTCTATCCCATCCATTCCACTTATTTCCTCTTGATCTGCATTGATTAGCTGTATGTCTAAATTTTCCATAGGTGTAGCATTTAATGTTCCTTATACTAATAGGAATAATTTTGCATTCTAATGACTTATGACCAATCTTCTTGCATTTAAAACAATAATCAGAAAATGATGGACTACCAAATTCTATCTTATACTGAGAAGACATATGTCCAAATTTATTACAAACAAAACAATATCCATTAAATTTTTGAGTGTTGGATTTCCATACCAGATATCTTCTTCCTTTTTTCTTCTGAGTTTTCCTTTAGGTTCAAATCTGGAGCTTTCATCCTTCACATATCCAAGTCCTTGCTTATCATTTGCATCCTTTTTTCCCTTAGTCATCTCATCAAGGTTAGTAGAAATCACCATTAACTCCTCCTTAAACTCATTTGCAGTAGCAAGATCATCTTTAACTATTTATCTCTCAAGCTCTCCTTCATTGTTTCTAGATTTTTACAGTTCAATCTCCAGCTAAATGAATCCACTATTCACTCTATTGCATTCTTTAGAATTTTCTTTCAATGACTGAGCCAGATTCTCCTCATTCTTCTTTCTTTCATCAATCTCTTTAGTTAACTTCATCGCCACATATTCCATCTCAAGTTTTAGGGCAGAATTGTCCTTAGCAAGATTTTCACACTCCTCTATTATTTCTTTTTAATTCCATGACCTCTGCTTTAGATTGATCAAGATCAATTCCATGACCTCTGCTTTAGATTGATCAAGATCATCAAGTACCACCATAAGCTATTGTTGAAGACCACCAACATCCATTGTAATCCAAGATCCACCTCAAGCTATTAAACTTTAGAAGAGGAACGTGCTCTAATACCAATTTTTGGACAATAGGAACACTAAGAGGGGGGGTGAATTAGTGTTCCACAATATTCAAATTTCAAACCAGATCTAAAACTAACAACAACAATAATTAAACTTTAATAGCATCCACAATATATAAACAAAAGGAAACATGCAAACATAATAAAGAACACCATAACACCAAGATTTTTACGTGGAAACCCTATTAAGGGAAAAAAACACAGTGGATGTTAGTCCATGATATATACTCTATTAAAAGTATGAACAAAAGGAAATGCACTTGCATTCAAGAACACTCTCTAAAGCTCACTGCTCAAAATAAGAAAGGCTCACTACCTTAGAGAATAATTGGGAATAAAAAAAAAGGTTGAATTGAGAAAATATCATCTCCAAATGCCTACATTCAGTTCCAATGAACCTCAGTTAAAATGATTGTAAACCCTTTTGTTTGACCTTGATTTTCTGCCCTACTCTACTCTTCTGTGCTCTTCTCTTCTCTATTTTCTACCTTGTTGAAACCCTTCTAATACTCACAGATACATCTACTTAGCTTTACACCCATTCACACACTCTCACACTTCATTTCATAATTCCTCATGCACACACACACACACACACTCTTTCTCTCTCTTTTTCAAAATGAATTATCGATCTCATTTATATATCTATGAACAAGGATTTCATTACTATATGTCAACTTTAAGGAAAATATAATATTCTTCCACATGTTGGCTTAAATCACCAATTAGAATTAATGTGTACCTGCACAAGTTGGCTAGACTATATTAGGATCGTAAATCGATATTCCCAAAACAAGAAATATTAAAGCAACTACTCCTTATACATCTACGACACACTATATACTCTAGGTCGGCCATAATGAGAAAATAAATAATGAATCATTCTACTGAATTTCTCCAAACTCATACATGGATTAACATAACATTATAGGGCTTACCAATAAGGTGTCATACATGCTTAACAAGCTTTATTGGGGATCCACACCACAAAATAATAATCCGATGAAGTATACCAACTGACTAATTAACCAGATATCTTGTTTTTCATACTTTCTATCGATAAAACACTGTCTTCTACTTTTTCTGTCGATATGAGCAACTCCAAAACTGTGGACCACACTAGTGACTCCAATTTCCATCAATGAAAACACTAGTAGCCAAAGAAAAACTTTCTCATCCATATTCCAATAGGGAGTTATTCTTTAATGGGTTTAAGTCTCAAACAGGTTCTAGTGCTGGAGTGGTCCTGATTCCACCTAATGATAACCCTATTCCCTTGTCCTATCGTTTAAATTTACTATGTATAAATAATACGCTAAATGTGAAGCATTTATTGTAGGATTGCAAGATGCTTTATCCCTTCATGCTTGACATATTAAGATCTTTGGAGATTCACAATTAGTTATCAAACAAATCAATGGCACATATCAAACTAAACATGAAAAATTATTAAAGTAAAGGGACCTTATCATGAAACTATCAAAAACATTTGAGTCATTCACCATTGATAACATCCCATGTAAAGATAATTGGCATGTGAATGCAATGGCTAGTGCAAATTCTCTCATATCCCTACCTAATTCTTCTATTCATTTCACATTCATTATTCATACCATCATGAAACCTTCGATTGATACTTCATTAGAAGACATCTTAGAAATAACTCAAACATCTTCGTGTGAATGGTATGATATGATATAAAACTACTTAAAGGATGGTACCATTCTTGAACCTACCACAATGAATACTTGAAAGCGCTTACAAAATCTTGCAACTAAATATGTGATTCTTGCAGACGCGTTGTATCAAAGATCTTTCAATGGTCTTCTATTGCATTGTCTTAAGGATTTTGAAATTCCATTAGCACTCGAACAGGCTCATGCTAGTGCCTGTGGAGGTCATTTTGAAGGAAATTCATTAGTGCAAAAACTTATCTGCATGGGTTATTATTGGAAACATATGGAGAAACA
Organism: Sequoia sempervirens; assembly: GCA_007258455.2. Classification (NCBI taxonomy): domain Eukaryota; kingdom Viridiplantae; phylum Streptophyta; class Pinopsida; order Cupressales; family Cupressaceae; genus Sequoia; species Sequoia sempervirens. The sequence goes on along the minus strand of VDFB02086081.1, from coordinate 279,114,976 downwards.
TTGTTACACCTATGTTAAACGATGTCAAAAATTCCAATAACATAGCAATTTAATTCATGCTCCTACTACTGAGCTTTGTGCCCATGTTCCCATTTGGCCATTTTTAGTATGGGGGTTAGGTCTTATTGGAAAAATTTCACCTCCTTCTATTGGACACACATTTATCATAACCATAACCAATTATTTCACAAAATGGGTCAAACTATCCCTCTTCGTTCAGCAACTACTAAATTAATTTTTCATTTCCTCATGGAACACATAATTTCTCACTTTGGACTTCCTTTCGTAATTGTTTCAAATAATGGAATTCCCTTTAAGAATAATGAAGTTCAACAATTTCTCCAAGCCTTCAACATTCAACATCACTTTTCCACAACTTACTATCCACAATCCAATGGACAAGTTGAGTATACTAATAAAATTCTTGAACAAATCCTTAAGAAAACTATTAGAAACAATCATAAGGATTGTTATACGCAACTCCCTTATGCTCTTTGGTCCAACTAATGTCCATTCATCCATTGGAACTATCCATTATAGTCTTTTTTATGGTACTGATGGAATTATGCCCCTGAAGTTAGAAATTCCTACTTTGTGAGTTGCTCTCTAAGATCTTTTTGATGATGACACTTACCAAGCTCAACAATTACATCAACTTGAGATGATCGATGAACAACACCTTAACATTCTTGAACATCTCCAAGCTCACATCAAACAATTACAATGAAAAGACAATGTTCACATCATTCTTTGATCATTTTTAGGGAAGATTTTCTTCTTATTGAAAATCAATGAACTTTTAGTGTTGATAAAGAAGAAAGGGATAAGTTTAGCCCTAATTGGTTGGGACCTTATATAGTTCATACTAGTTATGGTTCAGGTGCTTATCTTTTAAAGAAAATTGATGAAACACCCCTTAGGGAACCTATTAATTATGTACACTTGCATTGGTATTATCTCTAATTTCTTTTGAATAGTATGTTTGGTATAGCAATGTTGTTTAGAGTTATTCTAAAAATAGCTTTCACATTGCTTCATTCCTAACAATTAGATTTGTGTTTTTCTTGAACACTAAAGTAATTATTTATGTTCATTTTATAATTTCTTTAGGCTTCATACTATTCACATTTGTCTTATATTAACTTATATCCTTATTAGTGTAATTAATTTAACATATTATTTTTCTCATTACCAATGCTATATCAATGTTAAAACTAAAATATGTTTTGAATTAGATCACATAGATTATGTTAAATTATGTAGGAATTAATTAATTTTTTTTTACCATAAGTCCTTTAATTAATCACATAACATTTAACAATCATGTCAAAAAGATACATCATCATAACATCCAAGGTGCATGTCTCTATAATTATATCAAAAGTTTCATATACATCTCAGAATCATGTCATAATGGTCTATGAGAGCTAGACCCCTCAGGATTTGGCATTCGTGATCCGATCCCTAGGCATCATGAGATGGTCGTGTGTGACTGTGATCGTGAACTAATGAGTCTCAATGCATACTCCAGGCCCTGTACTGATCCAATAGTTATAAGCCACTCCTCTACCATCTGATCCCTCTCTGCCTATGTCTAAGCTAGCTCTGAATGAAGTCTCTCTACCTCTGGTAAGGCCCGTGATGACTATAGTGCACTCTCAGCTCAATGGAGTCACCTTCTCACACTCTTGTATGTTTTTCACAACCTTGTGAATGGTCTAAGTTCCTATGGTTCTTGCTCCATGATCTATGGGGGAACATAGTTAGGATCTATCTCATTCTCCTTGAGGGATGTTGTCACTATCTATGTTGCTGCCTGATGATAGAACTCTCACTAGTTTCTCATCACTCCTACAAGATAGATCATGTACACAATTAGTAATACATCATGATATATATATACATAAATTAAAAATAAATCACTAAAAGAAATTCATAAAATAAAATGTTATCGCCTATGTCTTGAGATGCATGAGGAATGTCAACCTCCTCAACTCTAGGGGGCATGTAGGATGTGCTAGCTTCCCTTTGACTCTGCATGTTGATGTATGCTATAGCTACTGCTCATGATCTAGTCCTGTAAGTATGTGAAGACTCTCCATACTCATCCTAATCCTCAATAGTTACCTCATCACCCTCGCTAAGGGGTGGCTCCTCCTCAAAATCCTCCTCCTCCTCCTCATCCTCTCCTCCATCTTGTTCTTCATAGTTAGGATTTGCATCATACTGGTACTCCTCATCAATAACATTTGTAAAAATATTTGTTGTCCTATTGTTGGCCTCCTACAATTATTTAATAACTAAGCCTTTATAGTTGTTATTCAGATATTGAACATCTAACCTAAATATCTATTCAATCATCATGAAGGTGCATTTAACTTGTCAACCCAAGGATGTGAAATTGAAATGGATTAGCATAGTATGTGCACTAGGGGATCAAGTAGCCATTGCATTCTATAGATAAGAAAAACAATACTGAAATTAAAATGCTAGAAAGAAATGAAATAAATGTTGAACATCAATTGAAAACTATGCTAAGCTGAAATGCAGAACAAGAATGGAAATTTGAACAACAAACAAGAAACTACTCTATCTGCTTTGGCTGCAAGAATAGTCAAAGAATGGAATTATAGTAGCTGCAGGAATAGTCAATGATAGATGTCTAACTAAACACTAACCAACAAGTAATACTAAGCTAATGCTAAACTAAGAAGATGGATTACTTACCAAGTGGGCCCCCTTGCATAAGTATCCTCTAAACTAACAAGAACTTAGATGCTCGAACTTAGAATTTTATTTCATTCATTGTAAATCATGCATACAAAGAGGAATGTATCTATATTGTTGAAACTAGAGAATGCAAGCACAATATCAAATAGTGTAACTCCTGAGGAAGGAGCATCAAATTATTATTTATACTATAGCCAAACAGGGCAGTCAACTCCATGACTAGGAGGACGCCATTTAGGGAAAATAGGGGAAAGTGGAGCAATGGTAGTTACGCATGCAAGGAATCTAGTCAGACATGCAAGTTAAGTGCAGATTTAGCATAGTAGTAATTTCCATGCATGCTCGATAATTAAGGTCAACTACAAGGTTGTTACACTTAGTTGCATGAAGAATCTTTACTGCCAGCTACCTTTGACTTGGAGTGATTCATCAACTAGATGTTATGGTGCATGTCTAGCTGGTGGTGTATTCCTCAACTTAGCTCATTAAATCAGCTTGAGAAAGTTAGTATGAATAATAACTACACATCTATAACCACTCTAAGAAGCATCCATTAATCACATGCAAAAGTAATATAGATAACACACATATTATGCCAAATGTCATTAAATCTTATAGAGATAGGATATTGTCAAATGTTAATGGTTTGAGGGAAACATTATGCCAATACCAACACTTAAGTATCAAATTCCATGACATCTATTAGCAAATAGACTATATATTTTACCCAAAATTAGACCAAAAACTAGGCTTATCACTCCCCCCAACCTAATGTTTTGTTGGTCCTCTAACATGGGAAGGGTTATTCTTTTGCTTGGTCAAAGCTCTAAAATTTGCAACAAAGAGTTGTCCAACATTAGTGGTTTAGTGCATGAGTTTGGATCCCAATAGAATCCTCCCAATCTCTCAAACCTATGCCATCTCTTCCTCTCTGCAGCAACATCCAAATGGTAAAATCTAAAATTTGGCATGGGCCACATGAGCATGGCTAGCTAGAAATTGAGGGAAAGCCATTCTTGCCCTTGTGCTCTCCCAATCTCAATATACCTCTCAATTATTTTTAAGGATCCAACATAATTGTGGATGGAATGAGGCTCGGCCTATTTTAGCTCATTAGTCAAACTATTCCATCTCAGGGATAAACATCTCCTCATGGCCTCTTCCTTTGTTGTTGTCTTTACCTCATACTCACTATAAACTACCTCAATGCAAGGCATAATTTTGTTGGTATAACTTGGTTTGAGGAGCATTTTGCACCATTCTTTGTAAATGTCCCTTGGGTTGCTTGATTCAGCTCTAACATGTAGGGGAATACTAGATTCTAATTGTTTATAAGCACTATGTTGATGTCCCCAACTAATCTCATTTTGTACCCAAGACATGAATGCTCTCAATTGAATATCTCCAACATACAGTAGTGGATTCCAATCATGGTCTTTTGTGATAGCATAATTATGTAAATAAAATTCACATAGAAAATTTTTCATCTCAAGTGAGGCAATCCTATAAGCATTGAAGAATTCCATCGGGGTGGCAATAGAAGGATCCAAACCTGAGGAAATTCTTGACATCTTAAAAGATAGATACCTCTCCTTCAAGAGAAACACATAGACTCTTGGAGGATCTCTACATTCTAGAATCTTTGGTGCCAAGGTTGCCATGTCATCTACCCTTTGATTCAAGGTGGCAATTTCTACATTTTTATCCTCAATTTCTTCATCCCTCTTTTGAATTTCCTCCTTTAATTTTCATTTTTCCTTTTTCCATTCTTCCTCTTTTCTTTGTATTTCTTTCCATAAATTCAAAAGAACTACATGCATTGTAAAATCAAGAGGCTTATGGATTCCTACTAGTATTTTTGGTGGTGGCTCCTCATATGGTACTATCTGCATGGACTCAAGTTGTCTAGTTATCTCGAGCTACAAAGGTATTGTTTCTTCTTCCTTTTGTTGCAAGGACTATTGTTCTTTCTCTTGCAATGGCTACAGGAACTCCTGCTTCAGTTCTAGTTGTTGCTATAGGACTTCTTGTTGCAGGACTTCTTGCTCATGCTATAGGAAGTCTTGATTTTCCTCCAATTCTTTTGCAATGTTAGCAAGATTGGCATGTGTTATATTTGTTGCTTCCTTAAATATGTCTTCTTCTCCTTCAACATTCTCCTACTGCATTGGAGCTTTAGGGTCCTCATGTGAGGTATCACTAGGTTTAGGTATTTCCTGTGGAGGCTTACCAAATGCAAGACCAACTACTCTTGATTTCCTTAGAGATCTCTCATGTTTTCCTTTAGTTGCAGGATGAATAGTATCAACCTTCCTCTTCTTAGAACTTGGCACCACTCTGCTAAATTTCTAGTGCTACTACCAATTGAATTTCTTTCAAAAAAAATTGCAACTATGGCTCTTCAACTAAAGATTTTGACCAGGTCAATAATGGAAAGAATAGGGTGATGACAAAGAGTCATGATAGGAAGAAATGGCAGCTACAGTTACTATCACTTCACACATGCAATTTTTCCTTTCACTCAGATTTCAAATCAGCTCATTTCAAATTTCTAACATAGCCTAGTATGAATTCACACATGGGAAATAAATTCACAAAATATTTGCATCTTTTTCATTCCCTTCCCCCCAACCTAAATTTGGACATGTGTCCACACATGTGAGATGGGAGTGGTGATTGATAGATAATGATGGCATCTATGTGAACATCTATACTAACGTATAGTGATTAAATGAAAACTTCTAAAAGATGATTAAAGATAGCAATTAATGTGCACATACGTGAATGTGTGGAAGATTTGTTGCAAATATCATTGATAAAGTAACGCTCGCCTTGTTAGAGAATGAATTGAGAAATAAATGAAGATGAAGTGGAATGAGGTGAGATGGAATGAAGTGATGAAAGAGAGAGAAAGGTGGTGATGGATGGTTGGATGGGTGGATGATGAAGAAATGGACTTCCACGTAAGTTAAATTCTTTATTATGAAAAGTACGTACCTCATTTAGGAAGAAGGAGGGATACTAGGTCCACTGCCTTTAGCTGTAGGAAGCTTGGGTGTTGAATACTGAGTGAATTATTGTAGAAAATCTTCTTTAGAGGCTAGTTTGTGGTATAATATGATGTGATGACTATTGACAAGTAATTTGAACCTGACAGGGTCAATGGTGGTGAGTTGGATAACTCCATTGGGAAATACCTCAACAAATTCATATGGTCCTATCCACCTTGTCTATAATTTTCCTACATTGTCCTAGTATCTAGAATCATAGAGCAAGCCCCAATCTCCTAGTCTGAATTTCTTATCCTTGATAAATTTTTCATGCCACTTGATTCTCTGATTCTCTACCAATTTTTTGTGCTACGAGGTTGCTCTTCTTATTTCATCCAAAGCATTTAGCTGCATGATTCTTTCTTTTTGTGTTTCAAAAATATCCATCGCCAAATCCAATGCAGTTAGAATAGTCTTATATTGAAATTCAATGGGAATCATAGTTATCTTTCCATATAACAACTCAAATGGGGTGAGGCCTGTAGTTGTTTTCCATGTTGTCCTATAGGCCCAAACAACTTCTTGTAATTTTTTTTCCCAATCCTTCCTATGGATGGCTAATGTTTTGGTCAGAATGGCTTCAATCTCTCTATTTGTCATGTCAACTTGTCCATTAACCTTGGGGTGATAATGGGTAGGATTATTGTTCCTTATGTTGTACTCATTATCTAGTTCTACAATAAGAGTTTATGTGAATTGAGCTCCTCAATCAGTTACTATCCCTCCAGGGACTCTATATCTTGTGAAAATATATTCATAAAGAAACTTTGCAACTTTGTTATCTCTTGCATGCTTCATGGCCTTAACCTCTACCCATTTTGTTACATAATCAGTGTATACTAATATGTAATACTTACCATTTGATGGAGGGTCAATTGGTCCTAATAAATCCAATCCCCACTTTCAAAGGAAGTGATTACTACCTGAGGGAATAGTGGCATCTCATCAAATCTAGTTAGTTTTCCCATTTTTTGACACCTATCACATTTTCTAGTATACCTTCCTGCATCCTTGTGGAGTGTTGGCTAGTAATACCCTATGTTCAAAACCTTCATTGTTGTCCTCTTGGCTGCAAAGTGTCCTCCACATGGTTCATTGTGACATGCATAAAAAATTTCATACGTCTCATCTTCTCTTACACATCTTCTCATGACATGGTCTAGTCCAGTATAAAATAAACATCTAGCAATCAAATAGAAAGGAAAATATTTTTCAATAAATGCTCTTTTCTCTTTTGGGGAGAAGTGGGAAGGAATTCTACCTGTGACCAAGTCATTGGCTATATCAGCATACCAGAGTGTTTGTAGATAGAGAGAATAGATTCTCATTATAGAAAGAGTCATCTATGGGATAATTGTCTTCTAATGTAGTTAGCCTTGAAAGAAATATGCAACAACATTAGCTTTCCCTGGTTTATCCACAATGGTTATATCAAACTCCTGAATCAATAATAACCTCTTTCCAATCTATCTATGATCAAAAGGCTTATTCATAAGGTACCTAATGGTTGCATGATTAGTGTGCACAAAGATTTGGTAGCCTGTTATGTAATGTCTAAATTTGTTTAGTGCATTGATTACTGTCAGCATCTCTTTCTCTATCATTGTATAATTGAATTCATCTACTTACAATTTTTTGCTAACAAAGTAAATAGCATTTTCAACAACTCCATTCTGTCCTAAGACTACTCCTATGGCATAATCTGATACATCAATGTGGATGTGGAAAGGGAGTTCCCAATTGGGTCCCTTGAGTATAGGAGCATGAGTTAAAATTACCTTCAAGTCAGAAAAGGCTTTGTCACAAGCTTCAGTCCACTGAAATTCAGTATCTTTAGTGAGAAGGGCATACAATGGTGTTGCTACCTTGCTGAAATACTTGATGAATTGCCTATAATATCTTGCATGACTCAAGAAAATTCTAACATCCTTTTGTTTTGCAGGTGTATCTAGATTTGTGATTACCTCAATATTTGTAGGATCAACTTGGATTCCCTTGTGGGAGATGTAGTGACCAAGAAATACACCCTCTTGCTTCATCATGAAGCATTTTTTACTATTTAAGGGAAAGTTCTAGTCTTCACATCTTTGTAGGACTCTTTTTAGATTCTCCAATGCTTGATTAAAATCAACACCATAAGTGGTGAAGTCATCCATATGAATCTCCATGCAGTCATGAGAAATGTCTAAGAATATGCTAATGACTACCCTCTGGAAAGTTGTAGGTGCATTACACAAGCCAAATGGGAGCACCAAATAAGCCTAGGTCCCCCAAGGAAAAGTACAAGTGGTCTTCTCCTAGTCTTCTAGTGCAATTTGGATCAGGTAGTAGCCACTGAATCCATCTAGAAAAGAGAAGTATTGCTTTCTTGCAAGCATATATAGAACTTTATCAATGAAGGGTAAAGGAAAGTGATCTTTCTTGGTGGCAGCACTGAGTTCCCTATAATCAACACAAACTTCCTATTTTCCTTATTTCTTGGGAACAAGCAATAATGGGGATACCCACTAACTATCTGAAATGAGGTAAATAAATCCTACATCTAGTAATTTCTGGAGTTCTCCTTTCACAATTTCTCTTTGTGCAGGGTTAATCTTTGTGGTTGTCTTACTAGAGTGCAATCATCTCTGATATAAATTTTGTGGGTACAAAGTTTAGGATCCAATCCCATCATATCTTGATAATCCCATGTGAATGCAGCATGATGGGTCCTCAATAGATTTTCTAATAATAGTTTTTGCTCTTCATTCAATTTGCTATTAGCAATCAGATATCTTCCTTCTAACACCTGTACTCGTATAGTTAATTCTATTATGGTTTCTTCATTCACACATGGTACCTTTAGTTCATATCGTAGAAATGTATGGCACATACCTATTGTTGCACTAAATCTATCTACAAAGATAGTGGTTGCAAGAAGAATTCCTATAAGAAGAATATCTATGGGAAGAGTGGTTGCAAGAAGAGCATGCAGAAGTGTATTGATCAATGTAGCAAGATTAGAGGATGATGCTTCCTCCACTTCACAATTATTTTGAATGATGTTATCCAATGCTTCATCCTCATCTTGGAGTTGCATGAAAGATCTTCTTCCTAGCATCATAATTTGCACCAAAAAATGAACTTCCTCGACCTCTTCACCAACTTGTGGCCATACAAAATCATCTTCATTATGAGATGGTTGAGCAAGTGGATAAGGAACAAAAATTTTCATACTCTTCCCATCTGAAATGGTCATGTCGCCTAACTGACATCCAATGTATGCATCTGTAGTTTCCAACCAAGGCCTTCCAAGAATAATGGGATACCTGCCTAGTTTAGCCTTGGGAGAAAGAATCATAAAATCTATTGGGTACTCCCAGGACTCTATAACTACTACAATATCCTCCACTATACCATCAGGCTTAATAGTAGAGTTGTTAGCAAGCTACCAGACAGTAGGAGTAGATCTCATGCTTGCAATATTTAGTTGTTCTAGCTTGTCTTTGGTCATTACATTTATTGTTGCCTCTAAATCAATCAGAGCATTCTTTACTTGAATCTTGTTTATGACAAATACTACCATAGGACTTTCTAGGTCATTATACTTGGGAATAGTTAGTTTTCCCAACATGATGTTAGCTATCTAACCCACCACATGGAATGAAATTGGGTCTTTCTTCTTTCTTCCTGGCTTCTTAAGACAAGCTTCACTAATAGGTTTGTCATAGATAAGAACATCCTTTATGGCCTAAAATAGGGGTATATGAACACATGTATGCTTTATTTGATCCAAGATTTTAAAAGTAGTATCCTCCTATCCTTATTTCTTCTTGGAAATTTCCAACCTCTAAGGGAATGGTGGTTCTTGTTCAATCTGCTTGACTTGAATTCATTCAAGATTTTTAGGTGCATTTCGTTGAATGGGATCATTCAAAGGCTCCTCTTCCTCTTCCATAGGAATTTCAGTGATAATGGGATTGGAAGGGGATGATAGAGTAGTTCCTGAATGCAAGTGGATGTCACTTACACTCATAGCATATGCAGGAAATTGATTTGAATCAGAAGAGTATGTAGGCTATTGTTGTGGTTTGTTATTTGGATTGGGTGTGGGCTGAGCTGGTAGCTAAATGGGTTTAGGTGGATCTGAGCTTGGATTAGCAGTTGGAGGCATTAAAGAAAGTTTTTGGGGCTAATAAGGTGGATGCATGTAGCTAGTTGTTTGGGGGTATGCCATTGTTGTCCTCCTTTGCATTGATTTGTTTGTTGCCAATGCCCTTGAAATTGCTGCCAATTTCCCTGAGGTTACTGCCACTAGGGTGGAGAAATCTGATGACTGGGCCAAGCATTTGGAGTGTTACTCCAAGTATGTGGTGGATATCCTCCATTACTAGGTGGATATGGGGGTTTCCATTGGTTACCAAATGAATAAGAGTTAAAATATGGCCTAGCATAAGATAGTGGATCTGATGGCATACCTTGTCTAGGAGCCCAAGGCTTCCTTTGTGCAAAATAGTAGACTTAGTCTTTCTCAATATGAACTAGCTTGAACTCAGGTGGGACCTATTTGCTTTAAACATTAGCTACCATCTTGCATCTGTAGTCCTTCTTTTGTCTACAGTGAGGGAAATATTCTTCTAGCATTGTCTTTGCCTCCTCTTGCCTCTTCTTGGCTTGAAGTCTATCTAGCTGAGTAGCTAGATTGTTGATAATGTCTTGCTTGAAGTCATCCAAAAAATGAGTGATCTCCATTCTTGAAACTCCACTGATAATTGACTAACCCATGGAAGATTGATAAGCTCTCCCTTTCTTTAAAGCAACCCTAGAGTAATTTTGGCATATTTTCTTGATATCCTCCCAAGGGATTTGAGAGATATCTCCTCCTGCCATGAGATCCAAGGCATCAGTGATGTTGTCATTAATTCTGCTTAGGAAAAGAAACTTTTGTGAGTCGTCATTAAGTGCATGGTGTGGATATTTTTGCAAGAAAAATAGAAACCTTGAAATGTAGTCTTCCAAGCTCTCATCTTCCTTCTGCTACATCATAAAAATGTCACCTCCTCTCATGTCACTACCCCTAAAATATTCCTTGTATTTCTCAAGGAATTTTGTCTTCATGTCTTCCCAAGTTTCCAAAATATGTCTACCTAGGATCATGAACAATATTAATGGAACCTCTTTCAAAGTGGTGGGAAATAGCTTAAGCCTATGGTCATAAGTGGTATAATCATAACTCCTACAAAGTATGTCAAACTCAAATAAGAATGTATCAGGATCTTCTATCACAAGTCCATAAAACTTGGGGAGTGTTGAGCCAAGAATGTTCTTGATGTTGTCAACTTCATTTTGATGGGAAATGGGGAAAGGAAAAGCTGGTTGGTTGTGTCTATCCTATTTGCATCACCCATGCTTGCTTGATGTGGTTCCAAAACAAAGGGGTTTTCAAGCTGATTTTGATTTTTAAAGGAAACCTCAAAGCTAGTCAAATCAGGATATGCATCAGCAAAGGGGTGTGGATTGTCTTCTTCTTCTTCTTCTTCTTTTGATAGGTACTGGTACTCAACTAGCTGGAATGGATGTGGATTGTTAGGAAGAAATCTCCCATAAGCATCCCTTCTCCTTCCTCTATGCATGCAATATCACCCACTATCAATCAACTCACACAAAGAATTGGTAAAGAATAAGGGGGGTCATTACTTCCTAAATGAGGATATACTAAGAACAACTTCCAAAACACTACAGCAAGAAAAACTACCAATGACTCCAAACAACTTCCTAACTTGACACCATCCCTAGCAACAACACCAAAAATGTTGGCCTACTACAATGATTTAATAACTAAGCCTTTACAGCTATGATTCAGAGATTGGACATATAACCTGAATAGTTCAACCATCATTAAGGTGCATTTAACTTGTCAACCCAAGGACGTGAACTTGAAATGGGTCATCACAATATGTGCACTAGGGGCTCAAGTAGCCATTGCATTCTAAGGCTAAGAAACATATTACTGAAAGTAAATTGCTGGAAAGAAATGAAATAAATGTTGAACATCAACTGACAACTATGCTAAGCTGAAATGTAGAACAAGAATGGAAATATGAAAAACATGCAGGAAACTACTCTATCTGCTTTGGCTGCAGGAACAATCACAAAATGGAATTCTAGTGGTTGCAGGAACAGTCACAAAATGGAATTCTATTAGTTGGAGGAACAATCGATGCCAGATGTCTAACTAAACAATAAATAGTAAGTAATACTAAGTGAATGCTAAACCAAGAAGATGGATTACTTATCAAGTGGGCCTCCTTGGATAAGTATCCTGTAAACTAACAAGAACTCAAATGCTTGAACTCAAAATTTTATTTCATTCACTTTAAATCATGCATACAAAGAGGAATGTTTTTGTATTGTTGAAACTAGAGAATGCGAGTACAATATCAAATCATGCAACTCCTGAGGAAGGAGAATCAAATTATTATTTATACTACAGCTAAGAAGGGCAATCAACTCCATGACTAGAAGGATGCCATTTAGGGAAAATAGGGGAAAGTGGAGTGATGGCAGTTATGCATGCAAGGAATTTGGTTAGACATGCAAGTCAAGTTCAAATTAAGCACAATAGTAATTCCCAAACATGCTCGATCATTAAGGTCCACTACAAGTTGGTTACACTGAGTTGCATGAAGAATCTTTGCTGCCAAATACCTTTGACTTGGAGCAATTCCTCAACTTGACATAATGGTGTATGTCTAGTTGGCGACATCTTCCTCAACTTAGCTCATTAAATCTACATGACAAAGTCAGTACGCATAATAACTACACATCTATAACCACTCTAAGAAACATTCATTAATCACATGAAAAATAAATATAGATAACCCACATATTATCCCAAATGTCATTAAAGCTTGTAGAGATAGGATATTGTCAATTTTCAATGGTTTGAGGAAAACATTATGCCAATAGAAATAATTAAGCATCAAATTCCATGACATCTATTAGCAAATAGACTATAGATTTTTCCCAAAATTAGACCAAAAACTAGGCTCACCACCTATATCATGCGTCCTCCACCCTCTCCTCTGGCTCATCACCCTCATTTCTTGATGCCTTTGCATCACCTAAGGGAAAATCCATAGGAAATACAAGAGTTGGTCATGCATATAACCACCACTCCTCATACTCATTTGTGCTATCTACATCATTAGCATCAAATGCTAGTGGTTGGTCATGATCTGAATCATCATAATCACTCTCATGAACATGATCTATAGTCAATAAAATAATATCCCTTTGCCTTCGGGTACTTTGCACTAAGCATCTAATGAAGGAGAACACCCTAGGTGGTGTCTAAAGCTGTCCAAACTATTGCATGACTTGTCCATAGTAGAATGGTTGTATGACATAGTCATGTCTCCCTACTAGAAATCTATCCATCTTCATCCTGCATAACTACCTTGTGTGATCTGGCCACTAAAAATTTAGTAGATAAAGTCTCCATAATATCTTGTCCTCCTCCAATCGGTCAAATATGACTCTTCAAAACTCTAAATCCCCATACTATTATAGCTGCCTCAACAAATAGCCAAATGCTCATGGGTACTCTTTCTCTATAGCACACAAATATTTGACAGGCCTCATACATTTGATATGCTCAAGGAAACACAACTATAGAAGTATACAATGGACCATACTATTGATCTCTTGATATATAAATCTCCCTAAATCATAGTACAAATGCGCCAAAATGCGACAAACCCATGTATAGACTATTCATTGATCATACACTCCCCACACCAAGTGTACCAGTCCACCATCCAATTGTGTTGCTCATCCATTTGGATTGAGCACTAGTGCCAGTTTGTGCATCATAATATGTCTCACTACAGGAGTTCGTGAGTACATTAGCATTGACAGCTCGATCAGTGCTCTAACCCTCTCATCATGTACTGGTCCTCCTAGGTAGTACTGCATGGCTCTCTTCTTCTCACAGAATGATAGATCCCTCCAAAAATACACCCACGCTCCTCAAATGGGAACTCATAATGAAATGTACATCCTTGGGTGTGATCATCATTTCCCTAGTGGGAAGATGAAAGGTATAAGTATCTGCATCCCCACGCTCACACAAGGCCATTAGGATAGTTTCATGGTATCCCATGGGTGGCATCACATATGCCCAATAGATACCGACTGACTATAGATGCTCTGTCTCTACTACTGATAGTGTTGGTGATAGATCTCTCAAAAATGACAGTTGTCTTCCCCCTAGCCGCTAGCATGACTAGGTAGGAACCTATCATAATAATCATAAAATGCTCTAAAAATTTATCTAAAATCTTCAATTTTCATATTTTTCATCATGCAAGTATGCTAAAGTTACTCTAGTGTTCTTTTCTAATGGCCCTAGATACTTTAGAACCCTTTTTAGGATTTTTTTCAAAGAAATAGGGATACTTTGCAAAGAAATAGGACACTTTTCAAACAAAAGGGACACTTTGCGAACAAATGGGACACTTTACGAACAAATGGGACACTTTGCAAAAAAAGGGGACACTTTGCAAACTATTTTTGAAGAACCATAAATTAACCTATCCTTACATAATAATCATTATAATATCATCAAAACACATGGTGAAAGTTACAAAATCGACTCACCTAATGATGTCACTCACCACGTGCCACCTGCTCACAAAGATCATCTAGCCACGAAGGTGTGTAATCATGTCTGCTTGACATCTTCTCCTTCTAGTTGTCACTCTCAAGCTACAATAAAAGTGAAATGAATAGTAAGTGACAAATTACTTTCATCTACTATTCTTTTATCTCTATTTCCTTTTACATCTTAACCTAACGTTCTCTTCTTTTCCATAGCTTAGTCATTCTTCACATTAACATAATAGGATCTAGGGTAATCCATTTTTTACATCATTTGATCCATTGGAATCATGATTCCACACCTGACATCCTCATTTTCCTCTCGTTATGTGGCATGGTGCTTGGAAATTCCCTATGATATGGTGTTTCTTCTTCAATGTGGCTAGATTGCTACCTTGATTCCACCTCTGTAAAGAAAATAGAATCAAGGGGGCACACATCTACCTTCAAATTAGATTCCTAGGAGTTAGATAAAAGGATTTGTGGAAAATTAACAAATGTGTGTTGCAAGATGTGGTTCTTAATGTTTTGGTTTGTAGATAACTACACTAGGGGCTTCATTCTCCTATCTTTTGAATGTGTATCCTTTTATGAAGTAAGGTGCATCAATTAGAGTCCTTTAGCCTACATATGCACATTGAGTCATATGCGTACTAAAGTGGGGGCTAAATGTATCATAGAAAATTGGACCCTCTTGAGGAAAGAGATAATTTCACACATAATTAGACCCACTTTTGACCCCTTTACATCATTTCCTCTTTAAAATAGCATTTATAGGCCCTTTAGACCTATTAATTTTGATCTAGAGGCCTATTTCATATGTGAAATAACATAAAACCTGACAAACATTTAATGGCATCATACCCTGACAACCCACCTTCAAACAGTAGTGCTGGGACCCATTCACCACCTTGGGCAAACAAGTCCCCTCTGGTGGGACCGGTATACACCTAAAAATGGTCGAATTAATTAAATACATTTATTTGATTAATTAATCTGTTATTCCTCTACTATTAAATAAATTAAAATTATTTATTTATATAGTTCATATTCATTTCTTCTAAATTATTCTTTTATTCTAATTTTAATTAAATAAGCAAAATTAATACCTTTGTTTTATTTAATTATTATTATAATCAAATTCTCCTATTTATAAAGATCATATTACTCTACTTTAATTAATTAAATAAAGTTCACATACTTTGTTTAAATTAATTAATCACTCTCCTTTCACATTTAATTTAATAAATAAAACTCCTATAGTTTGTTTATTTAAATTAATATTCCATTTTCTTCCAATTTTGGGAATAAATCAAATAAAATATTCCTAAAATCTTCTAAAAACCTCCACCTCATCAAATCTCAACAATAAAATAAAACTATTTAGTTTTATTAAATATTTCAACAACCAACTCCTATGCATTTACGAGAATGGCCATGAAGAAGGGCCGTCACAGGAAAATCTTCTCCTATCCTCTTGCCTGGTGTTTTCATGGGGAGGAACAATCCTCCATGATCAGTTCCATCTTCTCATCTCATGCCATTCAATTCTCCAGATTGAATCCCAGCCTTTTATCCCGTATCCCTATACAAATGTGCTACCGTGAAATCTATAAATACAGGTCTTTGGCTATAGAAAAAACATCCTAACTTGTGCAATCTTACTCTGTAGGTTTTCCAAGCATTCAAGCATCCAAGTAATCTAGTCTTAGGATCAATCCATCAAGCCATCAAACATTCATCAAGCATTTTACTTCATTAATTATGGTTGTTTACAGTAGTTTCTTTCTCAGAAGCTTTGCTGTAGAATCATCTTAGTCGCATTATTAAATCATATAGGAATATAATTATCTTAAATCTCATTCTCTAAGTGTCATTTCAACAATCTATTAGCTTCTAAAATCTTAGAGCAAAGTAGAATAGAGAGATCTTTAGAGTTAGAGAGCAATAGGACAGCTTCAGAGGTTCCTACATTTAAATTAGTTTAAATTTTCTTGAATCTTTGCTATTATGTCTTATTTAGAAGTGTAGATGCATTCTTAAATTGTTTAACTCATTCTTACACTTACATTTTGGTGCCCACTGTGGGGCCTAACCCCATATTCTGCAATTTTTTGTGAAAAGTGTCTTACAGGTATCAGTGTGTTTGTTTTCGTGGAACCGTGGTTTTTTATAGCGCGCCGGTGGGATTTTGTAGTGCATCAGAGGAAAAATATAGCATGCCACACAACTATTTTAGCACTTCAACCCACTGTTTTAGCGCCTCAGCACAATTCTGCAGCGCCTCGGGGCTCTGTTTTGGCGCCTCAGATTTAGTATTTTGATAGTCAATCTTAAAATGGCCATATCAGAGTCATACAGATGTATTTTTCGATGCTTTTTTTTTTGAAATGGGGTATAATTTCATAAGCTATGCAATCATGTAGGTTTTAAGAAGAAAATATAGTATTGAAGTGAAATAAAGAGCATTTGATATTCATTGTAATAGTGTTTTCGAACACTCATGGGAAAATAACCCATCATATATTTAATTTCATTCCTGCTTTAGGACCAAATAGAATTGGTAAAAATGTATCCTTTTATCTGGATTCAATGCATCCACGGCCAGATTTTGTTCTTTAATCTCTTTTTGGTTAAAATTTATCAATCCTAGGATAGAAACTTCATTATTTCTTGTGGGATTAAAATTGAACATCATGCTTTTTATGGAGCAATATCTCCATATACATTAGATAATTTGTCTTTTGGATTTTAAAAAGTGAACAACTTATTTGTTGTGATTGGGTGATAGGTTTATGCTCTCCCCTTGACTGGGTGCATCAGAATACCAAACTCACTTTTACTTTGCGCATTTTCAAGCTTTCATTAAAACCTTTAGACAGGCCTGCCCTAGTGGGAAAAAGTACTCACCCTACGGGAATGACCTGAGTGGGGACAGCCAAAATCCATGGCATTCCAACCCACTTTAAAATTTATGTGAATCTGGGGAAACCCTTTTTCAACGGAAGTGTGCAGGATAACCATCCCTAAAATATTTGTTCTAAAGATTGGGAGGTCTCTCGAGGGAGTTTATCCATTTTCCGCTCTGAACGGAAACCCTATCTAAGAACCTAGAAATAGAAGCACACTTGTCAATTCCCGAACATTGTAATACTCGACGGTGCAGGGGCAGGGAAGAATCTACCCTCAAGCACTCACCATATAATTGCCAAGGACTGTTTGCTCAAGGGATCCGGTATCCACTTCCGTCACTCTAAGTACGCACCTGGAAAAGAAAAAAACATAGGTGCCCTCTAGGGGGTGACATGGCTGTGTGAGTCGACACAATTCCAAGCTGTGGGCCATTCGAGTATATAATGATGACCTTTTGTCTGTAGGAGTGAGTCTATCTGAATTGTCTTATCTGTTATAAACCAGTGAAAATCAAGAAGAACCATGTTTGGTTCTTGAACATACACTCTTTGTTTAAGAATTTAGGATTTAATCAACAATGTTCTAATTTTGCTTGCTATGTTTTCTTGTCATTAAAGCATATAAGATCATCCCAAAAAGAAACACAAACCACCATGGCTGAAATAGAGGAGGATCAAATGAATGCTTTAGCTTATCAACTAGAGAACCTTCAACAACAAATCTAGGAAACAACCACAAAGAGATATCTAATTCCAAACATCTACCCATATCCTCTTGACCAAACAATGAACATGAGACCTTCACCAACAACTCCATCATCCAAGTTCAATATCTTTGAATTTTTCCAAAATTTCAATAAGCCAAAATCTCAGTCCTCAAATACAAATGATATTGAACAATCTTATCATGTCATGCATTTATCTCCATCCACCATAAGCCAAAATGAACCTCAAGATTCTTTCACTCAAGTTAACAATTCCATCCAATCATCCTCTTCTATCATATCTTCTACATCCAATGATTCATGTCAAACTCTCACTCCAAAGCATGCTAGCATAGACTCCCCTACACATCAAGATCAAAATATTCTTTCCACTCCATCCAATGATTCCACAATCTCACAAATTCTTCCCATCTTTGATCAAGATCCCATTTCTCAAGAATCTTATGATGATCCCCTCCTTTCACTTTTCATCCAAAATAATTCACATCCATCTCAAGAGACAAGTATCCTTCCAAGTTCTTTTTCCACATCATCTAATCAATCCATACCATATCATGATTCTATTGCATCACAAGATCATGATAGTTCTTCCATCCTATCTAATGATTTCTTACCAATTGACGATCAAGACACGCTTTCTACGAAATTTAATGATTCCTTTCCTCATCAAGATCAAGATGTACTTCAATTCAAGGATACCCTTTCATCCCATGAAGATGTTTATCATTCTTATGATCAAGATATTCCTTTCATACCACTTCATGATCCTTTTCCAAGTCAAGATAGAAACACCTCATCATCCCCATGTCAAGATTCTATCGCACCTATTCAAGCTATCCATGAACCCCACACCTATAAATTAGGATCCTCCACCTTTATCCATTCTGGTTTGCTTCCAACAACTATCCTTTCATCCATATCATATCCTCCCCAAAATTAACTTGCATCTTGTTTCACAAACAATACATATCCCATTGGTAAACAAATGTGTCAAAGTATGAACTACAAAGGCAAAGGATTAGGCATTTATGAACAAGGTTTCCTAGAACCCCTTTCTATTCAAAAACACCCATATCACCATGGCCTTGGTTATACACCTAAGTGTCCTAGTGCATCAAACCTACCATCTATCCTAGGTCCATATCCTATTCCTCAAGAAAAACAAAGGCACACATCCTTGATACCCTTTCAAAATTCTACCCACATTAACTCATCCATAATACCTCCATACCATTCATCTCAATCCACCCCTCCCATTGCTCTTGGAAGCAATTTGGGTGCCAAATATCAGAAGCTTCTATATCAAAATCCACATGTATCAAAGGATCAAAATGTCTCCTCGAAGAGACATGCAAAAATAGAAGAAAACTTGATCCAAAAGCAAAGGAAAAATCGAAAAGGCCACAAAGGCCCATCAAAGCAAAAATGAAATTTTCAAAGACCACAAAGGTCCATAAATCAAAAGAAAAATTCAAAAGGCCACAAAGTCCCATCAAAGAAAAAAGGAAATTTTCAAAGACCACAAAGGTCCATAAATGAAAAAATTTCAAGGCCACAAAGGCCCACTAAGCAAATATCAAAGTCAAAAATCATGTGGATTCCTAAAAGTCTCATAGAAGCAATAAAATCAAAATTGGCATCCAAATTTTCTTATCCAAAACCTTCCACCAATCTTCCATATAATAAACTATCACTTTCCAAATCCATTCTTCCTCCATCACTCCACCATCCTTCAAGGTGTGTGCCAATGTTTAGCTTGTCATCCTTTCCATCTATCCATTATCTAGCATTCATCCCCCACCATTCCCCTTTAATCCACACCTTTGCATAAATCCTTAGTCTCTTCCATCATACCATTAATCTACTAGCATTTATGAGTCTAATCCCCATTTCCATGGTTAATTAAAGGGATAATTGGTTGTGAAACTCAATGTTAAAGTCCTTCCTCCATCTCCCTATCATCCATATCCTATCTTACATATTCCTCTTGCACTCTACACTTAGGGGCAAATCTCATCCATCTTATCATTCATGGTCATTATCCTTTCTACGCTCATTCCTTACATTTTCACTTTTGATCTTGATAAGGTTAAGAATCTTCTTGAACATCATATATTCTTATCCTATATGCTTTATCCATATCTTTCGTACCATATCTATTATCTCATCCATATTCCATCATTCTTACTAGATACATCCTTTCTTTTCATCCTTGGTTTTGATGAGGAATGGGGGCAAAGCACTTGGTCTTTGTGTCTATCTATTTGATCTTGATCATCACCATTCATTCTTGTTATCCTTGCATTCTTCCATTCCATATCTCTTAGCTTATCAAAATCCATGTCATCATGTCCCTTTGCAACCTTGAATCTTATCATGCAAATCATATTTGAGCCTAGCTGTAAAACATTATCCAATCCTCATATCTTTTGTCAATCAATCGTCAACAATCATCAATCTTTTTGTACTTAGAGGATATCAGTAATCCTAAGTACTTATCATCATCATGCCTTATGGAATCAATCATTCTTGGCATATTAATCAATCAACTATTGTCATCTTTCAACAAGAGATATGTTGCTTGTGTGACATGTTTTGCAGTGACTTTCATTTTGATCTATCATTTATCCATGGTTGCATTACCTCTATTGTGGTTCATCTTGTTCCTTCAATCGGTCATACCATCTCATTCCAAATCAAATATCTTGAAAATCCAAAAAATTTAAAAATCTGTCAAAAATCCTAAAAACATCAGAAAATCCATCAAAATCCAAAAACATCATAAAATCCATCAAAATCCAGAAACATCGGAAAATCAAACTCCAAAAAAAACATCAGAAAATCCATCAAAAATCAAAAGAAAATCAAAAAATTAGAAAATCCATGTGAAAACATTCATAAAATCGCAAAACACAAAAATAGAGTCTGTATCGATCAAACTACGTGGTCTCTGCGTGTATAATGTAGGCAAGGCTAATCTTTGATCAGTCCCCAAGACCCCTAGGATAGGTCTTTAGGTTACATCATTTGGTCAAACGTCTGGAAATATCATGCAAACATCAGCACACACATCTCAACATCGATGATCTAATATGAATAATGATTTGAAAATACATAAAGTAGAATTTGAATTGTTGTACTTTTCTTTTTATCATTTGCTTATTATTTCTTTGGAGCTACTCGATGATGTATTGAACTAGAGAAGCAAGGAAGGAGAATGATACTTTTCTTTGTTTGCTGTTTGTGAGTTAGTCATTATTATTTTGTGAATTGTCGTGGGAAGTGCTCTACCAAGTATCATGGATGACATTCCAATTCACTTAAGAAAATGGTTAATTCTTGTCTGTTTACGCAAGAAATGCTCAGGTCATCTCAGTTTAATTATACCTCGATGCTTGTGTTTGCTTGCAATATCAAATATCATGAAAGAAATACTCAGGTCATCATTGGTCTATCTCATATCATTGATGCTTGTATTCGCTTTCAACATTTTTAAAGCTCAGTGATGATACAAAGCAAAATCAAAAGATTGTTGAAATGACACTTAGATTTGCATGGTAAAATAGATTTGCATGATAAAATAGATTGCATCCATATTAGTCTTGCATATGCATTTATAGATTGTTTCAAAGCTACCAATTCCAATCTCAAAAGCTACACGTATTCCCTCTCTACATCATATCACCATCTCTTCAATATTTCTTAGGATAATATCTCTTTCTGAATCATTTTCTTTCATTTTAGTCATCTCAAATTCCATCCAATCTTAATCTATTAATTCTAGCACAAATCATTTAATTGCATCCTTGGTTTTGTTCCCAACCTTGTTACAGGCCTTTATCCAATCATTATCATCATCATCGAGATGTATCCTTCCCTATCCTTTTGTGTTGTTTTGGGATGTATCCTTCCCTCATCAACAACACTCTTATCATCATCATCAATCAATCAATCTTGGCTTGCAACTTGACTAGGGAAACATCACGTTCATCCTTGAATTCATTTGTTCTTACTTTTCATCTTCTCCTTCCATTATCTCTTCCTCATCCCATCTCCTAGCCTATTCATCATTTTGCATCATCAAGTCTCAGTACATTAATCACTCCTATACTGGGGCATATCATATCAATCAAAGAAGTCCAACCACAATGCCTAATCAAATCTGAATCAGCTCTAATGAGACTTTGATCAAATCTTGTTAGCATCTATCATTGATCCTCGCCTATCATGAGGTCAATTATCAATCAATTATTAATCCTCACCTATTATTAGGTCAATCAATCATCAATCTATCATTGATCCTCACCTGTCATGAGGTCAATTATCAATCAATCATTGATCCTCTCCTATCATGAGGTCAATCATCAATCAATCATTGAATCTTACCTATCATGAGATCAATAATCTTCTAAGCTATCAGGATCATCAATCGTCATCATAATCAACTAGAGGAATCAGTATTTCTTTATCGGGAGATAAATTGTTTCATCATTGTTTCTTCATCAAATCATCATCAAATCATCAAATCATCATAAAAATTCAAAAAAAAATGAAAAATCATAAAAAGAATCAAATTTCATCAATTTATCTCCTGTGGGGGCATATATCGCTATCATTTCAAAATTCAACATCTGGGGCAAATCAGGGGCATATTTTAAACTTTTCGTCAGTACTGGTAGCTGAGGCAAAATCATTCTTTGAAGCAATGCATAAACACATCACTTCAAAGAGGGGCAAAATGTATACACCTAAAAATGGTCTAAATAATTAAATACATATATTTGATTAATTAATCTATTATTCCTCTACTATTAAATAAATAAAAATTATTTATTTATATAGTTCATATTCATTTCTTCTAAATTCTTCTTTTATTCTAATTTTAATTAAATAAGCAAAATTAATACCTTTGTTTTATTTAATTATTATTATAATCAAATTCTGCTATTTATAAAGATCATATTACTCTACTTTAATTAAATAAATAAAGTTCACATACTTTGTTTAAATTAATTAATCACTCTCCTTTCACATTTAATTTAATAAATAAAAATCCTATAGTTTGTTTATTTAAATTAATATTCTATTTTCTTCCAATTTTGGGAATAAATCAAATAAAATATTCCTAAAATCTTCTAAAAACCTCCACCTCATCAAATCTCAACAATAAAATAAAACTATTCAGTTTTATTAAATATTTCAACAACCAACTCCTATGCATTTATGGGAATGGCCATGAAGGGCTGTCACAGGAAAATCTTCTCTTATCCTCTTTCCTGGTGTTTTCATGGGGAGGAACAATCCTCCATGATCAGCTCCATCTTCTCATCTCATGCCATTCAATTCTCCAGATTGAATCCCAGCATTTTATCCCGTATCCCTATACAAATGTGCTACCGTGAAATCTATAAATACAGGTCTTTGGCTACAGGAAAAACATCCTAACTTGTGCAATCTTACTCTGCAGGTTTTCCAAGCATTCAAGCATCCAAGCAATCTAGTTTTAGGATCAATCCATCAAGCCATCAAACAATCATCAAGCATTTTACTTCATTAATTATGGTTGTTTACAGTAGTTTCTTTCTTAGAAGCTTTGTTGTAGAATCATCTTAGTCGCATTATTAAATCATATAGGAATAGAATTAGCTTAAATCTCATTCTCTAAGTGTCATTTCAACCATCTATTAGTGTAACGCTGAAAATGAAATGCTTTGCACAATAGACAACAAGGAAGATCGTTAGAAGCACACATGTAATACAAATACTAAATCTAAAATGCAAATTCATTTGTTAAGCAACAAAGAACATGGGAAAGTAAAAACGTAATTAAAACTGAAACAATCTCACCAATTCCAAACATATTTCCATGATTAATCTCGATTTCCCTTCTCCATTTTGCTTGTGTAGCATAATTTCCCTCAAATTTTCAAGTTCGTGCAAGTTTAGCCTAATGATAATATAAGCAAAATATCAAAGATTCAAGATATGTGCTCTCCAAAAGTTATAAAATTTGCGAGAGAGTTTTCGAGAGAGATTTCGAGAAAGATTTCGAGAGAGATTGGAATGAAGAATGACATATCAATTTATAGAAAATTGATTATTCGAACGACAGGCCAAGATCGAAAGATTAATGAATGGTTGAGATCGACAGATTGGACATGCCTTCAGATAACTGATAGAATTAAAGATTAAATAAATGATTTAATCTTCAGTTCGGCATTCGAAAACATCAGAAATATCTTTGCATGACAAAGATGAAGATTGATTATAACGACTTTCTGTTCGAATGCACGCACAACACTTAATTAATTAAATAAGAATATTTAATTAATATGCATGTACACGCAAATCACTTAGAACTGGACGATTGCATGATTTGACGAAGAGATTACTTGAAGACGCCACTCAAACATTAAATCAATAGTTAACTGAACGATTAAAATAGATGTCAAGTCGAGTAAAAGTGAATACTTAGACAACTCACATAATTATCTAAAATATAGAGGAATGTGTTAAAATAAAATTAATGAATTAAATAATTCATTTAATTCAAGACTCGATATTTGAAGAATAATTAAATAAATAATATTTATTTAATTAAATGATGAAGGGATTTTAAATGAATAATTAAATAAATAATATTTATTTAATTAAATGATGAAGGGATTTTAAATGAATAATTAAATAAATAATGAATTTATTTAATTATAGTTGAAATATGATAAAGAATATATTAAATAAAGATTTATTTAATTTGACAAGAAGAAGGTTAATTAGTAACATAATTAAATAAAAAGCATTTATTTAATTAATCAAGTAGAATACAGAAAAGTGTGAATTAATTAAATAATTAAGATTATTTAATTAATAGAAGAATTAATAGAAGATGAATTAATAAAATAATTAAGATTATTTAACTAATAGAAGAATTAATGTTAAAATGAGTTAATTAAATAATTAAGATTATTTAATCAATAGAAGAATTAATGTTAAGATTATTTAATCAATAGAAGAATTAATGTTAAGGTGAATTAATTAAATAATTAAGATTATTTAATCATGACCATGAAGAATAGGAATTATGAAGAATATTAAAGTCGCGGGCCTAAACCAAATTTTGGTGTCTACATTTGCCCCTCTTTGATACAATGTCCGATAAGAAATATGGCCCAGTCATGCCCCAGTATAAAACAGGTGAAGGTATGCCCCCTCGGGAGGACAGGCGGGTTCAAAGAACATGAGTGTGCTCTTGAAATTGATGAGAGAACTAGAAGATGAAAAAAAAAAAGGATAGAAGAAAATAGATAAGGGTGGTGAAGATGTAGAAAAAAAGAAATGTTAGTGTGAAAAGAAAGATGAATAATAAAAGATCATGATGTGAGTATTAGCAATCTTCGATGTTTCGTTGTATCACAAAAGGTATTGCACTTTATCATCATTGGGCGGGACTAATACAAATGAAGAAAAATACTAGGATATGACATAAATCAAGGTGTGCAAGGTCATCCACTTGCTAATAAGAGACAGCCACAGACAAGGAGTGTCGTTAACTCATACTAAGGGCACAAGTTGCCCCAGTCTTTTTGTCAAGACAAACCATAAACAGCAAACAAAAGAAAAGACGGGTCATGAAACGTCATCGCTCCTCTAAATCCTTCATGGGACATCCTTGAGGAAACTAGTAACATGACTCAAAATTAAATTGAAAAGACAGTCGACAAACAACAGTCAAAGAAAATAGAATTCTGATACATCGTTGCTTTTCTAAATCCTTCATGGGACATCCTTGAGAAAGCTAGTAACATGAACCCCAGTCATCAATTCAAGATAAATGATAAGATAAAGAAGCCATAAAGTCACAAAGCCAGTAAACTATTTGCCAAAACATGATTTTGTTTGTTTGATTTGTTGATTGATAGAAGAATTGATTGATAGAGCCTGATGTCAAGAGATACACATACCGGATAAGACTGTAAGTCTGGTTTCAATGTTATGAATATCTGTATAAGGCATGACAAAGCCTGGTTTCAGAAAGACATGTATCGTATAAGAGGTTGAGTCAAATGTCGTTGATGTGATAACCTGTGTAAGGCTATGTTTGATTGTTTAACCTTGTCGATTATGTAGGAAGGACTCATCCTAAATAAGACATAGGTTGATTGGATGACCTTGTCGATTATGCAGGAAGGACTCATCCTATATAAGACATAGGTTGATTGTTTTGATAACGTTTGTTTCCAAGGACACATCCTATAGAAGACTTTTGATTTGTTTTGATTATTTTGTTTGGCAAGTTGTTTGATTTGACTTAGAGACATTGTTGACTTATTCACCAGATGGATGCATGACTTGATATGACATGTTGACAATTGACTGCGCGTGACAACAAACCCTAAAGGACTGACCTGGTGCGGCCTCGGGGGCTCATCAATTGATGACCTTGCCTACGTTGTACACGCAGAGACCTCGTAGTTCAACTTGACTTGACCAACAAGACTGACTACAAATAGAAGACATGTGTGAAATTGAATGCAACGAACCCTAATGGACTGGCCTAGTGGGGCCTCGGGGGCTCATCGATTGATGGCCTTGCCTACATTATAGATGCAGAGACCTCGTAGTTCGACACAACCAACGACCTTGTCATATGGACATATGGATTGACTCATGACTTTATACGGACAAACCTAAACGGACTAACCTAATGCCTCGGGGGCACATCGGTAGATGGCCTTGCCTACGTCCAGTCGCAGAGGCAACATAGTTCGACAAACGACAAAGACTGACAAGTGCGACTGACTTTGACTCTGTTTTTGGATTTTTGAAATGTTTTGATTTTTTTGTCTTTTTGAAGTTTTTCGATATTTTTGTGTTTTCTTAGGTCATTTTGCGATGTTCATGGATTTTTCTGTGGTTTTACGTCTTCAACACAACCAATTTAAGAACCAATATGACACTTGTCAAGTGTTTTCCCCCAGTCGAGTATAAGACCAATTGATTATGAATAGGGTAAAGTGGAGGATATGAAATGCACTTGATGTCAATCATTCCAAGTTATGGGAAAGACTACCACTTATTATGAATGGTATATACAAGCAATGGACAAGAAAGATAAGGGATATGTATAGGGATAGGTAGTATGTACAGGGATAAGTAGTATGTACACGATAGTGGACTATGTACAGGGAAGTGGACTATGTACAGGGATAGATACTATGTATAGGGATAATGATGCCTATAAGCAAGCAAACAAGCATGTGCAAGAATCCAAGGACAACCATGATCTTGCCCCTAGTCAAGCTGAAAACCAATTGTCAGGTGATGAGGATGGTGACAATGTTGTTTGACGTAGGAAGGACACATCTTGAAACAACATGAGGATGATGATAATGTGACTAAAGGATCAAACAAAGCCAATGAATTTTTTGAATGATGCACTAGAATGCATAGAAAGATTATATGGATTGGGCTTGTTGCATTTGGAATGACTTTTCAAGATTAGATGGTATGATGGAAGATCCTTAGACCATTGACAAGGGAAAAACCAAGGCATACGATAGGTATTTTGTATAAGAATAACTCATTTGGAAAAATGCTATGAAGGCTATGACATGATATTTCGTGGATAGTGTATGACCAAAGGATAGACATGTCAAAAGTTTTTCTAAAACATGATTTATGTTTCTACCCATCCTTATCAAGATCAAAGTAGGTGGGGAAATGGATGTGAGAGGCAGGGCTAAGATGGATAGATGGAAATGTCATACGAAGGGTATGGGAGATGAGACAACTTGCCCCCAATTGTAATAGTCTACATAGATAATTTCTTACACATGACGCCTATTTGCCAGGTTTTCATCATGGTACTTATCCAAAGCGCCATAAGAATGGTTTTCACTATTGGACTAAATTTTTCTCTTGACTTTTTTTTTTTTGGTGTCACCAAGATGCCAATTTGCCAGGTTTTCATCAACGGACTTTTTTCTTTTTTTTTTGCTTCTAGATGGCCTTGATGCTTTAGATGATCACCAATTGTGCCGAATCCATTGATGGTGTTGATGTAGAGACTGGTGCCATGATATGCCAATAATAACCTTGATGAAGTAGTTTCCTTGTCAGGATCATAGCACTTGCATACAATTGATTGATGTCATTGTAATCCTTGTTGACACTAGAGTTGGCCTTATCAAAATACACATATCACGATAGAGTGCCATGAGAGTCCTTACAATAAAGAGTTGTTGCCAAGATGTGAAGGATTTGTGACATAGAATTTTTAGACTTTAGATGATATGTAGGATTATGACGGATGACGGGAGACGTGTTTGGCAATTTAGATGTAGGAATTTTCATTTGCCAAACTTGGGGTGATGGATGATGGAGACTGGGTTTCAAATTGGGATAAGTTTTGGAACCATGACTTTTATATGCCTTGAATGATGACCATTTTGAAGGAGATGGACATTTATCATATGTGGGAGTCCTCTTTTCTTGTGACTCCACATTTTGATTGACTTTTACTTTTGAACTATTTTCTTTGCTTGATCCATTTTTTTTGGGATCCATTTTAACTTTATTTGTCCACGTGGATTTTTGATTGATTCAATGGCCTTTGATATTTGATTTTGAACTTTGAATTTGTAAGACTTTTGTTTTTGTTGGTTCCAAATGGAAGGTTTATTCATGTTGGAATGACAATTTATGGTATGGATGGAAGGAGTGTTGGCAACAACCTTATGGTAAGAACTACTCATGGCCTCCATTTTGATGTTTGTATCAGATAAAGTTTCCCCCAATATCGAGAAGATACCATTAACATCATTAGATTTTTTGGCTGAAGAATAACCAAGACCTTGATGTCTAGGATTTGCTTGAAACTATACTGGTTCTAGAATTCCTTGCTCATGTATGCCTAGTCCTTTTCCTTGATACTGCATGCTCTGACAAATTTTGTTTGCGATGGAGTATTTTTTGTTTTGAAAGCAAGATGCTAACCCATCACTGTTCATGTGGAAACTGTTACTTGGAATCTTCTCCTCTTCAAGAAAGCCTGATTTGATAAAAGTGGATGATCCTAGTTGATAGGATGTCTTAGCTTCATTGACATGTTGGATATCTTTGGTGTGATTTTGTGAAATCAGATTCAGAGGATTCTGCTGGTGCTTCCAAGTCGATGTCAAAACCATCTTTATGGTCATTGTCATAAAGTCCAATGAACTCAACTATAGCTTGATCATTTGCAAACATGTCTAGAGTAGGAGACTCTCATTCTAGAGGAATATCATCTATGTTTCCAAAGGAGGCAAGTGTCTCATTTTTGGAAATGGATGTGTTTTGTACTTGGATAGGGTCATCTTCAAGTGTTTGATCATGAATGGCATAAAGTTCAGGGAGTGGATCATTTTGGACTTCTTGCTCAATAGTAGTTTCTTGATCAAAGATGGGTTTGTCTTGAATGATGTGGTTGGGAATGAAATCTTGATCAAGGATAGGTGTAATTTGGATGCCATGATTATCTAGAAGGACTTCATGGATGGACTTAAAGATAGGATCATGGGATAGACTACTTTGATCTTGACAGGAAGGTGAAGCCATGAAGTCACGCTTTGGACTTTCCATTTGACATGTATCCTCAAATTTAGTAGATGGGATATGACTTTGGAGACCATGAATAGATGTATTTTCATGACTAAATGTTGATTGAGATGGAATGGCTTGGAAGGGATTAGTCGATGAAAGACTAGGATAGGACATGGAGGATTGGAAGGGATTAGTGGATGAAGGACTATGATAGGACATGGAGGCTTGGAAGGGATTAGTGGAAGGTTGGTTTCCCTTGTCAAGGTTAGGATAAGGGTGATAAGTGGACATTTGTTGTGGATTCATGGCATGGATTATGCTAAGGGACTCTTGATAATGAGGGTAGATGGATAGAGGACTAGGACTTATGGATTGTTGGTAAGAATGATATGTGGGTAGTTGACCATGGGTTGACGTTGATTGGCATTTGGATTGGATATATTGTCTTTTGAAGTCTATGGCTTGTTGGAATTGACCATTACGGAGTAACTGGTATTCAACTTGACTAGCACGCATATCAAGGTAAATTGCAGACATGGTGGTGAGGTTATGATGAAAGATGGAGTATGACTAAGGTATGACAATGCAAAGAGTGACTTAAGTCTAAGGTATGCAACCTAACCTATGTTTTTGGGATTTTTGAATGCAAAATAAAGGATGTCCTAGGATGACACTAGTCTAGACTCTAAAGATGCAAAAGTCTAAGCAAGACCCTAAAGTAATCAGTTTTATAAACCCTAAGATGAAGGGACCAACTGCCTAAAGTCAAACCAAGGTGTCAATTTAGTTATGTCAAAGAACCACTGTAAGACAAGGATCAAAGATAACTTGAGTCTCCTAACTAGACTGATGAGCTAGGCAGACTCTTTGTAGGACAAAGGATAAGATGATAGGACTAGGTTCAATGACAAATTTCATTGACACTATGATTTTTCTAGAGTGTAGATGGTGGACCTATCCTAAAGTTTGTAAAAGTGACCTTCCTAGAAGTTTAATGCAAGGTAATATGTATTCTAAGATGAAACTAAAACTCTGAATGAAGACAACTATGGTAATGACTAAATGACCTTAAATGATGCAAAATTGAGCAAATCGTTTTAGGTTTTTGTTCAAGGACTATTTGTGTGAAGACAACTGAAACTAGTGCAAACGTGTTGACTGGATAGTGACTGTAAATTATGGTTTTCTGATAACCAGACAGATGCATCTCAAGATTTAACAGATGCGATCCAAAATTAACAATTGCGGTCTAAACTAACTAATGAAACTCAAAATTTACCAGATGCGACTCTAACTGACATATGCGACTCAGAATATAACGCATGCAGAATTTTCCAAAGCAAATGTGAGTTAAATTGACAAATGCGACTCAGAAATTAACAGATGCAACTCAAAATTATAGTTGCGACTCTAAAAATCAGATGCATGTTTCCGGTGAATAGTTGTGACTCTGTGAATTTTCAGTGACGTGAAATTTAAAGTGGCTCAATTTTCTATGATCAAATTTTGACAATCAAAGACAATCGTAAGACAAAGTGTTTTTAGTTTTGATTTTGGACTCAAAGAACATTTAAAGTGATAACAGACAAGCACATCCTAATAGGCCAAAGGCCTAGGGTTTGTATACTTGGTATAGCCCACCTAAATACCCTGGATTGGTGATGAACACCTTTCCTTCTCGAAAGCAGATAGCTTAGGAATTTGGTGGCATTGGCTCCCCTCCACGGCTCATTAACGTCTTTCGAGCACACCAATTCTGAATTCTTTGGGCAATGACCTCCCAAGAACTGCTATCTCTACTCAAGGGGATCAGTAGTGAGTATCTTTGGGCATGATACTGTACCCTGCACTAAAACCAAACAATGGCCACAAATAGGTTGGTATTTAAAACAAGAGGTATTTAATTCGGGCATTCCATTCATGGGATGTGATCCATACAGTGCGAGTCCCCTTTCGGATCCATCTCGTTGGAAACACACTCGTGATTCTTGGGGTTTCCCCAAGAAACCACTTTTATATACCGGCTGGAAGTCCTTCGGGTTTAGGGTGCTACCGGTCTGAGTCGTCCTGGGGTGATTACTTTTTTCCACCAGAACAGGCCCAAGTTCTAGAGTTGGTAATCGTTTATCTTACACCTAGGATCACACGGATGCGCAAGGGGAGAGGATATTTCGATGTACCAAGTCATAAGGGTGACCAAACTTGTGCTTTCGCACCAAATACAGTAGACACTTGTTAATTTTAATCCAAACGAAAGATTTGCTACGCTATCAATCAATCTGTTTCAAAATTAACTAGGGTCTTCGACAAGCGTCCTGTAGAAAAACTCGTTAGTAGTTTTCAATATTGTCTTCGTCAATCGTCCTACAAAAACTTGTTAACTCCAAAAGGCCACATGCTGAAAATAAGATATTAGTAACACACAAATCAATTGAAAACAACAAACAAAAACAGTGATAACTTCCTCAAAACTAAACAAAATTTTAAATAGTAGATATCTATGGAAAGCTAAAGAATAGACCTTCAAAACCCAGAAACAGTTTTACAAAATCCTGCAAGACAAAAATGTTATAAACAAAACAAAATTCGCGTTTTAACAGTTAAAGCTTAAAAAACTACGGTCACTAAAACAGCCATAACTTTCTCAAATCTTAACGAAATTTTAAACCGTTTGAAGTTCTGGAAACCTGAGAACGAGATCTACAAAACCCAGAAAAATTGTTAAAATATTTTTTTCGCCCATTTTTCTGTACTCAAAAGAAGGTGACGGGATTTCGTTCACGTCGAATTCACCAAAATGTAATACTGAAAATGAAACGCTTTGCACAATAGACAACAAGGAAGATTGTTAGAAGCACACATGTAATACAAATACTAAATCTAAAATGCGAATTCATTTGTTAAGCAACAAATAATATGGGAAAGTAAAAACGTAATTAAAACTGAAACAATCTCACCAATTCCAAACGTATTTCCATGATTCATCTCGATTGCCCTTCTCCATTTTGCTTGTGTAGTATAATTGCCCTCAGATTTTCAAGTTCGTGCAAGTATAGCCTAATGATAAAGATTAGCAAAATATCAAAGATTCAAGATATGTGCTCTCCAAAAGTTATAAAATTCGCAAGAGAGTTTTCGAAAGAGATTTCGAGAGAGATTTCAAGAGAGATTGGAATGAAGAATGACATATCAATTTATAGAAAACTGATTATTCGAATGACAGGCCAAGATTGAAAGATTAATGGATGGTTGAAATCAACAGATTGTACATGCATTCAGATAACTGATAGAATTAAAGATTAAATAAATGATTTAATCTTCAATTCAGCATTCGAAAACATCAGAAATATCTTTGCATGACAAAGATGAAGATTGATTATAACGACTCTCTGTTCGAATGCATGCACAACACTTAATTAATTAAATAAGAATATTTAATTAATATGCATACACGCAAATGCGTTAGAACTGATGATTGCATGATTTGACGAAGAGATTACTCGAAGACGCCACTCAGACATCAAATCAATAGTTAACTGAATGATTAAAATAGATGTCGAGTCGAGTAAAAGTGAATACTTAGATAACTCACATAATTATCTAAAATATAGAGGAATGTGTTAAAATAGAATTAATGAATTAAATAATTCATTTAATTCAAGACTCGATATTCGAAGAATAATTAAATAAATAATATTTATTTAATTAAATGATGAAAGGATTTTAAATGAATAATTAAATAAATAATGAATTTATTTAATTATAGTTGAAATATGATAAAGAATAAATTAAATAAAGATTTATTTAATTTGACAAGAAGGTTAATTAGTAACATAATTAAATAAAAAGCATTTATTTAATTAATCAAGTAGAATACAGAAAAGTGTGAATTAATTAAATAATTAAGATTATTTAATTAATAGAAGATGAATTAATTAAATAATTAAGATTATTTAACCAATAGAAGAATTAATGTTAAAATGAGTTAATTAAATAATTAAGATTATTTAATCAATAGAAGAATTAATGTTAAGATAAATTAATTAAATAATTAAGATTATTTAATCAATAGAAGAATTAATGTTAAGGTGAATTAATTAAATAATTAAGATTATTTAATCATGACCATGAAGAATAGGAATTATGAAGAATATTAAAGTCGCAGGCCTAAACCAAATTTCGGTGTCTACAATTAGCTTCTAAAATCTGAGAGCAAAGTAGATTAGAGAGATCTTTAGAGTTAGAGAGCAATAGGACAGCTTTAGAGGTTCCTACATTTAAATTAGTTTAAATTTTGTTGAATCTTTGCTATTATGTTTTATTTAGAAGTGTAGATGCATTCTTAAATTATTTAACTCATTCTTACACTTACAGGACCCATTCGCCAAGGGTGGTGAATGAGTCCCCTTTGGGGGAAAATTCAAAATTGAGTAGGAATTTAATCAATTTAACTCTTATTTCTAGTGAATATTGACCTATTACATCTAATTAATGGGAAAACAAGGTGTTGTTTCCTATAAATACACATTTTAAGTCATTTTACACAATTTTTGGATCCTATCTTATCAACACATTATCATACATCAAGAGCAATTTTAATGCACAACATTCAACAACAAGTTGCATCATTAAAGGTTAAAGTTTTAGGATAGAAAACTAGGGTTTTTGTAGGTCTTGAAGCTCACTAATCTTGTAAATATTCAACATTGCAAAGGGTTGATAATGGATTCCTATGGTGAATCATGAATAAATCTAGGTTGAAGAGGTGCAACTAACTGCCAAATCATGCCTAAGGACTTGGTTTCCTGCTGATTCCATCTTCCATTTTCACACTATATTTAGATTAAGGTTTTTACTTTGTTTACTTAGTATTTTCATGTCATTTTATCCATGTTTCATGAGTTGTAAGGTTTCTAGGATAGAGATCTTGCATCATTTCAATCAATCTTGCATGTCTTATTCTATAACAATAGGATAGGGCCTCTAACATGTTTTAGTATTTCCTAGTCTTTAACACATCTAAGGCTAGGGTTTATGTATATTTTTATCAATTTGAGGTTTGATTAACAACCTATGGGTTTGATTGAGGAAAACACCCCATTATACCAACTCTTTTAAGCTATTTTGCAGAGATTTTCTAGGATCTGGAATTGGGATTCTATCATAATTTCTTGTACAGGTTTCAAGGTGCAGATCTGAGTTTTGAATTTGTAGGAATCAGAAAGTGGACTGATTCACCATGTTTGGTGAATGAGTCCCACCTAAGATATAGAATTGAGTCAGATGTTTCAAATTCCCAGCTGTTAAAAACCAGGTTTTGTGTGAAAAAGTCCTGATCTAGGACTAATTCACCCAAGGTAGTGAATGAGTCCTTGTTAGCTAAAATCTAAATTTCATAAATTTTCCAAATTTTCACTTAGTCCTCTATAGTTTTTAGGTGTACACATTATCAAAAACAACCTTTTGTTTAGTCAAATATTGTATTTTGTTTATTATTTTTATCTTTTTGCATATCACACTATGTTTTCAAACAAAGCATAAATCTTAGTTTTGCATTCATTTTTAGTCATTTAGATTAATCTATTGCATTTATTTAAGATCATTTACATCATATCACATTGCATACATTTTTATTTGAGTATTACATAAGCATTTTTGGATCTAATCTCTCTCCTTTTAGGTGAAAAAACCTATAAGAGTCAAAGAGTCCTTTGGGTCCAAAAATCTATGTCAGAGTCCCATTTATTAGGGTTGTCTCCAAAAGTGCATCTCAACAAGTTTCTAAACTTTGATTTATACCTTTTGTATTCCCATCTATTTGGGGGCGATAAGCACTACTGGACTATGACTTAGTTCCCATACTTTTCCACAAAGTTCTCCAAAAATGACTCAAAAGCTTGGTATCCCTATCAAATATGATAATGTAGACATGGAAAATTGTCCCAAATTATACTACACACTTTAATCTAGTCACTAACATTATTTTCTCCTAAAATTCATCTTCTTTTTTTACTACTTGATTAAATAAACCTAGTTATTTAATTAAATGCATCATTTTAATCTATAATTCTAAGTAATTTAATTAGGTTAATTCCTATCCTTTCACATCAACCTTTCATCTTATTTAATTGAATAATTCAAATTATTTGATTTAAACACCTTATGTCCTCTCATTTAATTCAATAATCTTAAATTATTGAATTAAAAGTCATTTGCATCCCCTTTTCATTAGATAAATTAATTATTTAATGAGCATCCTAAATTCTCTTGACTTGCATTATTAAAAATATATATATTTGACTAATTACTAATTTTTCTCACCCATCCACTTGCATTGGAATATCCCCTTAGAATATTCTCCCATTTTGGCTCCAAAAATGGAATAGTCTTTCCTAACAAACTTTGAAAGTATGTTTGTTTGAATCATTGTGAGCCAATGATTGATTCTTTGATCCATGTGATCTTGAATTCTCATCCTTTGGTGAGAATCCTTGATCCATTCCTTC
Organism: Sequoia sempervirens; assembly: GCA_007258455.2. NCBI lineage: Eukaryota > Viridiplantae > Streptophyta > Pinopsida > Cupressales > Cupressaceae > Sequoia > Sequoia sempervirens. Next base: position 279,078,833 of record VDFB02086081.1, on the reverse strand, counting down.
ACCTTACTTTTCATCTTGACCATTGATTGATCAAATTGATCTCAACCCTTGATTCACCATTTTCATTTATAAATACCTCACATTTTGGAGATAAATGGATGCATTTCCATCAAAGAAAAGTTATGCTACACATTTGAATACTATCTTTATTCATCCTTGCATCCATTATCAAGCTTTTTCATCCATCCTTAGCATAGTTTCATCCATTTTAGCTTAAATAAATCTTTAATGGAGTTCGATTAGATGCTCATTTTATCAAATGGATTGGGAAAGGGTTGTCATTCCATATCAATATGACACCAATCCCCCAATTGGGTGAGGTTTGGAGTTTTAGATTAGGTTTCTTTTACACTTTCATGGTGTATTTAATACTTATTTTAATGGTTTCATTTTCTTTAAGCTTTCAAACATTTCATTAATATTGTAGCTTAGATAGTTAAATATAGATTAACATTTGTATGGATCTAGTGTATTTAGCTATTACTATGATTGAAATCACATTTTAGCATTAGGAGGGAAAAAATAACCAAATCTGATGAATTTCTCTTGATTTTTCTATGATGTTTAGTTTGTAGATGGAGAGATGCCTTTTTTCACCAAAGCGATGCTATTGAATATAGTGACATTATTGAATATAGCAACACTATTGAATATAGTGATGTTATTGAATATAGTGATGTTATTGAATATAGCAGTGCTATTGATTTTTGGCTATAATGAGGCTATGGAATATAGAAATGCTATTGACATCACTTGTTTTTGCAAAGTGATGATATTGTATTTCACCAGAGCGACGTGTTTGACTTCCAACAAAACATTTGACAGGTTTAAAGCGACGCTATTATAGAACAACAATGCTTTTGTAGGTAAAATAGAGAGTCAAATTTTCATGTGTGCTTTAAATTTTTAGTTTTGTATACTCTCTAGTTATTTATTGACTTCTGGTTCTTTTTGTCAGGCTAACTAATTTTTCATATTTTTACCCCAAGCTGGTGAGGTCATAACATTCTACTCAATACTCAAAATTCAAATATGTTTGAACTATTGGAAAGGTCTCCAAGAGTGCTAACTCAATTCCTAAAAATAGTTTCATACAAGTTTCAACCCCAAATTATACTCTAAAGACCTCTAAAAATGTGATTTACTAGAACCTAGAGAATATAAGAAAAAAATTGAAAATTTTGTACTTTTATCTTTCTTAGTTTTTGTTATTATAGAAGTGTTTTGACACTTAGGGGATATTATAACCCCTCATATTCTACTTCATTTCATTTTTTAGGACCACTAAATTTCCATTGGGTTTTAAATTAACAATCTTAGGACAACTAGCTTTCAATTGGGCTTAAATTTCACAAATTCTTTAAGTCTTTTCAAAGATCGTTAAAATTCATCCCATGAAACCTCATTTTGTGATATTAGTTAAAATTGAAAAAAAGCATACACTTCATTTTAGTGCTTAAAATGAAGTCATCATTGCTTTTGAGGATTAAAAACAATGAGTGTATTGTATGAGTATTTTGTGTAGATTTCTAGTGCATATCCACTCCCCTTTAACTCATGTTGTAGACATCAAAAAATTGTCCTCTTACGATACCTTGTCACAACATTGCATCATTTAGACACCTCGTATCATCTTTTTCCACTAGGTACCCATGTCATCATCTAATTAGTTAAATAACTCTTATTTATTTGACTGATTTCATTTATTCCCTTCCTATGCATAATTCATCCATTCCTTTAATGTTAATTAAATAATTTATATTATTTAATTAATTAAATCATTTCCATCCATTCATCTAATGTTAATTAAATAATTTATATTATTTAATTAATTAAATCATTTCCATCCATTCCTCTAATGTTAATTAAATAATTTATATTATTTAATTAATGAAATCATAAATCGAACATTAATTAAATAAATCAAATATTTATTTAATTAATAAAATCTTTAAAATATCTTCTAGCTTTCTTTCCAAAATTTGAAATCATGTGTATCTAATTAATTAATTTAATTAGATAATTCATCAATTATCCTTCTCATCTTTTTCAGGATTTATTTCCTTTAAAAGAGAATCAAAATCTTTCTATCTTTTCACATCTTATCTTATGTTGTTTTAATTCCTTTAAAACAATAAATCAAAATTTTTCTATCTTTTGAAAATATTATCTCATCTCTTTTTTCAAAAATCAAATCCTTATCAATCTTATCAAATCTTATCTATGTCCACATAAAAAATCTATAAATCTAACCTTTCACAAGCCATTTGTATCGAGATTCATCTAGCATCTTCACTCTGTCAAAATAATTCTTCAATCCATCTCTATCATTCTCTTCATTGGTCATTTTCATCATCAAGTCGTTATGCTGCAAAAATGAGCACTCAACACTCCTCTATTATCAACCTTTGAAATCTTGCATCCTTGTGTAGGTGGAGAAGAGCAATGGAGATAAATTGAGTTTAGCGTGGAGATCGGTTTGCGTTTTGCTTCTCATTTTGATTTTCACATTGTCTCGTACTCTATTGTGCTTGATAGGATTAATTAGATTATTGTTTTCATTACACTAAATCTGATTGATTATTTCCCTATCTACATTTTGGCACCCACTGTGGGGCCTTGCGCCATTTTTAACATTTATTTGTAGGTTTTATGATAGCATTTCGCATTCTGGAATTCGTATTTTCAACAAAATGTTTTGTTTTAGCACATCCAGGAGTTTCTATAGCGCATCTAAGGGTTTCTGTAACACATCTAGGGCTTTTAACAATGTTTTTGCTCGTCTTTCGACACATTCAGAGCTGTTTCGGCACATCCAAGAACTATTTCGGCGCTTATAAGGAATAGAATCACTCATATACCATTTCATTAAAAAAATTGTATAAAAAAATAATATTTTTTTTAGCGCATCTGAGGACTTCTTTTAGCACATCTGGGACTTCTTTTTGCACATTTCAGACTTTTTTTTTAGCGCATATGGGACTTTTTCTAGCGCATATGAGGTCTGTTTTAGTGCATATGGTCTCTGTCTTAGCATTTTTTTAGTCAATCTTAAAATGGTCGTATATTGGTCATTTTTTGGTCTTTTTCAGCTCTTTTTTTTATTTGGGGTAGAATTTCATAAGCTATCAAATGGTGCAGGTTTTTAATCAACTTTTACAAGGATAAAGTTATCAAATTTGCATATATTCTTAAGCGCATAGGACTTTTGTTCTAGCAGATTTTTAATTTGTTTCTTTTGTCTTGGCGACTTATTGGTTAATCATACAAAGTTGTAAAAACATTGGGATCAATCAAGAAAACAATTTGGAAAGTGAATAATCAGGTGAACACATTTGATTTTTAATCTCTTAATCTTGTTTGTCACATATATCAATTTGGAGCATCAAATCAATTTTGTTTGATCACATCATTGAAATTGGCTTAAAATGATTTTTTTCTTCAATCACACTTCAAAAATTAGGTCTAAAATTAATCTTTTTCTTCCATCACATCTTGATTTGGGCTTAAAAAGAACAAGTTCTTGAGTTTTTTTACACACATTTCCTTTCTAAGGGTAAAATAATAATAGTGAGTGTGAATCAAGTGCATGTGTGATCACAAGCACCTCACTTGGTTTGATTTTGTCAAACCTTTCATAGGAGGCCTACTAGGGGATTTCATCACCCCTGTGGACAACCTCAATCAAACTGTGAATCGATAGACATGCTTGTTTGGGAGTTAAAATCTTGTCACTCTGAGCTAACCCCCAAAGAACTTTATACCCTTGGGAAGTGAAGGTGAAGGGTGGGATACCCCTTTCTCCCAGCTTATTGACAGGATTTTTCTTTCAAATCATTCTTAGTCAACCTTGTGTAGACTAGCTTGAGACCTGATTGGCCATACCCCACTTGACTAGTCATAGGGCTTGTTGATGTGTCTCCATGTGTGCTTGTTTAATAATCATCATTACATTCTTTAGATTTCAAAATTCAAACTTGCTTATGTGTCTTGCATGAGTGATTTATGTGTGTACATGTGTGATCATTCATTTAAACATTACGAAATCAAGCTAAACACCAAACACATAAAGACAAGTCACTCTACACATTCTTCCAACACATTCATATCCAATCACTTTCATCCTAATCATTCTTCTTAGCCACATCCTATCCATTTCATCCTAATCAATCAAGTTATCCAATCTAATCATTCCACATCATCACCATCACCAACAAAGTCCTAGTCACCACTTGTCAAAATGGTCATAATCATAAACCAGCCCAATCCTAATCATAAGCCCAAAATCATAATCCAAGGGGGCTATCCCTTTGGGCCAAATCATGAGACAAAATGTAATCCTGAGATCATAATTCAAGGAGTCCCTTTCTATAGTTCAAATAATGAAACAAAACCAAAACCTAAAATAATACTTCGAGTGGCTCCTCCTACCACCTCTAATGATCACATGAACTATGTTGCATACTTTGAGGAACAAATCGATATGCAAGAGCTTACACACATGTGTGACACCATTCCCACATTCAAACACAAAGCCCTACCATCCCAACTTCAAAACCTCCTTCAAACACTTCACCAAATACCCCAACCCCTTGAGTCAATTAAAGAGTCTCCCATCTTAAGTCCAAGTCACCCTTTGTCATGCTCCTATGTTGTTGACCATCAAGAACATGACAAGTCTCTCCATGATAAATCCCCTTCCACCTCCATCGAAATAAGTCATGAGGTATGTCAAGAGCACAATCCTAAACATGAGGAAACATTACCCCATTATCCACATAAAGATCAACACCCTCCCAATGATTCCATTCATAACATACCTAATACTATTCATGATCAATATTCCATCTTTGATCAAGACCCATTTTATGATGAAGAAGACCATGATGATCCTCTTAGCCAACTTTATGCATTCCATGGTCAAGAGCCTATCACTTCACGTATCCATGAGCAAGAAACCTCCATTTCTCCTATCCACCCCCTACCTAGCCCTATCCATGCTCCATCAACATCCACTTCCCTTGATGATACATATGCCTCCCAAGCACACATATAAGATCAAACAAATACATTGGATCTAAGTGAATACAATGCTAATCAAGATCCTAATGATCCTCCATCACCTACTATGGACCCCATTGCAAGTCCTCCATCATATCCTATTGATCTTTCCACCCTCATTCATGAATGTTCCTCCTTAGAACAACAACAACCATTATCTTACCTTGCTTCATTTACTCCATCCAATAAGGAACTCATGTCTAGTGTTCCACCTACACCTAGTCCCATTATAAATTGCACACCCCAAAACATGAGCCACCAAGATAAAGTTCTAGACCTTCATGAACAAGGTATTTTTGAGCCCATCCATGTCAAAGTCCCTCCATGCTCTTATGGCCTTGGACATACACCCCAAGGACAACAACCTAAATATGTTGGTACTTCCTCCATGCATCCCAAGTACACCTCCTTTCATCATAAATCCTATCATATCCCTAGAACATTTGTTGCCATTCCACCTCCATCATCCTACAAATTTCAAAATCATGTGACCATACACCTTCCACCATCCACTCTACCACCATTACTTCCAACTCCTAATATCCCTCGATCCACTCTATCACCATTACTTCCAACTCCTAATATCCCTCAATCCACTTTACCACCATTACTCCCAACACCTAATATCCCCATTATCCAATCCCTTATTCCTCCATCCATAAATCATCTAAAAATCCTAATCATGACCAATCAATGCACACATTGTCTAAACATAAAGCTTCCACTCATTCCAGAAAACCTAAGGGATTTGAAAATAAAAATGGGGATGCCTCTACTTATAAAGTAAAAAATTATAAGGGTTCTTATGCCTTATGACATCAATACAAAATTTCAAAGCCAAGTACATCTCAAAAGCTATATAAGCCCATACCTCCAAAACAAAAGGCCAAAACTAAATTGGTTTGGGTCCCTAAGAAAAAGGAAAGCAAGTCAAATGAGGCATGTACATCACAAAAATCCCAACCATTCACTTCCACCCCACATTTTCATCCATCCTTTTGCACAAGTCCTATTCAATCCACATCATCATCCACTATTCCCCATCCATTCTTGCATAATCCTTTCATAATCTACCATATGTACCTCATCCATCCCTTTCATGTCATCCCTTACCAACATCTATGAGCATAATGACATTTGACATGGTCCATGAAATGACATCCATATCTAGTGGGACTATCTCCTATCCAAAAAGACAAAAAAAAAAAGAAAAGAAAAAGTAAAGAGAAATCCCTTCATCCAATGGTGAAACCCTAGTAAACAGATGCCCTGGAGAAGTACCATGATGAAAACCTAGCAAAGAGGCGTCATGTGTAGGGTGATCTTCTATGTCACTTACACTTTGGGGAACAATATCTTATCTATCCAACCTATCATTTTCATGTCTTGTTATTTCCATCCTACCTACCATATTTAACCATCATACATACCTCTCATATTGAGTCCACTTATCCACCCTTCTTCATTTGATCTTGATGAATATATAGGGGAAAAATGTTGAAACATGCTTTGGATATCTTTCAACATACCTCATCTTTCTAAATAAGTCTACCATTATCCTATTGTCATAGGCTTTGTCATAAAATATCCTAAGTATTGTACCTAGAATGGGGCATGTTATTCTTATGTGACATGGTCTTTGGAAATCACATCCTTGCTCTCCTATGATGCATACATCAATTCCATTCACTATGACCTATCCTTTCCATCCATCCATATATCATGAGCCCTTTTCCCGTCACCCACACTTTCATCTATCAATTCCATCTATCTCCTTGCACCTAGACTTGGTTTTCCCCTTTTCATTGGTATCTAGCACAAAGGCTACTCCAATTTTCATCCTTTGACACCTCAAACATTTCAAACAAAACAAAATAAAAAATAAAAACATTTCAAAATCCAAAAAAAAAAAAGCCAACAAAAATCCAAGCAATAAAATCAAACCACATCACTTCTTCTAATGAATCTAATAATTATCATCAAATCAATTCATCTCTTCATTAATCCAATCAATCAAAATCATCCCAATCAAATCAATCCCTAAATTCAATCAATCAATCTTATAATCAAATCACTTCAACCTAAATCATTCCAATCACATCAATTCTTCTATTCAATTCATTGCATCCTATCATCCAATCCATCATCATATCATTACAAAATATTTCTTCACATCAATCAAATCAATCCAAGCAATAATCCAAATGCACGTCAATCCTTAATCCATACCAATCAAGTCAATCAATCTTGTCAAATTATCCAATCACATCCTTTGGTCTTGATCCTAATCTTGTCGTAAACCAGATCAAAGGAAATCAATCAATTATCATCATTCTTGTGTTGATCTAGGGACATGCCGCTCCCCACAATGACAACACTATCATATCATCAATCAACCAATCAATCAATGGTTTACAGCTTGACAGGGGCAATACCTTGTTTGTTTTTGTATCATTTGTGCATGCTTGCTTGCTTGCTTGTCTATGTTATCATTTTATCTTGCATTTGTATCAAATCTATATCATTCTAGATAATATTCATATCTTGTGTATTCTAGAATATCTTTTTGCATTATCCTTTGCATCTCAGGTCACATATTACCTTTTGTGCATTAGGACTTTAATTCTCTAAGTTTACTTCCTCATACGTCTAGAAAAGGTTGTATTATGCTAGGGTATGAGACACCTTGTCACCTTGGTCCTTATATCTTGGTGCATAACATCTAGTGCTACATCAAACATCATGGTTGCTCACCTTCATTGTAGCATAACGTATCATTATTCTCCTTCATCCACTTCCTATCTTGCATCATTCATCTTATCCCTCCCTTTATCATTTCATTTTGAGAGCCTACGTGTTTGTTCAACCGCCTATCCTCAAGGGTCATCATTTACATCATCCTATCCATACCTTAACTTCTTTGAAATGATGTTACTCACAAAATATCTCGAACATCACTTGAGGGCAAAATGTAGACAAAAAAATTGTCCTCTGTCACAACATTGCATCATTTAGACACCTTGTATCATGTTTTGCCACTAGGTACCCATGTTATCATCTAATTAGTTAAATAAATCTTATTTATTTCACTAATTTCATTTATTCCCTTCCTATGCATAATTCATCCATTCCTTTAATGTTAATTAAATAATTTATATTATTTAATTAATTAAATCATTTCCATCCATTCCTCTAATGTTAATTAAATAATTTATATTATTTAATTAATTGAATCATTTCCATCCATTCCTCTAATGTTAATTAAATAATTTATATTATTTAATTAAATCATAAATCCAACATTAATTAAATAAATCAAATATTTATTTAATTAATAAAATCAAAAATATTTTCTAGGTTTCTTTCCAAAATTTGAACTCATGTGTATCTAATTAATTTATTTAATTAGATAATTCATCAATTATCCTTCTCATCTTTTTCCGATTTATTTCCTTTAAAAGAGAATCAAAATCTTTCTATCTTTTCATATCTTATCTTATCTTGTTTTAATTCCTTTAAAATAATAAATCAAAATCTTTCTATCTTTCGAAAATCTTATCTCATCTCTTTTTTCAAAAATCAAATCCTTATCAATCTTATAAAATCTTCTCTGTCCACATCAAAAATCTATAAATCTAACCTTTCACAAGCCATTTGTATCTAGATTCATCTAGCATCTTCACTCTATCAAAATAATTCTTCAATCCATCTCTATCATTCTCTTCATTGGTCATTTTCGTCATCAAGTCGCTATGTTGTAGGAATGAGCACTCAATACTCCTCTATTATCAACCTTTGAAATCTTGCATCCTTGTGCAGGTGGAGAAGAGCAATGGAGATAAATCAAGTTTAGTGTGGAGATTGGTTTTCATTTTGCTTCTCATTTTGATTTTCATATTGTCTCATACTCTATTGTGCTTGATAGGATTAATTAGATTATTGTTTTCATTACACTAAATCTGATTGATTATTTCCCTATCCACACATGAAATATTGGGTGAAGAGAAACACTCAAGTGTACTTTCATTTTTGGTCATCCCAAGAACTTGTTACGTATCCTCTCCCCTTGTGCTTTCTACAATCTTGGGTGAAGATAAATAGTAGTTTTTATTAATAAAGGGCCTAGTAATAAGATATATCCCACAATGGAGAACTCATATAAGTGACTCTCCATAAAGCACATTTATTTTCAGGCTATATAAAGGTTGCTAACATAAAAAATAGGAGTTTCAATTTGCAGCCGAATAACATACTACGCCCAATCCAACTCTAGAGATATGGGCCAAAAAGGATAAATTTAATTCCTTAAGTGTCTTGCGGGTGGCTATATTTCTTGGTGTTCTTAGTTTGTGTCATTAAACAACTTTGTGTAGATTCTAACCTTATTTCCTAAAACTTTCTTTGAAAGTGATGCACTGGAATTTACTTCCAAGAAGTTACTTACCAATTCTGATTTATGGTTTAGGCATAAAAGCTCAAAGGGAATGGAATATTTTTCTTTTTTTACCTCCATAAGTTGTATGTAAAATCATCCCTTTGGAGCATAAGATAAGCCTACCAAGCAGAACATACCCACTTGATCTAGGGTTGTTATTGATTGTTGAGTTAGTTTGACACTTTTCTTTGTTTCAAAACAATTTCAACAAACATCAACATGTTCATAAAATTTCAAACCCTTTGGACATAGTGTGAATACCTTTGAAAAGTCCTATATTGTTGCTTTTCCCTAAGTATTTTATCTTTATAGGCTTCTAAATATTTGGACCTATATATTAATTCACACTTTCCAAAATTAGCATAGGGAACTATGGCCTTAGCTTCTTAATTTTCACATATTGGATTTTGTGGAATGAAGGTTGGTTACACATAGATATTTTTGTTTTAACTTAATTAAGACATCTTGATGTGGTAAAAAAGAAACCTCAATAAATCAAATTTTGAAACCAAATGAGTACACCAAATATTGGGCTTATTCTTCAAACACATTGACTCCCAAGAAACAAGTGAAACAAGGAAAGTATTGCCAACATTGGATCCAAGTTCTATTATCAAAACAGTGAGCTCTTAGGTTTTATTACTTTAGAGGTAAATCATGTTCCTCACCATCTTGGTCTTCTAAAAAAAAATCCCTTTTACATTAACACATTTTGGGTAAATATCTCATTCATCTTCACACATTTTACATTCCACTTGATAAACAACTTTAGAAACTTTTGGGCTCTTCAACATTTTATACTTAGGATATCATAAAACCAATCTCCTAACTTAGATATTTGTGTGTAAATGAATCCTTTTCCATACACTTAGTTGAGTTAGTCATCATCCTTTTGAAACATTTTATCTTAAAGGTGACAATTCTACCTTGGGATTTACATGGTAATTAGCAGCTTTTTATCCAAGACATCAAAACATCAAACCTTTAAGTATAAAGTGTTGTCCAAAAGTTTAGAAAGTTCATACCCCATTTCACTCACCCTTTTTCTTCATCATCCGCTCATATTATTAGTCAAAAACAACGTAGTAGGTCCCTTTTGTTTAAATTTGTGTCAACTAGAGAGTTCCAATACTATAAAGATCAACACACCTCTACCATAGTTGACCCATAATTTATGGTTACAACAAGATCACAACACAAGAGAAATATGGAGAAAACCAAAACCATAAATAACACAAGTGATACTATCCCATAAGAATTTGATCCTAGGAGCCATTCTACCCCTCACAACAACCACCAAATCCATTGGACAAAGGGTATGAGGTAGAGGATATCACAAACAACCCCCATGAGCTCACTGAGGAATAAATCCTTGAATATCAACAAGATCATATGAGAAACCATATTGTTAACACTTTGATGAAAAATAACCCTACCCAATACATGCTAGCTTCAGAAAAAAGAGGCGCTAAACTCCCTTCTACATTTGACTTTGACACAATTAGGGAACAAACATTAGAAAATGTGGCTTCAATTCCTCCAAATTTCATCACACAAACTTTGGCACAATGATTGACTCAATATATACTTTAAACTATTTCATACCTTATGTCAAGTCAAACATCAAATCTTAGTCTTGCAACTAGGATTGAAAATAACCTTGGTCTCATGCCCAATGTAGAACGCAATGTACTTTTGGGTACACAAAAAAAAGCCTTCCCCAAATAATAAATTGGACACTAACATGTGGTGCCCCATCACATTCTTCCACCACTATTCTTGAACATCATCTACATGTATACATACCCCTCATATTCCATAACACAAAAATGACCTCAAAATTTTGAGCACAACCATCTTATTCCATCCCTACCACGAGAACCCAAAGTATGCCTAATGTTACAAAAGGTCATGTGAACCAAGTGCCTCAAGAACAAGGGAAAGTTAACACACACAAGGTCAACCCTTAATAGAAAAAGGGACATCTTCATCCAACCACCCAATTGTCCCATCAAGCTCATTGGTTGCACAAAACACATCAACCCCATCTATCATAAATCCAAATCAAACCAACACATTGATCACAAATACCATCAACCAAGGTAATACCTTGGCCCCTAATCAAACACAACAAGGGAACCATCAATACATTAGTCAAGGAAACCCTTCCAATCTCTTACTTCAAGGTCAAAATGTGCTATTGATATTGCAACACCAGATGACACCATCATCTTTCCTATTGGCCCCCCAAGCCATGCAAAATCAAATAGGGCCCCAAACTTACATTCCTCCATCCCAATTGACAATTCTACAAAGAATGATAGAAAAAATCAACCCATGACCCACTCATACCATGATCACTCAAAATCCATCTCACATATCCCAACATCAAAACTCCTCCATGTTGCAAGAACAAAAATCTCATGCTCTAGCTTTGAAATAAGCACAACACACTTATTAACAAGTATTGCAATCACAAAAAGATCAAGTTCACACTTTTCAACAACAAGCCTATCAACAAGCATTGCAAGCACAACAAGATCAAGAACAAGCCTTACAACAACAACAAGTACAATAACAAGACTTAATTGCACAACAATAATAGCAACAACAACATTCCAAACAATAAGTGTTGCTTGCACACCAACAACAACAAGCCCAATAACAAGCATTGCTAGCACAATAATACACTCAACAACAACAAGTTATTATGCAACAACAACATGTTTTGTATTATAATCCCCATAAAAACATCATGAATCCAACTACATAAGGAGCATATACACCTCCCCCACTATCACCACTACACACACAATACCAAACTTCACTCTACACACCATATCAAAATTCCACTTACAACTCATCGGCCATCCCATAGTTTTCCATGTATGCTCCACCAAATCCACAAGATGATGTGTCATCATAGCTCAAGGTGCTCACATAGCAGATCCAAGACATACAAATGGAAAAAACAAGAAATCACATATATGATAGAACTTGTGTTCACACCCTTTTGATAGGAACATCATGATGGTACCTTTACCATCCGGATTTGAAGTTCCAAAATTTGATAAATGTAAAGGAAAGGTAAATTTGGTGGAACACATCAAAAAATTCCACGTAATGTGTATGGAGGTGGCTTATAATGATTCCTACTTGATTTTCCTTTCCCACCTAGTTTGGTGGGGCTGGTAATTGATTGGTTCTCACAATTTCCTCCGAGAATTCAAAATATCCAAAAAATAACCAATAGGTTCATAGATCATTTATCCTTCAATCTTAACATGGATGTGAGTTTAGAAGAGCTATACAACCTCAAACAAAACAAGGGGGAATCCTTCACAAATTTTTTACAATGGTAGAGGTAGCGAGCTAGGAAGAGTAAAGGGCCTATCCATAAAGAGAAACAAGTTGGAATCATCATTGCAAACATCGACTGACTCGACACAAATTTATCCTTTTAGCTAAAGATGTAATGTGTCACATCCTATGATGAGATTATCCCCAGGGCCTTTAACATTGATAGAGCCCTTATCACATAGGGAACACATGATTACAAGGATTACTGACCATCTACTAGTTCTAATGACAAGCCCCACTTTTGTGACAAGAACAAAAATGTTACTAGTGATGGTGCCATTGATGCAAGGGTAGTCCTTCGTTCTCCTAGGAAATCCAATACCCAACTAATGAACATGTAGCAAATAAGCATGCAACTGCCAAACAATAAACAAATGATCAATGTTGTAAACACTAAACGTGGACCACAAAGAACAAATAGTGCTCCTAAGTGACAATTCACTCCCTTAGGGGAACCTATGGAGGATGTGTTGAAGAATTTGATATATTCTAACCTTATCACACTCCTAGATTTCTCAAACTATCAAGTTCCACAAGTCAAACCTCCTAGCTATAGAGAAGATCATTTTTGTGAATTTTCCCAATACAAAGGTCATAACTCAAAAAATGTTTTTAGACTCAAAAATCTAATACAAGATCTTATTAGACAAGCAGCCATTGATGTTGATAAAAAATATAGGAATGAAAATCTGAAAATTTACACAAACCCTATGCCTAATCATGGAAAAAAAAGACTTGAGAAAGGCATCAACTTCAAACAACGTAAACTATACCCATGATACCATAGTGGGAAACATTTGTACTATTAATCCATCACAACATGGAAAATCAAACACATATCAAGGTACTATTTTAAATCAAATTCCAAACCAATCAATGGTGTCTAGCAATAGTTCATAGTATAATGGAATTAAATATATATTAGATTATGATATCTATCCCACATATGACTCAATGGTTGGGAATATTGACAAAGTTCCAAAGGAGCAAGTGTAGACATGGAAAATTTACTAATTAACATTGCACATCTAATCCTAGCTACTAACATCACTTCATCCTAAATAATCCCTTAGTCTAACCATTTAATCAAATACCCTTATGTGATTGAATTCATCAATCATCATCTCTTAATAAAATAAGTCATCTTATTTCATTAAGTCATTCCATTCCATTAATTAAATCAATCAACCTAATCTAATTATCTCTATTTAATTAAATAATTCATTTTATTTAATTAAATCTCTAAGTTCATCCTATTAAATTGAATATATTAATATTTATTTAATTTAACGTAACTTTCACCCTCTCTAGTTAAATAAAAAAATTATATTTATTTAATTATCTCCAAAACCTTTTCTTCTCAGATTTGATTTAAATAAACCCATAAATCTAAATAAATGTCACATCATTTTAATCCTCATTAAATTAATTAACCCTTAATTAATTTAATCGTAATCCATGTCCCATCGTCTAGCTCTTGCAACTTGCACATGAAAATAGATTTAGTTCATTTATTAAATCTTTATTTTCTCTTAAAAGGAATAATATATGAATATTCCTCAAATTTGAATTCAAAATCCAAGTGGACTTTGTCCTTCCAACAAGGAATTTAATCCACCTAATAATTCCTTTTGCGTTGAGCCAAGCAACATTCAATATATTTTCTTTCCCTCTTACATGTCATTTCAGCAATTTCAAATTCCACCTAATTGCATTTATTGACACATTCTTCAAAACTTTCACATCCTTCATCCATTCACATGTTGACAAGTGGCATCTTGCCATTGGTTGATTCTGAGTCCCACATTGCTCTCTTTTGGACATTCTTCTAACTTGACATTCTATAAATAAGAGGTCTTATTCCTCATTTAATCATCCACAATCCAAGTAGAATTATTATAGTCATTTTTAGTTCATCCATAATTTGAGTAAAGTTATTATACTCAAATCCATAGCAATCTATCATCAATTTCATCCAAGCATAGTTAGGCTTTTTTCAGATTTTCAACATGGAGCTCCATTGAATTCATCACCACAAGCATTCATCCTTCATCAATCATCTTCACCACATCATTGGAGTTACAAAAGGGCCAACTTTCACATCAAACTGGCACCAATTCCCCCATGGGATCAAGAGTTTGCATTGATTTCAATAGGATTTAGCTTACTTTCTTGTTCTTTCACTTTATTCTTGTTTTCTTTCCTATTTTGAGCTTTGCTAATGGATTCCATGGGGAATCCTTGTTCTTACTTTCATATGATCTTCTAATGTGTTCCTTTATTGAGTTTTGCAGTTATTTGGATTAGGGTTCTACATTTGGCACTAGAAGGAGGGCACTCTTGAAAATCTAATCATGTTTTTTGCACTAAATTTCATGTTTTCTTTGTTGTTTTTACATCTACATAAAACTCCACCACTGGAATTTTAGTGTCGCTATTTAGCACCACTAAGAACTCAACGTCACTATATTTCATTGTTGTAAACTTCAAACTCTGACAATGCACATTTCCCACCCAGAATCCAAATTTTCAAATAGCACCACTAAATCTTTCTAGCTCACTAGAATCTTTTTAAAGTCCAAACTGCACTGTTGACCTGAACAACAACTCCTTCATGCTCACTGGTTTGGCTACATAGTGGCACTAACTTGTAAGCAGTGCTATACAACACCACTGGTAAGTTCAAACTGCGATGCCTTCATGGGTTGCACAGCTGGAGGGAAGTAGAAAGTAAAAAACTATTTATGGCATATGCTTTTTATTAGATTCTAGTTATTTGGTCTATTTTCTACTTTCTTGACCTCTAATTTTGCAGAACCTTAGAACTAATTTTCTTGTAGGTTGGATTGATCAAAGGTGAAGAGGAAAAGAAGCATGATGACCTCATTTCATGATACTAAGTGTTTTTGAACACTCTAGTGTTTTTTTAACACTCTTAGAAGATTCACTAATCCTCTTGAATAATATTTGTTATCTTCCATGCTTAGGGACTTACTAGTTTTCATTTTGGGCTCTAAAAAGAACTCTTTAAATTCTTGTTGCAAAAGGGCTTAAAATGAACATTAGGACTCAAACTTACTAGAGTTTGTTTTAGATTTAATAAATGAACAAGGAAAATTATCACATTTTGGTGCTTAAAAAGAAGTCATTATTTCTTTGTGGGATTAAAAAGAACATGTGTTACTTTGTTTTGTGATTGCTTACTAAACCTAACACCATTGAAAAGATGTATGCATTTCTCTTGTGCCTCACGGTGATATTGAGAATTAAAAGGATTTTTTTTGGTCTTAGGTTGGGATAAAGTGATTGCCTCCACACTTCATTTTGGGGCTTAGAATTGAACAAAACATTGTGTGAGTGTGAGTAAACCTATTGCTTGCATTCTCTCTTTGTTTCTCAACAAAGATCAATCGAGTTACGAATATGTTTGCTCACTTTTGTTTATCTTAGAGGGCCTTCCTTGGGGAAAACGTACTCACCAAGGGAACGCCTCAACCAGTAACACTCTAAAGCGAAGAGTATTTCCATTTAGGATATAAAAGCGGGTAGTGGAACAAAGCCTAGTATCACACGGTTGGCTCTGATGAGAAGGGAAACAATGGTCTCTCACCACTTTGGGTCAACTCCTACAAATGGAAAGTATAAATTAAAACCCTTTTTGTAGAAAGGCCAAAATCCCTTTCTATTTCTTAGTGCAAGAATGGTCATTTTGAAGCCGCCCCACACTTTTATGGTTTTTAGTAGAAATGGAAAGTATGCCATGGAAGTTTCATGGGTATTGATGCTTGGCTACCCTGAGAAGTGAGTGACGTGGAGGGGAGCCAATGGGGTCAAGCATCTAACCATTTGCTAAAAATAATTGTTTCCTGACTTGTCCAATCAGGGACTCAACAAATATTGTCTTTCATATCCCTAGGGTTGTATATGCTTGTGAATCAAAACACTTTGCTTGTTTGAAAACACTTGGAAACAAACATTTAACATTTTCCATCAAAATTTCAAACTCCTTTTGAGAAGAAACTATCTTTGAATGAATTAATATTTCCTTCCTTTCCCTTGGGATTCCCATCCTTAGGGGCTTCTAGGCATTTACATTCTATCTCAATTTGCTTCCTTAGGATCAACAATAGGTAACTCTTTCCTTAAAGTTTCACGGTTTCCACATCTATGGGATAAGAGAAAATTTGAGACACTAGACATCTAAATTCAAAATCTAACCAAAGAGTGTGTTTGTGATAAAAAAAAATCACTAAGCAAAGATAAAAAAATTTGGCTCTCACATGTGTTAGTTCTTCATGATTTTGAAGAAAGTAAAAATTCCAAAGCAAAATTCCTTGAGCAAAAGTTCAAAATTTAGGAGTCACACTCGAAAGGTCATCAAGAAATAAATTAGGAAGTGGAATCAAAAGCAACATATCAAAATAAGAAAAAAAATCACAAGTTTCTATTGACTCATTCCTTTGAACAATATGGAAATTTATGCTCAGTTTGAACCACTTCTTGGTTAAAAGGTCCTTAAAAGTATTGCATTTTTTTCAATACTGAGGTCTAGTAAAAAAGTGTTATTTTAGGTACATCCTAGGATAAAAATCAAACCTTTTCATCCATCCTTGAACATCAAACAAAAATCAACTCACCATCATCTTTTTAAAACACTTGAAATTATCCTCCATGCTAGGCTTTTTGGAAAAAAGATCAAAATCATCAAATGCTTGAAGCAAAATCCTTGAAATTTTTGAATCAAATCATCTTTGGCTAGGTATGTGTAGATGCATTCTTTTTCACATGCTTAGTCAAATTATCAAACCATCTTGTTTATCTAGATATATGTAGATGCATCCTTCTTCATATGCTTGGCTAAATTATCATCTTGTTTAAATAGGTGTGGGAAGATGCATCCTTCTCCCTACACATATTCAAATTATCGTCCTTTGAGAAAATCTACCCCCTAGATAATCATCCAACATCTTAGGGTCTATTTTTTCATAATCCAAAATCAAAGCAAACCAAAAATCAAATAAAGGTCAAAATAAATCCAAAAACAAAACCAAAGGGTCTTGAAAAGTCTAGCATCCCCTCAAGATCTCTCAAGAGATCAAACATCCACATCCACCATCTTTTACATCATCCCCATCATATCACCTTTGATCCTCAAGATATCCTAAATTTTCTCTTTTGTACCCGAGATTAGATCAATCCAAAGAATTATAGATTCATCTCCCATATTCTTGAAAATTGATCTTTATTTTATGGTTTAAACTAGATCTCAATACAAGAAGAACATGGAAGCCAACAAGAAACACCCACTTCAAGTGATCTAATTCAAAAAAATTCTTAAATGAATCTCGTTGGATCAAGTAATCCTCTAACTAACTTTCCTTCATCATCACAAAATCCACAAGAGGAAGGCCAAGTGGAAGATCTTACCAATAATCCCTTTGGGAGGTCACATGAGGAAATCACTGAAATGGTTCAAAATCTAGAGAATCATAAGATTATAAACATTATAATGAGACTCAATCCTTGACTATACATGCTTGAATTAGTAAAACAAGGGGTTAAACTCCCTTTTTATTTCGATGTGAGCACTATTGTGGAACCATATTTTGGTATCACACCCCCAATCTCATCTACCATCCCCATTTCACCTACACCTATGTTCCAAAACATCACCCAAGACTTCCCCCAAATCACAACATCCTTTGCTCCAACTGAACCCATTGTTAACAAGGGAAGTGCATTTCTCAATGCATTGCAAACACACCCCCTTGTGAATAATAAGGATTTGGACACAAAAACCATCTTGGGACAATCCATCCCTCAAAATCCATCACATACATATGTCCCTCTTACCTTTCATGATCCAAATAACCCATCATCATCTTTATGTGCAACACCCCAAACTCCTCTCCCCATAACCTCACAAAGAGAGGGTGAGTTATTTGGACCAGGGGGCATCTTTGACACTACGTTTGAGAGGAGTATTCCACTCACATTTCCACCACTTGCCCCTTTTCCATCACCTTTCGGTCTAGGGATTCTCCCTTTACCAAATATCAACCAACGAAAATCAACCCGTTGATTGCTAATCAAAATATATTATCATCAACATCACAACAAAAAATGGTAACTATCCCAATGATGAAAACCACCACCACCACATCATCAACCATTCCTCAAATCATGGTATCACAAGGACCAAGCATATCCATTTCACCATCCACCACTCAAAACCCAATCATCAATACAACAATGCCTCTCATCACAACAACAAGCACCATTTTGAATCCACCTCATCCACCACCACCAGCAAACACAAATACATCAAATCAATATAGTATTACATTATGAGCCACTCAACAAGCTTCCTATGAAAAGTCACTTTAGAAAATTCAAAATTGCCAAGTTGTACAAGCAGTGCAAGCCACTCAAGTAGTGCAAACCGCGCAAGCCACTCAAGCAACACAAGCTGCTCAAGCAACCCAAGCCACATTACAAGCATAAAAAGCACAGTAGGTTGCACAAGCCCAAGCTGCATTACAAGCACAACAAGCATAATAGGTTACTCAAGCCCAAATCTTATTCCAATAATAGCAACAAGCTACACAGGTGCAAGCACAAGTGACACAAGCTCAAGCACAAGCTCAAGCACACGCTCAAGCACAAGCACATGCATAGTATCATGCACAACAATAAACATATCATTAAGCGCTAAAACAATACCAAGAGTAGCAAGAAGCAGCCTAATTATCAGTCCAAAAACAAGCGCAACAGCAAGCTCAACAATAGGCAATACTGGCACAATAGCAACAAGATGAACAACAAGAATTTTTTATACAGTAACAAGTGCAAGCATACATGGCTCAGTAGAATGTTTAGATACCATCAAACAACACACCAAACAACCCACCCATCCAACTGAGAAAAGAACCACCTCAAAACATGTTCATCCCACCCCCTGATCCCCAAAATGATGTGGTAGCACAAATCAAGTTACTTTCACAACAAGTACTTGATCTCCAATCAGGGAAAACCATAAAAACACCAAGAAACTTTTGTCCTTAACCATTTGAAAAAATTATTGTAATGAAACCATTCCCCAAGGGATTTGAGATCCCCAAATTCAACAAATATCATGGGATGGGAAACCCTAAAGATCACATCAGGGAAGTCCAGGTTCATTGCATGGAAGTTGCGTATGACAATACTTATCTAATGTGGCTACTTCCTAGAAGCTTGGTTGGCCATTCCATGGAATGGTTTTCTCGACTTCCTCCAGGCATAAAGAAGTTCCAAGAAATCATAGATGCATTCATCGAAAACAATGTATTCAACATTGGAATTGTTGTTAGTCTAGAGGAACTATCAACTCTGAAACAAGGTAAGAATGAATCATTTGCTTCTTTCTTACAATGATGGTGAACCAAGGCCAATCAAAGTAAATGGTTCATGCCATAGAAACAACAAGTATGCACCATCATATCCAATCTTGAGAGAACCTTTGGATTTTCATCTTAAAGTGCAAGGAATTACCACGTATGACCAATTGATCTCCAAAGTTCTCAACATCGAATGAGCCGTTATGACACAACCTGGAGGATCACCTACATATCCCAAGCAACAAAACAATCACCCATCCACAAGTTACAATGAAAAACCTCACACATGGGCAAGGAACAAAAATGTCACAAACGATGGTGTAGTTGATGCCAAGGTCATAATCAGTGCTGCAAGGAAAAACACCCAAACCCACCAACAACTGCAAAAAAATGATCACAACAACACTCAAAGTAATGTGGTATCACAAAACCAACCAACCAACGATCAAGCAATAAACAATGTTAATGATCAAAGGGGACTACCCAACAGAACAAGAACTCCCCCAAGTGGAAGTACACTACTCTTAGGGAACCACTCGAAGTCATCATGAAGAAACTAATAAATGAAAACCTCATGAAGGCTCCCAACTATGAGAATTACCAAGAACTAGATGTGAAACCTCCTTGGTACAATGAAAATTAGCTCTGTGACTTCCAAAAAATCAAAGGGTACACCACTAACAATTGCATGAGGTTAAAGAACCTAGTCCAAGACCTCATTGATCAAATAATCATAAATGTGGAAAAGCCAACAAGAAACCAAAATCTCAAAATATACATGAATCTAATGCCTAATCACAACAAAAAAGGGAATAATAACATTGATAAGGGGAAAGGTAACTTCAAGAATGTAAATCACGTGTATGGCCATGTCGTTGCATCCCTAGATGACTACTGTGCTACCATCACCATCAAAAGAGACCATATCGATTGTGGAGTCACCAGAAGAGGCAAGAAAATTACTATTGTATGGTCATCCCAGCCAAATAGAGCACACATGTCCAATTAAAGATCTGTTCCAAATATCTATAATGTCCTTGATCAGCTTAAAAGAACCTGAGCATAAATATCCATCATGGATTTGTTAAAGATATCATCATCCCATAAAAATATCCTTGAAGAAGCATTAGCCTCATCCACCATCTCTACAGACCTTGATCCAGAACAATCCCAAGCTATGGTAAAAAATATCACCACTCTGAATCTCCTTACATTCTTCGATCAATATTTTTCTACTCAACCATCTCACAACCATGCACTCAATTTAGAGGTCCTAGTGTGCAGAAAAATAAATTCAAGAGATTCCTGGTGGATGGGGGTGTAGGCTTGAACATTTGTTCCCTCAAACTCATTAAGAACCTAAAAATATTAGAAGATTCCATCGACAAAGGAAAAGGTATTACAATCAAAGCATATGATGACCAAGAAAGAGTGTCCCAAGGCACAATCCAAATCCCTATTCAAGTGGGGCCAACTATCATGGAAACTACCTGTCAAGTCCTAGACCTCAATTTCCCTTATAACATTTTTCTAGGACGTTCGTGGATCCATGCAATGCAAGAAATAGCATCAACCTTCTATCAATGTGTCAAATTCACATATGAAGTAGAAAAGGTCACAATCCATGGAGATCCTAAACCATTCTCCTGCTGCAAGAACCTAGAGGAAAAATACTACAAAATACCTCAAGTTCCTAAAAATGATGAAGGCCCATTAACACCATACATTGATCCAACCACTCTCACTTCCATTTATACGATAGAGACACCCGCCACTCCCACCATCCCCATGATATATGATATAAAATTCATCATCTTGGACCATGGTTGTAGAAATTATACAATTCCCAAGAATGCTTTTGTGGTAGGAGAGTTACCACAATCTCCTAAATCATGAGGATGACCACAACCAAATGAGGCTTCCACATCCCAAAAATCCACTAAAGACTATCCCAAATTCAAAATTTGGGGAGATCTCAGCCAAGAAGTAATAGAGGAGAACCCATCCCACCTCCTATACCAAGACAATAGACTGGCAGCCAATCTAACAATGGATGATAGTAGCAAAGGTTTGCAAATGATGCTTGCAATGGGCTATGATAGAAACCAAACCATTAGACAAAATGACAATGGTCTTTTAATAGCCCTCATTCTAGAGATGTGAATGAGAAATCTTGGCCTTGGATGCACCCCTCTGAGTATAACCATATGTGGATGAGGTCCCAAAGTTAGAGAAGTTAGCTACCCCCCATGAACTAGCACCAACTGAACTTCGCTTACCTATGTCTACCGGTTGAGTTATAGATAATTTCACATTTGACATAACTGATGTCTATAGCAGCAATGATGATGAAGACCCCGTAACCAGCCTACCTATGCTTTTTGAGAAATCCTCACTCCTTATGATTAGCACCTTATCCTATGAGTCTAAAAATAAAAAACCATGAAATATATTAAGTCTACTCGAAACTCATTGATTATGACTAATGAAGACCACCAATTTTGGACACATTCAAAAATGATGAGGCATTCTCATAATTCATGGGAATACGAGATAATATTCCATGTGGGAATCATAGAGCAAGATTTATCATCAAGCTATATACACATGCATACTATGGGGAAATGATTGAATCCCTCAGTCACAAAAGTGAAAAACTAAGAATAATATCTTGGTCCTTGAGTGAAAACCATACTGGGGCACTCTCCAACCCAAAATAAGTAAAAAGAAAGGACACATCCAATGGTGAAAACCTCTCTAAGGCACCTAAGGATGGGGGATTCAATCTTCCTTTTAGAGCTCTCCATCAAGAAAAATCAGTAATCCTAGCCGAAATGTGTAATCCACTCAACCTAGGAAAAAAGCAAACACCACACATCACATTCTATGCAGAGTCATTAGAGTCATTACTATCAGAGGAACAAGAGTCCCTAGTAGAATTCTTAAGAGAAAGACAAGTTAATTTTGCATGGACCTATGTAGACATGCCAGGGCTCGATCCAAAAATTGTAGTTCATCATCTAGTAGTATATCCTAAAGCAAATCCCGTTAGACAAAAACTCAGGAAAATGCATCCTCAGATTGCCCTACTAGTCAAAATGGAATTGAAGAAGCTACTAGATGCAAGATTCATTCAACCAATCAACTATCCAAAATGGATTTCAAACTTGGTTCCTATCTCAAAACTTGATGGGAGCATCCAAATATTCACAAATTTCAGGGACTTAAACAAATGTCCAAAAGATGATTTCCTATTGTCCAACATTAAAATGATTGTTGAAATGACAATGGGACACAAAATTCTTTCCTTGATGCACGATTTCTTAGGATATAACCAGATAATGATTGCTAAAGAAGACCAACACAAAACGACCTTCACTTGTCCATGGGGGACTTATAGTTGGAATATGATGCCATTCGGCTTGAAGAATGTAGGAGCAACATATCAAAGAGCCATGATGTTAATCTTCTATGACACGATCCATAAAATTGTCAAAGATTATGTCGATGGCATATTAGCCAAATCCAAAAAGAGGGAGGATCACATAGCAACCTTAAGTGCCATTTTTGACAGAAGGGAGGAATACAAGGTTTGATTAAATCCAAAGAAGTGCATCTCCGGCATACAATCAGGAAAATTGCTAGGATACATAGTGTCAATGAGAGGTATTGAGGTAGACCCAGCAAAGGTGAAAGCAATACTTGAGATGGAGGCTCCCAAAACATTGAAACAATTGAGAAGTCTTAAAGGCAAGCTTTAGTCCATCTGAAGGTTCATAGCATAGCTTGTAGATAAATAGAATCCATACTCTCACCTACTTCACAAGGGAGTAATGTACAAGTGGGATACCAAGTGTCAAGAATCCTTCAATACAATCAAATAATATATGCTTACACCACCAATCCTCATGCCACCAATCCCAAGAAAGCCATTAATTCTTTATGTGTCAACAACAACAACAACCCTTCAAGCTCTCCTAGCTCAACACGATGAAAATGGGATAGAAAGGGCCATCTATTATATCAGTAGAACAATGGTTGGTCATGAGTTAAACTACTCATTCATTGAAAAATCATGTCTAGCAATAGTGTTTGCTTCACAAAAATTCATACATTACATGCTAGCACACAAAATAAAACTCATAGCCAAAATCGACCCTCTCAAGTACTTACTATCAAAATCAATGCTCACTAGAAGAATGGCCAAATGGGTCATGATACTATTAGAGTATGAAATTTAATATGTGGAGCAGAAAGTAATCAAAGGCCAAGTCATAGAAGATCATATTGAGGAAGCACCTATGTATTCAGAGAATCCTCTCATCACAGAGTTTCCAGATGAATCCATCTTCAACCTCAGTATAGTCGATCACTGGAAACTCTACTTTGATGGCTCATGCATGCAGTATGGGTCAGGAGCTATTATTTTCCTCATCACCCCATAGGGAGATTGTATACCTCAATCCTATAAGTTAGCATTCCCTTGCACCAACAATATTGCAAAATATGAGGCCTTAACCATAGGTCTTAGAATAGCAATGCAATGGCACATCATGGCCCTCAAAGTATATGGAGACTCATAGTTGATAATAAATCAAGTGAATGGTGAATACTAGACTAAGGATGATAAGCTCACTCCATACAAGAAACTGGTGGAGACTCTCAAATAATCCTTAATCAAGATCACATTTGAGCAAATACCTAGAGCTAACAATAGAGTAGCAAATGCCATGGCAATAATCAGATCCCTACTAGAAATCCCTCGCAACATCTTAAAACATGAATTCTTGGTAGATCAACTTCTCATGCCCACATTTAGGTACTAGAGTTAGAATTTGTGTGCGAAATCATTTTTCCTAGTGATCCCTAGTACATTGACATCTATACCTACCTACGATTAGGTGTCCTACCTATTGACTTACCCTCAAGCTTAAAAAGATTTTTTGTCAAAAAATCCTCTAGGTTTTTCATCTTATGAAATACCTTATTATAGTACCTTAATATAGACGAAGCCTTGACTTCTTTAACTAAGGTGCATAATGGTATTTTTTGTTCACACTCGAGTGGAATGACCCTAGCCAAGAAATTGCTAAGGATGGGGTATTATTGGCCTACAATGGAAAGAGAAGCACATGACTACATCAAAAGGTGCCTATAATGTCAGCAACATGGGGATCTCATCCATGCTCCAGCTCAAGAACTTCATCCCATCATCACACTATTATGCCTTGCATAACCACCCCATTTAATTCTGGAACAAAATGGGTCCCCCTTTCTCTTTTTTGGTTTCTTTGCCCCTATTATTTGCTTTCACCTTTGGTATTCTGTTGTTTTCCTCCTAAATTTTCCTTCTTGTTTTTTCAAATTTTGGTTTTGTCTCAGCTTAAATTGGTTTTCTTCTTGCTGGAAATTGAATGAAATAATCACAAGCAATAGTGAATTTTATTATAGTATATTTTATTTGCTTTTGAGGACTAATGGAGGTCTTGTTTTGCAGGGTTAGATCATGCACATGATGATATTTCTCAAAGAGCTCAATTGGAAGGAATTCCCCTAATATAATTTGGCACAAGGTTCCCCTAAGAAGAAATTCAGCAAGACCTTGCAGTTGTCTTGCTGACTACCAATGCATTTTGTCTATTGGGGGCTCACTGGTCACCCAAACGTTCCTATCACCGTATGTCTTTATTTGTCTCACCGACCAGAGGATCCTTCGCTGAAAGATTTTGCATTTGGCATAGTGTCTAGCCAAAAATTGAGGGTCTCACCGAAGGTTCATGGTTCGGCATAGCATCCTACCAACATAAGGAGGTCCCACCAAAAAGGGTTTGAGCTTGGGGTGAGTGGTAGGCTTTCAGGGTGATATCCTGCTGATACAGTGAGGTCTCTGCGAAAGGTTATCCCATCATCTATGAGGTCTGGCCAACATGCTAGGGTCTCCCCGAGGTGCTCTCAGTTTGGTGAACGGAAGGATCAATCAGTGTACGGTCTCACTAATAAGGCGGGGTCTTGCAAAAGAGAGGCAGTGTCGGCGAAGGATTTGGGTCTCAGTATGATGTCTAGGCGACTATGCGAGGTCTCACCGAATAGAGTGGTGCCTTCAGCATGAGGTTACACCTTTGAGTGAAGTCTTCTCGACCATGAAGAGTCTCACTGACATGGCCCGAGGTCGCTATGATGTCTCCCTGACCCTAGGATGTCCTGCCGATCAATGAACAGCTCGGTGAAAGAGGATAGCTCGGCATAAGGTCTTGGCGAAGAGGGAAAGTCTCGCCGACACAGAGGTGATATCAACATAAAACCTCACTGAAATGTTTAGGTTCATTGAGATGTTTGGACGACTGTGAGATGTCTTGGCAAGGCAGAGTGAATTGACATAGGGTCTCCCCGACCAAAGGAAGTTTCGCCGACATGAAGGAGCTCACCGAGAAATTTAGGGCTTTGTAAAACATCTCACCAACCTCACGTAATCTCACCAAAAGTCTTGAAGCTTGCCAAAATAAGGTTTACATCACTGATCTTCCCAACAAGTGATGTCTTGGTGACAAAGGTGGGGGTGGTGTCGGTAGGAAGTCTCGCCGATCAAAACGATGTCTCCCCGAAGTAAAATAAACACTCAGCGAAGCAAGGAGACTTTGGTATAAGGTCACAGCGAAGGGAGCATTGTCTCCCTGAAATGAAACAGGATCACCAAAAGATAGTCTCCTTGCCAAAATATCTCCCTAACTATTGAAAGTCTCACCGAAGGTTATTCTTTCGGCATAATCTCCTACCGACAGATCAAACTCCCACCGAAAGAAGGATACCTTTGGTATAATGTGTGCATTCGGCGAAAGGTCTTGTCAACCCGGTGAAGTCTTGCCAATGTTTGTTCACAAGGGATAATGATATGACTAGGGGAGCCCGTTGTGACCTCTTGCCGACAGGAAATTGTCTTGCCAAGGGGTATGTATGTTTCGGTGAGACTCCTAGTGAACGGCTGGCATCAGGGAAAGATGTTACGCTCGAGGAGATGTCCCACCGACAAGCTATTGTCTCCTTGATGGTTTTGAATCCTTGGAATGACTAAAGAGGTTCGATATGATGTCACGGAAAAAGAAGGAAGTCTCACTGAAAAAGGGATGTCATCGGGGAAACAAGGTCCCACTCGACATGATCTCCTACTGAACAAGTAAAGTCTCACCAACCAAAGGGAGTCTCGGTGGCATGAGGTGGTATTGGCATAATCTCTTGCTGATCCAACAGAGTCTTCCTAAAATGAGGTAAGCCTGGGGAAAATTGAAGAACTCAGCATGACATCTTCCTAACATAACAAATGAGCTCGCCAAAGGATTCTAAGGCTTGCCGTGACATCCCATAGACAGAGAAGGTCTCTTCAAAAGGAAAGAGGACTCAAGCTCGGGAAAATAGAATGAGCTCGGGGAGACTCCAAGCAAATGGAACGGGTTTGATAAGATTTCCTACCCACCTGATGATGTCTTAGTGATAGGAGGATGCTATCAAGGGATCTCGCTAGGAAATACTTCCTTTCGACAAGAGGTCTCATCGACGGGGTGAGA
This sequence comes from Sequoia sempervirens, assembly GCA_007258455.2. NCBI lineage: Eukaryota > Viridiplantae > Streptophyta > Pinopsida > Cupressales > Cupressaceae > Sequoia > Sequoia sempervirens. Next base: position 279,051,039 of record VDFB02086081.1, on the reverse strand, counting down.
TCTCACCGAAGTGGGATGTGTAGACACTCAAATTTGTCCTCACAATCATAACGATATTCGTCTATTGATTAAATACATATTATTATTTACTTAATCAATTCATTCAATACTTTCTTCTATTCAAGCATTTCATCAAATCATTGAACCATCTCATGCTTCTTCAATATCCGTTGTATTAACGTTCATGTGCATTTGCACTATTGTTCATACCCATTTGCATAATAATTCATAAACATCATTTCTATATTAAATTAAGTATCATTATCATCCATAATTGTTTCATATTCATCTCATTAATAAATCAATTATCATAGTCATTTATTATTATTTCATAATAAACTAATTATCATAACTTGCATAGTAATCATATCATTTGCATAAATCATTCATGAAATATGGCATTTTAGTAAAGCATCTTTAAATCATTTTATTCATATTTAATCATCTAGGTACATTTTAATCTAATATCCCTTTTATCACTTTCATTCTCATGCACAACATTTAACCCAATAATGTGGGATAATGGCATTTCCTTCTCTCACATCTTTTATCCCACATTTCATCTTCAACCCCTCTCCATCCTCAAGGGACTCCTATTTAAAATGGGATTTCCCTCTCATTTGCACACACAAATTTTTCTCACAAATTTACATATTCATATATCATATTTGCATTTGGATTGCATTTTCTCATTCACCATAGCCTCTTTATTGCATTTTGTGCTCATAAAATCTGAGAGCAAATGCCTAAACAAAGATCTTGGTGATAGGGAGACAATGGAGATTGATTTCTTTTAAAAGCATTATTTGTTTTCTATAGTTTAGATTTACATTTCTGGTTTTGCTTTTAATTAGAATAGCTCTATTGATGTGGGCTGAAATGGTGGTTCTTACTCCATAGAATCATACATTTTTATGGCTCTACGTAGAATGCAAAATGAGCACAAAAAAAATGCAATTTTGTTTTTAAAAAAAAAATTAGTTTTTTTTAATTTAGCTTAGATTTTTAAATCATGAAAAATCATTTAGATCTTACTTGGATTCTTTGTTTATTTTTTTTTATTTTTTAGATTTTGGCTTTCTAAATTAGATTCTTAGTTTAGAATTAATTTAGACTTTAGATTAGAGATTTAAATTTAATTTAGTTTTTAATTCTTAGATTATTTTTTAACCTTAGATTAGTTTTAATCTAGAGTAGTTTTTAAGATTGGCATTTAGTTTTAGATTAATTTTAATTTAGAATAGGTTTTAATACTAATTAATTAGAATAATTTTTTTTTTAAGTTTTTAATTTGCGCTAACTTTTAAATTAGATTAGTTTTTAATTAGCGTCTAACTTAGATAAGTTTTAAATTTGGATTAACTTTGAATCTAGATTAGTTTTTAATCTCTAACTTTAGATTTTGAATTTAGATTAACTTTTAATTTTAAATTAGCTTTTTTATCTTAGATTAACTTTTTTTTTCCTAGATTATTTTTCTTTAAATTTATGTTAGTTTTCATTTTGGTTAAGTTTTGGTTTTGTGACTAATTTTTTTTAATTTGGTTTCTTTTGCTAGGTTCGTTTGGAAAAGAATTAAAAATCAAAACATACGCTTGTCAAAGAAAGGAGGCATGAAACTACTAATGAGATTTTGATGCAGGACGTTCGTCGAAGACATGATTTTGAAACCAATTGTCTTTTAGATTATACAACACTTCAATTGGTGCATTAAAAATGAACAATTGTCTTCTTCCACATAGGCTTAACTAGGGGGTCAATGAACACTGTTTTTTGTGCTTGAGATGGTAGGGAGTATTCTCTCACCTTGTGCAAAACTTGGTGATCAGAAACTAGACCCATCTATTTTATGTGTCACCCCGATTTAATAATCAAAGTATCCTCTCCCCTTGTGCACTTCTGTGATCCTGGGTGCAAGAGAAATGGTTATTGACTCTAGAACTGCCTCAGGGAAAGTACTTCACTCCCAGATTTCAACTCAAACTCAGCACTTGAAACCCAAGGGACTTCCAGTCGGTATATAAAAGTGAGTTCTTGGGGAAAACCCAAGAATCACGAGTGTGGTTTCGACGAGGTGGATCCGAATGGGGACTCTCACCGTATGGATCATGCCCCATGAATGGAATGCCCATATTAAATACCTTTTGTTTTAGAGGCCAACCATTCTTCTCACAAGAGCTTGGTATAAGGTAGGGTACAAGATCATGTCTAAAGACACCATCACTAATCCCTGAGTAGATAGTAGTTCTTAGAAGCCTACTACCCAAGAATCTGAAGTTGGTGTGCTCGAATGACATTAATGAGCTGTGGAGGGGAGCCAATGCCACCAAACTTCTAAGCTATCCGCTCTTGAGAAGGAAAGGTGTTTAACACCAATTTGGGGTATATCGGTGGGCTATATCAAGTATACAAACCCTTTGCCTATTAGGATTGTGCTTGTCTCATGTGCATTTGCATACACCAAAACATTGTGCTTGTCAAGTGTTTTCTGGATTTTCAAACAGTATTCACCACATTCACAAATCTGAACACAAAAATTGACCTCAAACAAACATCACACCTAGTAACTTGCAACACCTCAAAATTTCCAAATTCATCAACCAAACATGTCTAACTGCTATCCTCCAAATTCACCCTTGACCTATGAATGAAACCAAAGGATTGAATATCTTGACCATCGTTTGAAAGAGCTTGAAAAACAACTTGAATCCCAACATTTGAATGAAGTGATGCAATCATCTCATAAGCCTTTATCCTTACCCAAAACTACATCATCCAAGTTCAATATCCATGATTTTCTGCAAAGGCTAAATGAGAAACCTAAATCTATTTCCTCAAACACAAATAATCTTGAACAATCCTACCATGTCATGCATCTATCTTCATCTCCCATAATTCAAAATAAACCTCATGAGTCTTCCACCCAAGTTAATGATTTCATCCAGCCATCCTCTCTCATCATACCATCTCCATCCAATGAGTCATATCAATCTATTAGTCCAAATCACACTAGCATAGACTCCCTTGCACATCAAGATCAAAGCATTCTTTCCACTTCATCCAATGATACCAAAATTCTGCAACCCCTTCCAATCTTTGACCAAGATCCCATCTCTCAAGAACCTCATGATGATCCCCTTATCTCTTTTTGTTTCATCCAAGATGATTCCCTTCCATCTCAAGAAAAAATTATCCTTCCAAGTCCTCCTTCCACCTCATCTAATGAATCCATACCATCTCATGATTTCATCATATCCAATGATCAAGATATGCTTTCCACCAAATATCAAGATTCCCTTCCTCATCAAGATCAAGATAAACCTCCATTCAAGGATACCCTTTCATTCCATGATGATGTCGATCATTCTCATGATCAAGATGTGCCTTTTCTATACCACTTCATGATGATTCATATCTAATAAAGAGCAAGTTAATTATCTCCTACACCTCATGATCCTTTTTCCAAGTCAAGATCAAAGTACCCCATCCCATGTCAAGATCCTATCACCCATCCTAATTCCCTCAGATCACAACTTTCTATAGGATTCCTATCACCCCTATTCAAGCTATCCATGAGCCCCTTTCCTATCAAATCAGTTCTTCACTAAAACCAAGGTGGTTTACTCAAAGATCTTGTTATTCCTTCCATATCACATCCACTCCTCACAATACTTTTATCCAAGGTGGTTTACTCGAAGATCTTGTTATTCCTTCCATATCACATCCACCTCATGATGGACTTGCATCTTGTTTCATAAACAATATATATCCTATTGGAAAACGAATGTGTCAAAGTATGAACTACAAAGGCAAAGGATTAGGCATTCATGAACAAGGTATCCTAGAACCCCTTTATATCCAAGAAAACACATACTATCATGGCCTTGGTTATACAACTCACGCTCAAGACATTGGTATCCATCGTAAGCCTAGATTCCATCAAAATAAACCTACTTATCCTAGTACATCAATCCTTCCATCTATCCTAGGTCCTTATCCTAGCCAATCAAACCTTCCATCTATCCTTGGTCCTTATCATCCAAACCCTAGTTCATCAACCCCTCCATCCATATTGGGGCCCTACATCCCTTCATCTCCTCATCAAGAACAACAAAGGCACACATCCTTGATTCCCTCTCAAAATTCTACCTATATTAACCCATCCATAAGACCTCCATATCATTCATCTCCATCCACCCATCCCATTTCTCTTGGAAGCAATTTGGGTGCCAAATGTCAAAAGCTTCCATATCAAAATCCACATGTATCAAAGGATCAACATGTCTCCTTGAAGAGCCATGCAAAAATAAAAGAAAATTTGATCCCAAGTCAAAATAAAAATCCAAAAGGCCACAAAGGCCCATCAAGTCAAAAGAAAAATCCAAAAGGCCACAAAGGCCCATCAAGTCAAAAGCAAAAAATTCAAAGGCCACAAAGGCCCATAAATCAAGAAGAAAATTTTCAAAGGCCACAAAGGCCCATAAAGCAAAAAGAATAATATCAAAGGCCACAAAGGCCCATGAATCAAAAATCAAAGTCAAGCTATGTGGATTCCTAAAAGTCAAAAGCTCGTAGAAGCAATAAAATCTAAATTGGCATCCAAATTTTCTAATCCAAAAGCTTCCTCCTATCGTCCATCTAAAAACCTATCACCTTACAAATTCATTTTTCCTCCATCACTCCACCACCCTTCAAGGTGTGTGCCAATGTTGATCTTTCCATCATTTCCATCTATCCATCAACAAGCCTTCCAACCTCCTATCCATTATCCAACATTCATCCCCCATTATTCTCCTTTAATCCAAACATTTTCATAAGTCCTTAGCTTCTTCCATCACATCATTAATATACCAATGTTTATGAGTCTAATCCTTCTTTCCATGGTTTATTAGAGCACATATTCAAGGGATATTAGTTGTGAAACTCGATGCTTGATTCCTCCCTCCATCTTCCTATCATGCTTCCATAATCATTTATCCCTATCCATATCCTATCTTCCATATTCCTCTTGTACTCTACACTTGGGGGCAAGTTTCATCCCTCTTATCATGCATATTCATGATCCCCTTTACGTTCATCCTTTACCTTTTGACCTTTGATCTTGACAAGGTTAAGAATCTTCTTGAACATCGTATATCTTATCCTATACACTTTATACATATCTTTCATACCATATCCTTCACCGTATCCATATTCCACCATCCTATCTTAATGCATCCTTTCTTCCCTTGCTTGGTCTTGATGAGGAATAGGAGAAAAATACTTAGGCATTGTGTCCATATCTTATCTATTTTATCTTTATCATCCTATTTATTGTCCTTATCTTTACATTCTTCCATCCACATCTCCTAGCTTATCAAAATCCACGTCCCATTTCCTTGCTTTGTTCTTGATGATATTAGGGGAAAAATTACAAACGCATGCTTTGGATTCCCTTTCATATCCTTATGTGTTACCATTCCATCTTAGTTCACATCCTTATCATTTATCCATGATTAAATTACCTCCAATGTTGGTCATCATTTCCCTTTGCAACCTTGAATCTTATCATGTGAATCATATTTGAGCCTAGCTATAAAATATTATCCAATCCTCATATTTTTTTATCAGTCAATCCTAAACAATCATCAATCTTATCATACTTAGAGGAATCAGTGATCCTAAGTACTTATCATCATCATGCCTTATGGAATCGATCATTCTTGGCATCCAATCAACGAACCATTATCATCTTTTGACAAAGGATATGTTGCTTGTGTGACATGTTTTGCAGTGAATCTTTCATTTTGATCTATCATTTATCCATTGTTGCATTACCTCTACTATGGAAGATCTTATTCCTTCAATCAATCATATCACATTTCATTTCACTCCATCTTTAAAACTTCAAAAAAATCCAAAAAAAATCATAAAATGTCCTAAAATAATCCAAAAAAAATCATAAAATGTCTTGAAATAATCCAAAAAAAATCATAAAATTTTCTGAAAAAATCCTAAAAAAATCATAAAATTCTAAAAAAAAAAATCATAAAATATCCTGAAATAATCCAAAAAAAAAATCGTAAAATATCTTGAAGAAATCCAAAAAAAATAAAATATTCCAAAATCCCAAAAACATAACAAATTCCAAAAAACAGTAACACTTTTAGATCACCACATGGCTTTGAACTTCAACAAAATCAAAACATGCAAGTGTTGACAATCAAACAAACACATAAACTATAACAAGAATTAGTTCTACATCGAGGTAAAGACTCTTGTTTTTTTATTGATCTTTTTCTTATTTTATGGTTTTATCTTTGGTGACATGTCTTTTAGCTTCTTCAGGATGTCTTTGACTAGAGAGGCAGGGATGGGGCATGTTCATTTGTTTGTTGTTTTTGGATTGTTTCTTATTCATAGGATGACTTGTCTTAGGACATGGTTGTCTAAAACCATTGAGCACCTATGAGTCTAATGTGGATGAGAGCATTCCTTGTCTGATAGTGTCTTCCATGCAATAAGTATTCAAGTCATCTAAGGTTCTTATACCTATATGCTTATACTTTATTACTAAATAAAAATGCAAACAATATTCAAGTCATCTAGATGTTCATGTTATCTAGATGCTTATACTATTTCGCAATATAATAAGCTCAATGATGATAAAAGCACTTAAAAGGCACAAGAGGCTTCATCACCTTCATCCTCTTCCATCTTGCATTTCATTTTCTTCATCTTTCTTGTCGTAGAGAAATCAATCAATTGCTTAATTCACTGATATATGTCTCTTGAATCAAATCTCAAATCAATCAACCTGCTTCTCAAAATTTCATGTCCCCTTAACCCATCATTCAATCCACCATTGCAGCGCCTTGTCTTGCGTAAGCATCATTCTCAATTAGCTTCATCAGCTCATCAACCTATCTATACTATTCATTTCCATCAATTTTTTAGTTATGCCCATCAACTGTGCATTTTCATCAAAATGTACATCACTATTTTATCACTTGTGCAATATCAAGTATCTAATCACTTTCTAGACATCTATCGAGAGATTAATCTTCTTACAATATGTTAGATCAATCTCTTGAGGGGGCATATCATTCTTATCATAGTCCTTACCAAGATATATTTGGGGCATGTATCAATTGATCAATCTTTTTCTTTGAAACAATGCGACAAGCTGCATTGTCTCAAAGAGGGGAAATATGTAGACACTCAAATTTGTCCTCACAATCGTAACGATATTCGTCTATTGATTAATTAATAGATATTATTATTTACTTAATCAATTCATTCAATAATTTCTTCTATTCATGCATTTCATCAAATCATTGAACCATCTCATGCTTCCTCAATATACGTTGCATTAACGTTCATGTCCATTTGCACTACTGTTCATGCCCATTTTCATAATAATTCATAAACATCATTTCCATATTAAAGTAATTATCATTATCATCCATAATTGTTTCATATTCATCTCCATTAATAAATCAATTATCATAGTCATTTATTATTATTTCATAATAAACTAATTATCATAACTTGCATATTAATCATATCATTTGCATAAATCGTTCATAAATATGGCATTTTAGTAAAGCATCTTTAAATCAATTTATTCATATTTAATCATCTAGGTACATTCTAATCTAATAACCATTTTATCACTTTCATTCTCATGCACAACATTTAACCCAACAATGTGGGATAATGGCATTTCCTTCTCTCACATCTTTTATCCCACATTTCATCTTCAATCCCTCTCCATCCTTAAGGGACTCCTATTTAAAATGGGATTTCCCTCTCATTTGTACACACAAATTTTTCTCACAAATTTACATATTCATATATCATCTTTGCATTTGGATTTCATTTTCTCATTCACCATAGCCTCTTTATTGCATTTTGTGCTCATAAAATCTAAGAGCAAATGCATAAACAAAGATCTTGGTGATAGGGAGACAATGGAAATTGATTTCTTTTAAAAGCATTATTTATTTTCTATAGTTTAGATTTACATTTTTGGTTTTGCTTTTAATTAGAATAGCTCTATTGATGTGGGCTAAAATGGTGGTTCTTACTCCATAGAATCATACATTTTTATGGCTCTACACAGAATGCAAAATGAGCACAAAAAAGATGCAATTTTTTTTTATTTTTTTTTAGCTTCTACAGGAAGAAGGCAAAAAAGAGGAAATCCCGATGCTCTGCTTCTAGAGGTGGTCAACCTGTAGAAGAAGGCAGAAAAGAGGAAGAAGCCACAAATACCAAGAACAACTGGAGTCTACTGGCAAGAAGAGGCGGATTGATATTAATGGACAAATGCTTTAAGAGCATTCAAAGCAACTATGCAAGGGACTTCAAAGATGGACACAGAGGCATGAAGTAAATGCTGCAGCTACAAAAGATTTGAAGACATCCCCTGAGGACAATCTTTCACTGACGTGGGCATGGAGGATGCAATTTAATATAGCATTGACTCTCTTCAGAAAGATCTGAAAGCTGACCCTCTTGAAAGCAGATATTTTGTAAATCCTAAAACAAGGGACAACACATTCTTTTAGGTACAATCTGTATATATGGAATTCTTTCCTCTTGGTAAAGAGGTTAGAAGTTAGAGGTTAAAAAAAGTAGAAGTCAAAATTCAGAAAAGATAGAGACAGTTCTAAATATAGACTTTTTTTGAGATTAGGAACTTTCTAAAGGATAGGGGAGACAGAGGTACATCCTAATTCTTTGTGATGGGAGTTTCTTTTGTCTTATTGATTAGGAGTTAGATTCAGCATAGACTGTAATGTATTCCTTAAGTTCTCTTAGTATAGATGGAAACAGTCTGAAGACATAGATTTTCTATACACTGGTGATTGTGCCAGCTTTGTAAATGTCGCTTATCTGTTTCACTAACAGTAGAAGCAACCAAGTTAAAAATCTACTTCAGGTTGTGTTTTAGAATGGTGTTTATCTTCACTTAATCATTTGATTTGAAAATATTTGAAGGATTCGAGTCTTATTTCATCCTCTGATTAGATGGTAACTTACAATCTGATATTTGAATTAGCACTGTGAATGAAGGGAGTTGTGTGTTAATCACAAGTTAATTTTATTCTATATTTTTAGTTACAAATTCCTTGAAGATAGAAAGTCTGGTTAAGTTAGATAAATTTTCATTATTTTCAATTCCAAGCTTTGATCCATCTTTTGTTGTTTCTTTAAAAACCTTTGTTAAAGTAGGTTTTAAATTTATGCTTGATCTCAGAACAATCCAGAAGCTCAACACCAGTAGGCCCCTTGGATATTACTATTACATTGACCATTGAGCAACATCGGCACAGTTGAGAACCAACTACAAGGACCTTGGGAGCTAAGATATCCATGTGATCATCTTTCTCTTTCAGGAGAAACAAAATAGCAATATTTTGTTTAACTATTGTTGTGCCACTTGGAGCATCAACACACACCATGGCCCTTTTCATAGTGGGTAGTTGATCTCATTGGAAAAATCACTCCTACTTCACCTAATGGCCACAAGTTCATCACAACTACCACTAAATACTTTACCAAATGGCTGGAAGCCATACCCATGACATATATAACCAAGAAGTAGATATCAAATTTCATCCTGAACTACATCATATGCCACTATGGTGTTCCCCAAGCTATTATCTTAGATAATGGGATACCATTCAAGAATCAAGAGGTTCATGACCTTTGCGACAAATTCACAATCCAACATCGCTTTTCCACCCCATACTATCCCCAGGGAAATGGCCAAGCAGAAGGCACAAATAAAACCATTTTAAAGATCCTCAAGAAAATAGTCAATGATGTAGGTGGTGAAGGGCATCTACAACTCAATCCCTCCCTCTAGGCTTACCAAACCAACATCTTCACACCCATTGGTACCACTCCATTCTCCCTAGTCTACGGATCAAAGGCAGTATTACCCATTGAGATTGAGCTCCCATTACTAAGAATATCACTGCAAAACCTCATCATGGATGAGGAATACCAAGTATCAAGACTGAATGAGTTGTAGCTACTAGATGATTGGTGTATAGATGCTTTAAATAATTTGCAAGTCTATTAGAACAAACTCAAGAGGATCTATAATAAGAAAATAAGAAGCAGGACTTTCCAAATCAAAGAGCTGGTATTAAAGGAGAATCAGAAGAATGTTCCTATAGATATCCAAATTTGGACACTTAATTTATCCAAATTTATCACTTTTTGTCTAAACATCCTCTTATCCGAGTTAATTAAGTAATATTACTATTATTTAATTAATATCTTTAATTCTGCTAATCCCTAAGGTATTTAATTAATAAATAAATACCTTACCCTCCTTAATCCTCTTTTCATCAAATAAATTAAATAAATATTACATTTATTTAATTCCTCACATGTCATTTCATCTAATCCTAATCCATTTCCATTTTTCATTAAGGATGCACATGCTCTTCCCTTGATTAGGATGTGTCACATCCTCCAACTTTTGCAAGTTGGCTTTAATCCTCATTTATCTTCTAATTACTAATTAATTAAGCCTAATCATTCTCCAAGGAATTTTTAATTCCTTTTTATTCTTCCTAGATTCCCTCTTTATATGTGAATTTTTAATTCACATTCCATCCTTCCAAGGCTTCTAGAACCTTGGACTTGTCACAATCTCCACATGTGACCAACCTTGGACTTGTCACAATCTCCACATGTGACCAAGTCCCACCTTTTGGAGCCCACCTTTTATCCCTCTAGATCATCCTAGGAATGTGAATTTAATTCACATTTATATCCCCAACCACCTTTCCTTTTCCCATGTAGATTTTTGAGGAATTCCAAAATTCCTCAAATGTCCCTTTCACTCCCACTTGGGGACAAGAAATCCCTTTTTGTGGAAATCTCCTCACTCCCCAAGGTGCATGTCATTTTTCCACCTCATGTACCTTCTTGACAACTCATCTCCATCTCATATCCCCTTGGCCACTTCACCCTCCACATGTCAAGATGTGAGGGCTTGTGGGTTCTCAACCCACCATAGCCCTTCATCTTGGCCTTGTTGGATCAATCTTGACCATTGAATTCTCTAGAGAATTCAAATTCTTCTATAAATACCCCCTCCTCAAGGGCATTTTCAACACTTTTTGCACCATTACATGCTGCCAATTTGCATTCTCAACACTTTGCATTTTGATAACTACATGCTGTCCATTTGAATCCTCAAGCCTTTTCAATCATTCAACCATCTTTGTTAATCATCTTGCATATAGAATCTTGCATCTTAGTCACTCAATCCATCATCTAAGGAGCACACAATCCATTCCAATCAAGGGCCAATCAAGGAGAAATCAACAGCAAGGAAGGTGATATTGTTTCTATTTTGTTTATCCATTTCCTTTCTTATTCTATCTCTCTTTTGGCTAATCTTGAGGTGTCCTTGATATTTTGTTGTTTCATATTTCTTAGTTGTTTTGCTCATTTAGAGTAGCATTAATATCAATGTATCAGCCAAATCCAAACAACAAAGGAAAATTTGAACCCAACTGGTTGGGACCATTTATTATCACAACAATCTATAAGTCATGGGCATATCAGTTATCAACACCCAAAGGGGAACCTCTATAGATCCCATGAACAACTCCCATCTCAAAAGTTTTATGCCTAATATTTCAAGGTATAGAACCAAAAAATCAAAATTAGAAAATATCCTGAAAAAATGGTCACCTTGATGAAAACTTGGAGAACAAGCATCTTGGTGACCAAAAAAAAAAATCATCAAAACACAAAATATCCAAAAAAATAAGAAAAATGATCAAAATTAGTAAAGAAAAAAAATTGCCCTCTAGAGAAAACCACTTTGGTGGTGCTTTGGGCAAGTAACTTGGTGAAAACTTGGAAAATAGGTGCCTTGTGTAAATAAGCACTTTCCATCCACCAAGATCTTCATGGCTTGTTCTACATCATCCATCCATTTGACATCTGCATCATAGCTTGGTCATGTGTTTGTATCATGATCCCTCCTAGTACTACTCGGCCCATTCTCAAGATCAGTTTGTCCTGCCTTTACTAGAGTAGACTATTGCATCTTTTTTGGGGCATGTTATCATCGAATTGGATATGTTTATATTCTTTTAGACCTTAAATAGGAAAATACAAAAACATCCAAATCGTATCAAAATCCAAAAACAAGTCAAAAAATAAAAAAATAGAGTCGTCTTGTTGAATTACAGGTCTCCAAGCCTTGAAAATAGGCAAGGTTGATCTTTGATCATCCGTCATAATAAACTGACAATCCATTTACCTTCATTTATAAATTGGTCAAGTCATCAATAAAAATATGTGGTCTCTGCATGTATAAAATAGGCAAGGCTAATTTGTTGATCAACCCCCAAGGCCCCTAGGATAGGTCCCTTAGTTTAGTCTCTTGGTCAAAATATCAGAAAACCCCAAAAGAATTGAAAATCAAAAATCAAAAAAATTGTAAAATCTTGAAAAATACCATAAAGAGCCTCATAAATATTTCAAAAACTATAAAAACATCCAAATATTTGAAAAAATCCATCCATCCCATTTTTCTTTCACCCACAATAAATACAGCTCATAATAAATCAATCATCATCCCCAACCTTTGGTGAAACAGTCATAAATAAGTCTAGCAGGTCAAAAGTGAAAACTCAAAATGTCAAGGTCTCAAGTTTAGGTCAGTACGTAAACAAGTTAGTCAACTCTTTATGTTGATAGGCTATCATCCAATCAGTCCCACATCAATCGTATGATAACATCATGTCCTAGGGTGTAGATACTTCCTACAATGGGCATTATTTATTAGAAAGAACACTTTGGATAAATGAAATGATGTATCGCCATCCACTAATATGTCCTAGGATGTATCCTTCCTACAATGGGCATTATCTTTTGGCAATATTTTTGGTTCTTATCCTTAAAAACACATTTCCTTTTGGTTAGCGGTATTGAAGAGCATTAGCTTGTTTTTTTACTTTAACTTTTTCTTTTGACTTATCTTATTTTCACTCATTCCAATGACCTCTCGATGATGTCCCAAACAAAAGGATCTAGAGAGATAGGAATGGGGCAATGATCATTATCTTTTAATCTATTGTGTGTGTTATATGTTCTTGTAATATAACTTGGTGAATACTTGTTTTATTAGGTATGTATGGAGGGTGTTTTGGATATCTTGTTGACCACATAGGAAGGCTAGCCTTTCTATGTTTTGGTCTAAGATCTATGAAATACCTAAGGTACATCCTAGTAAGGTTTTTGTATGTCAGGTGTGAACAAGGATAATTCTATCTGATTGTTGAATCAAAGTCCATCACACTAGATACCACACTATCTTGGTTCTTAATACCTTGATGCATTGTATCTCTGTGTGTTATCAAGAATAAGATAATTGGCCCTTTGAAAATCCCAACTCCATGACAGATATTCATTATCATCATCATCATATCATGACTTGTCAAGAATATATTCTCTTTCATCCCTTCTCACTTCTCATGCTAACAAGGTACTATGATAGTTCATCATCATTAATCCTACATCCACAAATTGTCAACATATTGCATATCATATCATTTAGGAAACATGGATCATCTCATATTCATTGCGTCTCCATCATCATATAATATAGATTTGATATTCTAAGCATCTCATAAATCATCACATTGCATTCATTTTGTATAAACATTTCATAAATCATCCCATATTTTTATTAGCATCCAGTGCATAATCAAACAAAGCATAATAGGTATGTAAGCATTATAAATAATCCATCACATTAAGTGCATACATATCATCCATGATCATATAGAACAACTCATAAAAGCATTCATAAGGCCATCACATATACATCATAAGGTCATTACTCACATATCATTTTGCATATCATAAATCATCATCATCATACCATTTTGCATATCATATCATATATAACATTATTATATAACATCATCATAAGTGCATATCATACATGGAAAATCACATACATCCTATCATCCATCATTACATAATATAGATAAGTTAGTCGCATATCATGTCTATTGCATTCACATCATCACAACCATCATAACAGAAAAGGGTATCGAAAAAGAAATCATCACATGTGCATCATACACCATCACAAATATACATATCATCATCTATAACACAAATACATATCATATGTCATCATTCGTTAGAGGCATAATATAGATCTACTAGTCACATAATAATCACATACATCATCAGAAAGAAATGCATCCATACATAGTAGATCCATCACATACATCGTAGTACCATAAAATCATTGCATCACATATAGAAATAGAACCATCCACAAATGCATAAAAAATGAACATGGTACATGAAATATCACATCAACATCATCATCTCATATATATCAAAGGACTTCCATAGTACAAAATAATAATCAAGATCACTGTACATGTGTGTATGAGTACAAAACTACCAAAGGGGCTATAAAAAATGAGCCCATATGGCGCAAAGGAATAACATCTAAATCAAGAAGGGAGTCTAACCCTCCTACTTGTTTCCCTCACTTTTGTCACCATGACCCTCTCTCGGTCTCTGGCTGGTTTGCTATGAAAAGTATAGGGCCCAAGCTTCTCTTAGCATGGCTTAATGATAATGCATCCTGTAATAGTCTGCCTCCTGAACATCCTCCCTATATGAGCGAAGTGACACTGTGTTTCAAGAGGAGGAAGTCACCATGCTCTCCAACTGTTATCAATAGCCCATCTTTGTGGCTTCCTATAGCTCTACAGCCTACCTCTATATGATTTCCTGGTCCCTCTCAGCCCACGCCTGATCCCTCTCTATTGTCAAGGCCTGAACCTAAGCCTGCAATAGTAATATCAGGTCGTCTCTCATATATGGTTGACCCACTGGCTCTACTGGTGGGGGCTACAAGTGAGGTTGATCCTCACCCTCACCTCGTGGTGGTATGGAAACCCGATCTTGATTTCCATCCTACCTATTGTCCTGGTCCTACATATGGACATTTACATGGGACTGATCAACCTGATCCCTAACTGGTTGATCCTATGCTAGTTGGTCCTATGCTAGTTGTCTTGCAGGAGGACCGTTGCCTTCTCGTCCTCAGCTTGCCTCCCTCCCCCTAGCTCTCCATTGAGTAGTGGGTACACCTAGAACTATCAATCATAGGGGTGGCTAAAACCAATCTCTATAAGCCTGTGTAACTCCTAGACCTCAAACCCCCTGATTATACACCCATGGTTAGGCCACCAACTGCCTAAAACTATCCACTGCCTCAAACATAGGAATATATCCCCCCAGGCACCCTACCTTATTATGCAAGAAAAAATGGCCACATAGTCATCATCTGGCCTATCTTGAACCTCACCAAACTAGCGATGAACTCATCCTAGTAGATACCTCTTGATCATAGTATCCCCCTGCCCCTGCATAAGCTAGTCCTAGCAAGCAAAGAATAGTTTTTGTACATCATCAACCCATATAGGTTGACCAAGGTATGGGTGCCAAATGAGAATTTTCATGTCATGAAGGACCCTCCTCCAATGAGGAATCTCATACTCACCTATGTGTGAATGACACACCACCCATGTAATGCCACACTACTATATTATCAGGCCCAACTAGAACTGGAACAACCTACAGCCAAAGAACAGATATATGCTCCCACGCGCACACATGAAGGAGCGTCACACCTACTCAAAGAGATATACCATCCAAATATTCATACTCATATAAATCCCTGTATAGGGAGGCTAGAAGAATAGGACCCCATGAAAAATAGACTGGCCTGTCGTAAACCATCCACTCCTAGCAAAGCCCCCAACCAAGACTTAAGTACCGGCCTCATCTATCTGGGGTGACAACACCTGAGATAATCACTGCAATCACTAGTTTGAAGGGTGTCATGAGTGTCTTGTGGCACTCTAACTTGATCTGGCCCTCACAATATATAATGTCCTCTATAGCCAAGACTGCATGATAGGCATCTTGTCAAGCATCCATATCAAATATCACTCACCACCCATGAATCAATAATCTAAGGATGTGCCACACATCCTCTAAGGTGACGGTGACCTTGCGAGGAGCAAGATGGAAAGAAAAGGTCTCACTGTTCCATCTCTTCACAAGCACTGAAATCATCCTAAGAAGGGCCTGTAAAGGTCCTACATAGGTGATATACCATAGCCCCATCTCTCCTAGTCAATCCTGCTCTTTGTCAGTTAGATCATGTAAGTAACTGAATATCTCTGACAATTTGTGCTCACGAGAATAAAGCTCCCTCGCTACCTCCTGCATCAACAAACCTCATCATGTTAAAATCATCAAGAAAAAATTATCCTAAGCTAATCTCTATGTTCAAAAATTCATCCAAGCATTGCAACCTATGAAGGTGTTGTAGTTTGAAATTTGCAAACTACGACACTGGCACCTTCCAATTCCCAAACTGCACTGCAACGGTGCACTTTGCCTAAGTAGCGTAGTTTTCCAAAACCCCTAATTCTAAATTCTACCATGGTGTCAGAGTTTGAAATCCAGTGCTACATTTCACATATGCATTAGAGTTTGAAGTTTGTACCCAAACTCCAAACTCCATTGTGGTGGTCCATCTTGTGATGGTGGTTCAATTTGAACACTGAGTGGTGTTGTTTGAAATTTTGAGTGGTGCTATATTGCATTGTTCCTAGAAAAATAAGTTTAAAAGCATTAAATGTGCACAAAAAGAAAAAAACAAAGCTCAGGTAAGGATGACTTACCAATGCCCTAGTGTCAAGAGGTCACTAGTATGTTCAAACTCGGTCGGAAATGTGCATCGGGAGTTTTCGTTGCACCATCTCGTTAGGGTGTCAGAGCTCAAATCACATGAAATTATAAAGGCTGTGTGCAAATGAATTGGCCTCCTAAGACCTATTTAAGCCTATTTTTGACCTTCTTTGGCCATCTAGGAGAGGTCTAGGTCCCTCGAACCTATTTTCATCTATCCAAAGGTCATTTTACACCATTTTTTGGTGTTTTACCTCATTTTTTGACCTCCTAGACCCCTTTTTGGACTTGTCAGCCACCTTGTCCTCTTTTTTCACGAGATCAACCAAAAAATTAGATTTTTTTTTTGATCTCTCGAGTGGGAAATATGCTAGAATGTTTTCCCTCACAGGGGCAACATTAGGGAAAATTTTAGAATCATTTTTTTTTGCTTTTGATCGAGACATTTTATTCTTTAAAAAAACGCAATGAAGGCACTACTTCAAAGAGGGGAAAAATGTAGACATGGAAAATGTACTAATTAACACTGTGCATCTGATCCTAACTACTGACACCGCTTCACCTAAATCATCCCTCGGTCTAACCATTTAATCATATACCTTTATGTGATTAAATTCATCAATCATTCTCTCTTAATAAAAGAAATCATCTTATTTAATTAAGTCATTCCATTCTCTTAATCAAATCAATCAACCTGATCTAATTATCTCTATTTAATTAAATAATTCATTTTATTTGATTAAATCTCTAAAGTCATCCTATTAAATTAAATAAATTAATATTTATTTAATTTAATCTTTCACCTTCTCTAGTTAAATAAATGAAAAATATTCATTTAACTATCTCTAACACCTTTTCTTCTCATATTTGATTTAAATAAACCCATAAATCTAAATCAATATGTTACATCATTTTAATCCTCATTAAATTAATTAACCCTTAATTAATTTAATCCTAATCCATGTACCATCCTCTAGCTTTTGCAACTTGCACATGAAAATAGATTTAGTTCATTTATTAAATCTCTATTTTCTCTCAAAGGCATAATAAAGGAATATTCCTCAAATTTGAATTAAAAATCCAAGTGGAATTTTTCCTTCCAACAAGGAATTTACTCCACCTAATAAGTCCTTTTTCCTTGAGCCAAGTGGCACTCAATGCATTTTCTTTCCCTCTTACATGTCATTTCAACAATTTCAAATTCCACCTAATTGCATTTATTGACACATTCTTCAAAACTTGCATATCCTTCATCCATTCACATGTTTACAATTAGCATCTTGCCATTGGTTGATTCTTAGTCCCACATTGCTCTCTTTTGGACATTCTTTCAACTTGGAATTCTATAAATAAGAGGTCTTATTCCTCATTTGATCATCCATAGTCCAAGTAGAATTATTATAGTCATTTTTAGTTCATCCACAATTTGAGGAAAGTAATTATACTCAAATCCATAGCAATCTATCATCAATTTCATCCAAGCATAGTTAGGCTTTTTGCAGATTTTCAACATGGAGCTCCATTGAATTCATCACCACAAGCATTCATCCTTCATCACATCATTGGATTTGGGAAAGGGCCAATTTTCACATCAAATTGGCACCAATTCCCCCATGGGATCAACAGTTTTCATTGCTTTCAATAGGTATTAGCTTACTTTCTTATTCTTTCATTTTATTCTTGGTTTCTTTCCTATTTTTAGCTTTGCTAATGGATTCCATGGGGAATCCTTGTTCTTACTTGCATATGATCTTCTAATGTGTTCCTTTATTTTGTTTTTTAGGTATTTGGATTGAGGCTCTACAACAAGAAATATCCCATATTTCTCCCATACCTACCAAAAGTTGTGAACACTCTTTTATCTATAATGTATCATCCACCCAAGGATCATGTCAAGAGGATTCCCTTGAGGATAAAGAAAGTTACTTTGAATTGATTCAAGATCAAGAACCCTTATCCCTAGAGTTTCATCAAGAGCTGAGGGAAATCTTCAAAACCATTTTAAACTTTAAAGATATCCCTGATATCCCCCTCGAGATGTTTCTTTCCGATGTGCATATAGATGTTCATCCAAAACAAGAGTCTCCCACTCTTGATATTCCCACACAAGAGCAAGTAGTGATCGAGATTAATGATTCTTACAATAATTGTGCATCATCAACATCTTCTGAATCAGCACCAACATCTTTTGAAGTAGTATCAATGAACAATGATTCCATAGAATTAGATCAAATAGTTCATATTCCTAAACAAAATGAACCCATAGCAATATCATGTGTTCATGAAAAGTCATATGTAGTGGCTATGGATTAGAGGATACATTATCAAGGAAAAGGATTAGTTATTATCACTACCTTTACAACATCATGGGAAATCTTGTCTAATGTAAGTTGTGAAGCATTTTTTCCTTAATCATTTTTTATTTTCAACTTTTATTTCTTTTTGTCTTTAGATGTGTCTACGCTCAAAGAAAAAGTTGTTCAAAAAGGAATGCAATGCACCAAATGGTGGTTGTGTGAATTTTTTATTATCATCTTCCTTTCAAGAGAGAGCAAGGACACGTGTAAGCTCGACAAAGATTTTATCAAAGACAATTTTCAAAAATTTGAGAATCCCCACCTGCTCGACACATCATCTCTTTGTTGTAGGAAATTTGAGCTTTTAAGAAGCGATCTCTTTTGGAGTGTGTCAAAGCATGTTGGGCTCTTTTTGTATTTAGGATGAAAAATTTCAGCCAGCATCATCGAGCTATGTGATTGGTCAACTATACTTTTTCTAGGTAGTTTTCTAGGATATGGTTGTTTTCAAATAACAATATTTACTAAATATCTAAAGAGCATTAATGCAGAAATTGTGAATCAAATGATAAAATATTGTCATGATCTAATTAAAGATCTACAATCATATTGTGAGCTATTAGATGCCAACATCTTGTAGCATTTAATTCTAGAATGTGGCAACAATTCTCTCTTTTTTCAGCTATAAATGGGAGGTGGTGATAGAAGAAAGAAGTTCCAATTTTTCTTAGAGATAGATATATTTTTAGAAGTAATTGGAAAAAAACTTATTTTCTCTAGCATGTTATATTGTTTCAACTCAAAATATTACTGGATTGGAATCCAACCTTTGTTGTCTACGTTCATTTGGTATTTTAAGCATGAACTATTTGGAAGAAATATTTGAAATTATACACGTTATGACCTTTATCAAGTTCCATCTTTCTATTTTTGTTCAAAATGAAACACTATGTTAAGCTTAATTCAAATAGTTTGAGTAGTTTATTTTCATGTTGTGGATCTATATGGTATAATACTAACTAGTGGAAATTTGATTATGTCCATGAAATTCAAAATTTTCTTGGAAGGTTGTTATTTTTTCATATTATGTTGTAACAAGAGGAAGGGTTTATGCAATTTTTGAATGCTTTTTGTTAACCTTTGGAACTTTTATTCTTGATCATACCTTAATGAACACTTCCTATGGGGAGATTTGAAAGACTACTTGTATCTAGCCTTTGTTGCTTGTTCTCTTCCCAATAATGAAGGGTTGTGAAATTTTGTGTCTAATATATCATTCATAGAAAAATAATTAGGTTTGAAATGTTGTAAAAGCTTTGACTCATCGCCATTTTTATGTTTTATATTTACATTTCCTTCTACCTTTTTCCCCAAACTTAGAGAAGAGCCTGATTTTTATAAAAATCCTGGAGGTATTCAGTGAGGCCCAAATTGGTCCCCCACTTTTTGAATTTTCCATAAGGCTATTAGAGAAGCGCAAGATTTGATGATCAATAGTTTTTTTTATGGCACGCCTCATGGGACCTGAAGTTATCCGAACATCTAATTAGAAGTCTAAAATATTTCTTAAATTAGGCCAAGGAAAGAAGTTGGAAATTTAATGCCCAGAATCCAAATAAGAGCATCCTAAAGAGAATATTTCTAGTACTCCCAGTTACATTCCTCGGCACCTAGGAGAAGAAGAATTACTAGTTCTATATCACCTATAAGGAGTAATAAAGTGAGAAGAAAGAGCCCAATATCTAGAGCCTTATCTACTCCACCTAGAGGTAAATTTTTCCAAATGAGAATCCCAATATACCTAATTCATAGGAATCTATTTTCAATGGCTCACATAGCTACCTCTACTCATAAAAATTTCATAACCTAGGATAGCAGTAGTTTGCTATAACTACCTATGCCCCCATAAGTATCGCCTACCATAACTGTTAATGCCCTCTAGGCTATTCCAAAAAAATTAGAAGACTTCAAATCCCCCTCCAAATGCCTCCAAGATATAGCGGAGGTAAGAAAAGTACATAACATTGCGGAGGAAAATATTGCTCTTAGGATGTTGGCCACCTCTTTCAAAGGAAAGGCCCAAGATTGGTATCAATCTTTGGTCTTTAGTTCTATCCACTCCTTGGATCAGCTCAAAGATAGGTTGTTTGAATGCTTCTCAAAAAAGGAAGATCGCTCCTCATTACTACATCAACTAATCACCATCAAAAGAGCCTCACAAAAGGCCATGAGAAAATTCAACACCATGTTCCACAAAACCTAGCAAAGAATCCCTATAACTTCTTAACTCCCATCTATAATGGAATTTATGTTCTACCTGAAGGCTTTCAATTCGAACATCATGGTTATGATAACCTCCATGGGAGGGGATATGTTACTCGACACATATGAGGTGGCTATGCATGTGGAAAATAGTTTGATTAGTGCTAGAAAGCTTCCACAATGACCTACAATTCCTATACTTATAGAAATCTTTGGTGGTCCTCAAGAAGAAGCTACTCCAAACACTTCTACTACACAACTGACAATATCCACTATGTCGTAGTCTATGTATGTGTACCTCATTGCATAGTCGAGCACATCAGGATTTTCCTCTATAGCAGTGGACATCAATGACATGAAGAGAATCATGCAATCTTTTTCTATTGAGTTAGTTCTTATCAAATGACAACAAGTGTTACCTCCGAAGAAGACCACTCAAATCTATGGTGGAGGAAGGTCATCCTACCAACAAAATATGTACCAAGGACCATCGAGAGGAGGAGGTCAACAAATGATATATGTAAACTAGATAATTCTAGTCACCATGGAAGTACAGATAGTCAAGGATAGCAAGAGTAAAGAATTAGTCCTAGGCCAGAACAACCTGGCAAAAGATGAGAATGTATGTTGCTTCCCATGTAGTGATAATCACATTACCCAAAATTTTCCAAGGGAAATTTTCAGCAAAAGATAGAGAAACAAAGAAGCAAAGGTGCACTCTCAAATGCAAAAGGATATGAATCCTCCAAAATGAAATTTTTTTGGTTTAGAGTGCAAATGCAAGGAATTTCTTTAGAGAAATATCTAGGTTTTGTGCCTAACCAAGTGCTATTTTCATGGATGGAGGAAGAAGATGTGGTATTCGTAAGTGAAACTCTAATGACTAGTGTCCAAAAAGTACAATGCACTACAACATAAGATCCAAAAGAAGGATCACATGAGAATACATATAACAAGATATGTCATGTCCTCAACCATTTCAACCACCACTACAAGAAGAGTAGGCTTCGTAGGCCATAGGCTAACCTACTCAGTAGCTGTGAACTTTATTTTTGCCAGAGAAGGAGATGAACAAGAATTTGATCCCATTCATGATGGATTGCCTTCCTCTGAAGACAAGAGAGATACCACCATTTAATCCCAAGGTTTAGCCAGTTGAAACACTTAATGTGGTGGAAGAACTAAAGAATGTGCTTGCCAATGTATCTTTGTGGGATGTCATATCTATCCTCAAACAAAATACATTTCTTTGGGAACCATTAAAGAAGGAAGAAAAAATATTGTGGATGAATGAAACTCCTCTATGTGATCAAGAAAAAGATAAAGAACCCGTGTGGGAACCTCAAGCTCTAAAACCCACAAATTTTATGAACAACACAAATAATGCAAAAGAGAAAGAGGTAAGCTAGCCAAAGCCCATGCCCTTCTTTTTAACACTGATTGTGGGAGATAAAATTTTGCATAATAACATGATTGATTCAAGAGCTAGTACAATAGTCATGCCAAAGCAAGTGGTTGATGCCCTGAAACTTAATTATGAACCCCTTGAGTAGGGAATCATTGCTATTAGATGAGAAGAAGGTTATGATCATTGATCACATAAAAGATCTATCTTTAACCCTGTTTTCATGTCCAATCCAAATAGTCACACATGAGATAGTGGTGATAGACATTCCCTTGGTCTTCAAAATGTGTCTTTCAAGAGATTTCATTGCAAAGCTTGGTAGATATTTAGTGCTCAATTGGTCTCACTTGATATTGAGGACCAAACATGGGGAAAAGATGAAAATTTTGTCCAAATATTTGCATCTAGAACACAGTAGACAATGCAGTCATTTACTTTGAAGAAGCACATACCTCTTTCTCACAAAGGGAGAGATACTATGTAGAAATGCTAGAAGATGAAGAAGACATGAGTGATCAGACTCTCAAAGAGGAGGTTCTCCTTAAAAAATTCATTGAATTCGACCCATTTGACAAATTTCAAGTGATGAGACTATGCACCTATGTGATCTTCGATGATGATCAGGCCTTCCTAAAATTGATAAAATATTAGGAGGAATATGATGATTTGGGTGACAACCATATATGGACCTTATACTTTGATGGAACAAAATCCAAAGCTAGTTTTAGAGCATGTGTACGACTAGTGTCCCCAATAGGATCAGAGACCCTCAAGGCTTTTCATTTTTAGTTCTCATTTTGGAACATTGATGTGGAATATGAGGCCTTGGTTCATGGTCTAATTCCTATAGAATGAATGGATGTAAAGAGAGTGCAAGCATTCAGATATTTAGAGTTAGTTTTGAGTTGGGTCTATAGGTAAGTGGATACGAAGAATATAAGAATAAATTCATATAGACATTGAATATGGGATCTGATTGAATTTTTTTTAAGATTTCAATATACAAGTTATTCCTTGATCTCAAAACAATGTCACTGATTAGATGGCTTCTATCAGTTTGTAATTTTAACTAGTTTCTAATTCAACAACAAAGTAGAATGCAATATAGATCATCATCTGACTAGCAATTCCTAACAATGATTAAAACTGGAAAGTATTTGAGGATGGCATTTAGATCACTTCATTTCTACAGAAATCAAGAAGAGTTTTGATGATTCACAACTAGGAATAGAATCTCCCAAAGAGCAGGTTATCCAAATAAAAGGAAATAAGCTTCCTCGAGGTTTAATCTCACTTGATAATATTTTTGATTGTGTGGATGCAAGAAATGGAAAATAGAGGTTCATTGTGGATGTAAGGGATTATGAAGAGCTTGATTTCAAAAGTGACAAAAAGTTAAAATTTAGAAAGGATGTTCCATGGAAGGACAAGGAAATACTAAAGGATCTATGTTCTATTTACAATGGAGTTATTACCCTGACCTATGATGATCTCAATGGGTATGATTTGGGCATATTTTAGCATACCATTGACTTGGTGGAAGGATAAAATCTCATACAAAAAAAGGAAATCCAATTCAATCTAAAGGTCAAAGCATTGATAGCATAGGAGCTAACTAAATTGATTGAGTCAAGGATCATATATCTAATTAAGCATTCCACCTGGGTTTCTAATCTAGTATAGGTTCAAAAAAAGAATGGTGATATTAAGATTTGTGTTGATTTTTGAGATTTGAATAAAGCCTCACTAAAAGACCACTACCCTCTAATACCAATGGAGCAGATCTTATAGACCATGGCAAGGTAAAATATGTTTTCATTTATTGATGGTTCTTAAGTTACAACCGAGTATATGTAAATGAAGGTGACTAACATAAAACAATGTTTACCACTAAGTGGGAAATGTTTGCATACTCAAAAATTCCATTCAAACTTTCAAATGTTGGTGCAACCTTTCAACGAGCAATGGATATTTCCTTTAGAGGATTAATTAATCTAATTATTCTAATATATCTAGATGACTTAACGGTCTTTTCAAAGTCAAAGAATGATCACTTTGATCAGCTGGAAAAGGTTTTCCAAAAATTTCAATGTTTCATGATTTCCTTGGATCTAGAAAAAATGTGTTTTCAAAGTACCCCAAGGTAAACTACTCGGTTTTGTGGTATCAAAGGAGGGAATAGTAATAGACCCCAAAAGGGTGAGATCTATAATGGAGTTACCCTTACCAATAAATCAAAAAGGACTACAGTCTTTTCTAGGGAAGATCAACTTCGTCAATAGGTTCATTTCATATTTCATAGGCATCGCGAGGCCTATCATGTTGATGCTCAAAAAGAACCTAATGTTCAAATGGAACCCCAAAGGCAAAGCAACTTTTGAGTAGATAAAGATAGCTATCTTTGTTGCTCCAATGTTAGCTAACCCAAAATTTTCTAAAGGTTTTCTACTCTATGTATATAGTACTAAACATAGCATAGCTACAGTACTCACTGAGAAAGATGAAGAGAATAAAAAAGAGCATCCTATCACATTTCACTCGATAACTCTTAAAGGATATGAAGCTAGGTATAAATTTTCTGAAAATCAAGCTTTTCCCATTGTGAAAAGCCTAAAGAAGTTCTGACACTTGGTGTCGGCCAATAGAATCACAATTTTCATCATACATCCCAGTGTGTGGGAGTACATCACCAAAGGTGAGATAACTGAGAAGAGGGAAAACTAGATCACCAAGATCCTAGAGTATGATATGGGCATCAAACCAACCAAGCTAGTTTGGGAAAGAGGTCATTGCAAATATCTTGTGTAGGAATTAAGTTTCGTAGTTGAAAAGAAGGTCGATCAAGTCTACTCAATCTAGTTTGAGTCCAATGAGTCCTAAGTGATGGATCAAACATAATATATGCAAAAGGGGTATTATCCAACTAGAATTCCACCTCACAAGAGGCGATACTAACAATTGCAAGGTAGTAGGTATGTATTAATTGAAGGTATATTATTCAAGAGGAATTATGATGGTGTCCTACTCTGATGCCTGGATAAGCCACAGGTAGAAAGAGTCCTTAATGAATTTTATAGCAATCCTGAGGGTGGACATTTCTTTGCCAATACTACCACCTTAAAGATAATGTAATTAGGATATTATTGGCCCTCTATGTTTTTTGAAGCACACCTTTTAGTGCAAAAGTGTACTCAATTCCAATTCTTTCTTGGGAAAAGAAAGAGTTTTTCCTTGCATTTGAGTCTAATTTTAAGTAAGGAACCCTTTTCTCAATGGGGTTTGTATTTCGTTGAAATGATAAATTTTATTTCCAGTGTAGGCCATAAGTGGATCCTTATAGTAACTGACTACTTAAAAAGGTGGATGGAAGCCATCACCCTAAAAAATGATACAAAGGGTGAGATTGTCAATTTCCTTGAAGAGCTAGTAACCAAATTTGGTTCGCAAAAAACCATTATATCCAATAATGCTCAAGATTTTGTAGGTTCAAGGATGTTGAATTTTGATATCAAACATTGGTTTTACCTTAAAACTTCATCAAATTATTACCCACACAAAAATGGGTTAGTGGAGTCCACCAACTTAAACCTAATTAGGTTAATCAAGTGCATCAGGTCAAAGCAAAAAAGGGATTAGCAGAAGCTCGTACAAGTTACTCTATCGGCAGATTGGATTACTCCCAAGAAGATCTTGAAGGCCTCTCCTTATGAACTAGTATATGGAAAAAGTAGTTTTACCTATTTCCATGGAGATTGGAAAAGTAGTGGAATGGAAGTATGATTGGTAGAACTCCTCAAACTTGAGGAAGGAAGACAAAAAGCTTATGAATCCATGATCATCCACCAACAACCAATAAAATTATGGTTTGATAAAAAGACCTCTAACCCAAATTTCAGGGAGGGGAGCCAAATACTAAAGTATGATGAGTGCACAACAAAACTAGGACAATATACAAAATTTGAAGTGTTATGGAAGGGAACCTTCTAAATCAGTGCATGTAAGGAAAAAAAATGCATACAAACTTGAAGATATCGAAGGTGATGCTTTGGATATACCTATGAATGGTATTTATCTAAAATTATTCTATTAAAATACACAATTCTTTAAGAAAATGAATAGTTATGTACCATATGTAAAAAATTTATAAATACATTTTAGTTTTGAGAATAAGCCATAAGAATAACAAAGGGAAAGTAGAATGTCTTGTATTATATTATATTCATCAAAAAAATTATAATGTAATACAAGCCCAAGGCTCATATTTAAATGTGAAGCTCTCTCGAGCAAACCTAGAAAGAGTCACAAGAAAAAAGAAGCAAAAAGGAGGCAATGTGCAAAAACTAGTAAAGCTAAGCCTCTATCCACACACACGGGCTTGACATTGCATAGACCTAGGTCCTAGTCACTATGGCTATACACTAGAAACTTGAAATGTTTCTTCCATTCGAGCCCTAAAATGTGTTCCATGAGGTGTAGAATGTAGGTGGCCATTGGCTAAGAAGATAAGAGATGCCTCTCAAGGTCAATGGTGTGGTAGTTAGTGAGGAAAGGAAATCGGGCTATGACTATCCCATAATCAATGTGTCTGCATAGGTCCATGGCTTGGAATGCCAAAACCAGGGATAACCACTTGCATAATTATGTCAAGCCCCTCTAGTAGTGCAGAGTCAAAAATCTGGTGGCACAATTCAATTATCATTGACTTGGCAATGTTTAGGTGGAATAGAGAGGCAACAAAGTGAGAAACAATGTTGTACTTTCTTCTCAACTAGTTTCCATCTTTAATGTAGTCCTAACTAACTACCCACTTGAATGCAATGACACCAAGGTGGTCACAATTGTTTACCAGGCATCTATTTTTTTCTGAAGCGACCCCCCCTACAAAGGCATATTTTGGCCTCCATGGTAATATTTTGAATAGGAGTGCCTAGGCCGACCGAAATTAGGATAAAGCAACAGATTGTAGTGGAATGGGAGATAGCAAGAAAATCTTACTGAACTTAAAAAGCTATTTTTTTGAGTGATTATTGTGATAAGGTGACATAGCTATATATAAAATATGTGCTAACAAACCCAACTAATGGGAAGTCCATTTTTGGCCAGATGACAATGAATAAAATAACAAAACAACTAGAGGATAGTAGAAAAATTATATAAAAAATATAGCAGGAGGTATTGAGAAATAAATTTGGGCGTTGGGAGTAAATTCTCTTGTATGTCGATTGTTCACATGTGTCATTTTCCATCATCAGCACTAGCCAACTTGCTTATGTGAAATGAAATGGATTAAAGCATTAAATTTTGACAAATTAAATAGGAAATTCTTTTCAAAAGTACCTTGCATTAATTAAGCACATTTCTCATAGCTAAAAGAATCCTTCCCAATACAATAAGCTTATCTGTGAAAGAGGTGGCAAGGAGAATGTACTAATTCCATTCTAGGGGTGTTTTTCAGTATTCCCAAGGGATACGGATCTCAAATCCACACATATCACCTTGGTGGTAGAATTTAATGGACCAATGGTAATGATGCAACCTTAAGTATATGTATGTCCAAATGATTTAACTACACCTTAAAGTAGATTTTTCTAAGTAGTGAAAAAGAAAGTGGCCATTTCAATGAAGAAACTCTCACCAACTTCTTGACACAACCATGGTGGAGCCATCAACATCTAGTAGGAAGGCTAGTGCCTCATCTAAAAGGTCAGGTTACACCAATATCTTTAGAAATATTCATTCACTAATGCCCTAATACTAGAGGATCATTTATTTGAATTTTGTAAAACAGTACAACAAGATAAACGATTTGAGAGAGAGGTGGTGTAGGATTTCATTGAAAATATTTTCAACCAAAATTTGGCAACTAACCCTAAAAGCCTTAGGGAGGGGGAATTCCAAAGAATTATGTTACATGAGTCATTTGAAGGTTTTGTGTCTCAGCTATGAAATTGTGGTTTTCCACAGTTCATATTGCTTTTCATGGACGCATGCCCAAAGCTAGTGAATGCATGTGCCAAAAGATTCAACAAGGAGACAAAATCCATTGTTGGCAACAAGATCAAAGTTACAATTCCTATTATAGCCATATGAGATATGTTGTGTATCACTATAGCTTGTGATACTGAACATTTTGATGAAGAAATGATGAAAAAAAATTGGGACAAAAGAACCAAGAAAGGAAGCTTTAATGAGGATAAAACAAAGGAAAGACTAGAGAGAGATCACTTTTCTTTCCCTCTTGCATGCAAAAAGTTCAAGAAAGATACAAAGACTATCTTCTAATTGTTTTCTTGGATTTATGGCCTTGAAGTTGATAAAGACGTCCATCCCTTTCAAATGGGACTAGATTTTATGCTAAAAAAGGAGAAGAGTCAGAAATATTATGATTTTTCTAATGCAATAGCTAGAGGAATGCTAGAGCAACTAAGGACTTATGATACTGAGTATAAATTCAGCTATTCCTCTTCCTTGGTTCACTTGATTTTGTATCAAAATTTTGAGTTTTTGGAGAGAAATTTTCTAGTATCTATGTTCAATAAAAAAGGTTCCCATCAGCTAATTTGTGTTTGGAATCATGTTCTTTCAAAAATGGGGGATTACCACTAGTTTGTAGAGTATTTTATGAGGCCACTACATCAGGACTTGTTTCCATGTCCTACAAGTTTTTTTCTCTTGATATCTTGCATTGGATGAAGACTTTTCTGACCCCAATGGATTATTTCCTAGGAGAGAACTTTAAGTTTATCAAATTCCATGGTTTTGTCGAAGAGCCTTTCAGACTCCCCAGATTTGTAATAGATAGATGTTTTGCATTGGAGTCCTATCATCAGGAAACCCTTGCTGACAATACCTATGGCACTAAAATGAATAATACAAGGCTATACCCAATCCCCCTCAACATTAACAATAGCTAGGTAACACTAACAAGATGAAAGGTGAAGGGTGAACTTACAAACCAACTAGTAGTCCTAGGCTTGGTCCTTATTTGTGACATGTGGGACTAAAATTTGACAAAGCACTTCACTTTGAAACATGAGAGTAAAGAGTATTTTGAGTCAAGGAGGAATCTAGCATAGGAATCTGACCAATCAAATGACCAAAATGGCTAAATTTCTATGTAGTACAGGTGAAGTATCAAAGGAACCTCCTGATGGGTAAACCCCTCAACACACAATTGAAGCACAAGCGGTGGTTGGAAAGGAAGAAATTATATTTTTGGAGGTTTTGACAAGAGACGAGATTCCTTAATTCCTTGTTCAAAGAGTTTCAGCCACATGATGAAAGGTTTGAAGAGGTTTATGACCAAGAGGCCGATAACGACAATAGAAATCAAGAGAAAATTAATGAGATTGAAGAGGAGCAGATTTTGTGTCATACTTCCCATCCTTAGGAATCTAACTAGAGAATAGGCTCGAAGGAAAGAGAATCACAAGTCACATCATTCTCCAATGCTTGAAGGAGAGGGAAAGGAACCCAATGGTCCCCACGAAGGTCCCTTGTGGTTATCGAAGGCCATCTTTTGGTGGGATCAACCACTAATAGATTAGAACATACCAGTTCTAGTCATGCAAAGAGAAGACGAGTCCTAAGTCTAGGTGAACTTGGTGCATCAACCAGAGGAGAAGAAGAAGTGTAGTATGTTTTGCAAAGTGTTTCGATCACTACAGCCAAGGTAAGTTTTACTCCCTCTCTTCTTCTTGCCTTTGCATCTCTAGTTACTCCTTTGCCCCCATCTGTAGTGAAGAATCCTTCATTTGTGGACCCCAATATTTTGTTCCTTAATGAACCCTCAACCATTTTTAGAAATGAACCCTATGAATTAATCTCATGTGTTGAAAGAGTAGTTTTTGATTTAGCCACTATTCATTCTTTGATGATCCTGTCTAGGGCCCCCATTGAAAAAGCTAAATCATCCATGTTTCCCATTACTCTAGGTGCATCCGCTTATGGGAAAATATCTCTCCTTCCATCTATTTCTCTTTTCACCCCAAATAGTTTTCCCCTTACCCAATCACAATTTGGTATCTTTCCTTTTTCCATGGTTACACTCGCATTTGCTTCCCTGTATGCTCATACATTAGAGTTTTATCCTTCTGTCACCCTTTTTGGTCTCCCTCTAGGTGCTTCTATTGCAACACAAAGCATTGATACCCTATAGAGTCTCCAAGAGCATTTTTATGTGACCAAGCAAGCTCAGTAGGCCAAAAAGTAGAAACAGTTGTTAAAGAATGTTGCACTATTAGCTACCAAGAATATTGAAGCTTTCTTCAATGAAGAGCGGAATTCTCTGTTGATTACTACCATGAAGTCGATCATGTCCAAACCAAAAGGAAAAATTTAAACTGAAGACTACAACATTAGGTCCATGGGTCTTGATTTAAATGAAACTCGTGAGTGCGAAAAAGTGGTCCTAGCTAAGTCCACCTAGCAGGTGGTATATGCGGATTATGAAAGACTAGATAGTAAATTGAAGAAGCATGAGACAAAGTTTATAAGTGTAAGGGAAATAGTGAGCAAGTTGCAGAAAGTAATAAAGGCTAGAAATGTTGAGATGGCTTGCATAAGGTAGATACAATATCAGCAAGGAGAAGCAGCTAAGTTGCCCAAGGAGGCTCAAGGTGAACAGGTTCAACTGTATGCTAAAGTTGAAAAGTTGAGAGTTGAGCTTGTTGTTGAGTGCAAAACAAACTCAGAGTACCAATGTACTTAGGAAAACATAAAGAGAGAGTTGGGTGGAATCTGATCTCAAGCTTCTAACAATTTACAAAAGGCCCAAGTGGAAATAGAGTGAACCAACAATTTTCGGATGTGGAATGGAGAGGAAGGTTTTATGTCCTCTTACACTTTTAAGATCTTTCACCTAAAAGGATAGATAGAATCCTCTAGGCCACACCGCAACACATAAAATTGAAGGTTTCACTCAAATATAAATCAACTAAGCTAAATGAAATGTTGTAAATGTTGCATGAAACTATGAATGCAAAATGTTATGTTTGAAAACATAGTGTAATATGCAAACAATGAACTAAACATGAACAAATGCATAAATAGAAAAGTAAAGGGTTGAAACTTAGTGCACCTAAGAAAGATTTGAAGAATCTGGAATGTTCTAGATGTTGTCTAGAACTATTAAAATTTCACAATGGGACTCATTCACCTAGGGTGGCGAATTAGTCCTCCTAGTGAAAAACTATCAGGAACAAGTTTCTAACTGTCGAGATCTAGAATCTGACAAAATTCATATTTTGAGTCCTAAAGTGGGACTCATTTACAACATGTGGTGAATTAGTCCTGTCCTAAAATTATGAGAAATCATGAGACAACTCTGCAACACTAGATGTGGAAATGTCTGCTTGTTGGGGCTCTGAATTCAATTTTGTAGAAAATGGACAAAATGTTATCTTCAAGCTTAGAATATGAATGATTTGACTCAAAACATCTAGTTGACTTGTTCTTCACTTTTCAACACCTAAATTCTTGATAAATTTGCACACAAAAGTTTGCAAACACACATGCAAGAGGGGGAAAATGGTTGAGGGTTAGCAAATAGGGGTTTTCCTTGGTAAAACCCCACTTTGGTAATCAAACCCTTACTAAGATAATGAAATAAAAGTGAATGATAAATGAATAACATGCAAATTCTATCAACTTACCAAACCCTTGATGATAAAATCTAAAGATAGTGCAATAGCAGCTCTAAAGTACTTGATCAATGCTTGATAAAAGGATATGAAATGCTTTAATGGTTTGAGATGAGTGAATTCTTGAATGAATGGGGTGAATAATGAGAGAAAAATGCTTTTTTATACATTCTTGTGGCCTAGTATCCCAATTGTACAACATCACAGGCTGACATCAAGTAATTTTTGAATAAAACCCAAAAGAAAATTTAAATTATTTTGAATTTGGAGCCAAGGGGGACTCATTCACCACCCATGGTGAATGTGTCCCATCCTAGGCTTGTGAAAGGGTGTCAATATTTAATTTGCATTTATTGTTATGTGTCAAGTTTACATTCAAGAATACACTTAATTAAGTCTTATGAGTGCATAAAGGGGTCCTAAAAGACATAAGAAAGGTGTAAATAAGGGAAATATTCCTAGAAAATTGTGAATATTTGTTACAATCCTTTACAACACCACAAAATAGGACTTGATGATGAATAAAAATATGATTTTATGATGAACTATATTAAATAGAGTCTAGAGGAGTGTAGAAATGATTTACTACACTTCACAACACTATCACAAGACCTCAATAAATTAATTATTTATAGTTTAATGTGCATTTTCAAACCATAATACATCATTAAATAAAGCAAAATAGATCAAATAATAAGAAAGAAAGGCCTAAATTACATGGAAATTTTAGTGAGCCATTTTTGTATAAACATAGAGAAGTCAAGACAAGAGAAACAATAGATCACATCCAATTAGTAGGCTTGTGACCAAGAGATTAGAAGATTGAGCTCTGAACTGGTGAATGCCCTCCAAGAGAAGAATCAAATGGAGGAGAATGCAATAGCAAAAGAGGCTCAGTTCCATCAGGAGTTAATGACCACACAAGGTTCTAGGACCCCCCCCAATATTATAGAAGCTAATATCCACACATTGGGAACAAATCATAGTTGTGGTCGCTATCCTCAAACCAGCCCTACAATTTTTGAGGGATGATAAAGAATTAAATAGAAAGGTTGGCCCATTATCCAATCAAATTCTATAGGTATATGCTCTTTGAGTAGCAGAATCATAAAGCCTAATTTCTAGATTGTGTGTGGCCACTAATTAGGCTTTAAGAATTGCAATAATTTTGGTTCAAAGGGTTGCATCCAATAAAGCAAATGAATTCGTCAACTCCCATAAGGTTGCAACAAGAATCAAGGAATGCCAAGAAGTTTTGAACAAGAGGGTCAATGAAATCAAGATGGATTTAAGTTTCCTACATAGCTTCAGGTTTCCTCCCCTTTTTCCACCAGATGAAGATGTGCTATCAGTTGAGAAAATCATGAATGCAATCGAGCATAAGGTTCGAAATTCTACAAAACTCCCAGGTTTGAGCATGGAACCCATCATTAATAATATTAAGCACAAGATCTCTCCCCTTTCTCATCTCTATTATCACCTTGGGGTTGGTTCACCAAGATGGGGATTTGTTTACTTCAAATAAGTCTTCAAGCTAGACCAAGCATATAAGGTCATATGTAATCTTGTCCAAACTGATGTGGATTTGGAGATGTAGCATTCTACTTTCCCCAAACTCCAAGAATTTCCAAAGCTCTAGGTTTGTGCTTCCACAAGTAAAGGCCCCCTGTGAGTTGCCAAAACTGTGAAGCATTTTTTCCTTAATCATTTTTTATTTTTGAATTTTATATGTTTTTCACTTCAAATGTGTTTGTGCTAAGAGAAAAAGTTGTTTGAAAAGGTGTTCAATGCACCACGTGGTGATTGCATGACTTTCTGATTATCATCTTCCTTTTGGGAGAGAGCAGGGACACATGTTAGCTTGACAAAGATTTTCTCAAAGATTATTCTCACAAATCTAAGAATCCCTACTATCTCAACACATCATCTCTTTGCTACAGGTAGTTTTGTGCTTTTAAGAAGCGATCACTTTTGGAGTGTGTCAAAGCATGTTGGGTTTTTTCTTTTTAGGATGGAAACTTCAAGTCGACACTGTCAAGCTATGCAATTGGTCAACTAGACTTTTTCCAAGTTGTTTTCTAAGATCTGATTGCTTTCCAATAACAATCTTTACTAAATATCTAAAGGGAATTAATGTGCTAGTTGGGAATTAATGAGAAAAGATTCTAATGACCTAATTAAAGATCTATAATCAGATCATCAGCTATCAAATGCCAACATATGGTAGTATTTACTTCTAGAATGTGATGGCAGTTCTCTCTTTGTCAACAATAAATGGGAGTTGATGATAGAAGAAACAAGTTCCAATTTTATTTTTTCAGAATAAAAATGTTATTTTAGTTTTCATTAGAGATAGATATATTTTTAAAAGTAATTGGCATAACACTACTTTTCTCTAGCATGTTATATTGTTTTAACTCAAACTATTTTTGGATTGGCATATGACCTTTGTTTTCTAAGTTCATTTGATATTTTAAGTACAAACTGTTTGGAAGAAATAGTTGAAACTATGCATGTTATTGCCTTTATCAAGTTCCTCCTTTATGTTTTTATTATGAATGAAACATGGTGTTAAGCTTATTTCAAATAGTTTGAGTAGCTAGTTTTCATGTTGTGGACTTATATGGTATAATAATAACTAGTGTAAATTGGATTATGTCTATGAACTTCTCCATTTTCTTAAAAGGTTGTTTTTTTTCATATTATTTTGTAACAAGAGGAAGGGTTTATGCAATTTTTGAATGGTTTTATGTTAACCTTTGGGAATTTTATGCTTGATCAGACCTTAATGAATATTTCCTATGAGAAGATTTGAAAGACTGTATTGTGGCTTGTATCTAGCCTTTGTCGCTTGTCCTCTTCCTAACAATGAAGGGTTGTGGCATTTTGTGTCTAATATATCATTCATAGAAAAAGAATTAGGTTTTAAATATTGTAATAGATTTTATACATCTCAATTTTTATGTTTTATAGTTACATTTCCTTCTACCTTCTTCCCAAAACTCAAAGAAGAGATGAATTTCTATAAAAATCTCGGAGATATTCAGTGAGGTGCAAATTGCTCCCCCACTCGCTGAATTTCCCATAAGGATGTTGGAGATGCACAAGCTTTGATGATAAACATAAAAATAAACATAGGGGAAACAAAGGATTCTTATGATGAAAATACTATCAATGCTACAACTATTTGTATCATGAATTGTCATCGACCCGTCATCACATCCACAAGTTGGGACCAACATGTAAAGAAAAAAGAACAAAGAGAATACAAATTGATACCAAAGAATGCAAAAAAATCATCCCAATGATACTCCATCAGTCAAAGAAACTATGGGGGAAAGTTCAAAAAGGAAATGAATCCATCAAAAGAATCCTCAAATACAAAAGCGGGATTCTCAAGAAAGGAACGAAGTATATCAAGTGGTTAGTCCTAATTTCATGAAAACCTCCTTATCTACTCATCATTGCTCATATTCTCAAGTTTGGAGAGTCAAGGATTCCAAGCCATTGACCAATCCATCTCATATTCCTTCATGTAGGTCACCATCCACTCCATTCATGATACCCAATTCCTACATTAACCATATATTGGCAAATACTTGTTGATGGAAAAATTGACATGACATGTAGGTAAGATATAAACAGCTCACCTCTCCTCAAAAAGACAATTAATGGTTAAAATGATCACCTCCCATGGTCCTTGATTTTGGTTCACAATGCTACTATTTTTCAAAGTGGTCAATATGGCTATAATATGCAAGGGGCATGCTGGTAAGAGGAATGCAAACCAAATCTATCTAACATTGGGGGGTTTGTAAATAAATTTAAAAAGGTAGATCAAATCTTTAGAATAGAAAATTATGAATGTAAACCTGTTTAAACCCAAACATGTATTCAAACAATGTGTGTATTCTTCATCAACCAAACCATCCATAGCATGAACTATACTACTACATACATCCATAGTGAAAATACCATAACCTTAATTATTCATGAAACTTTATTTCAAAATCCAAAACAAATTACCCACTCGTTACTCAAATTAATAGATCAATAGACATAAAAAAATTACATTCATAGACAACTCAATGAAACTCAATGAAATAGTTTGAAATTCAAATTCTCCTATTGATATTGCATCAAATAAGAAATATTTGTGTTCAATAAAATCCATTGGCACAAGAATTACTATGGTTAATTGAACTCATCACTTAACAACTAACTCTAAAAACAAATTGATTGCATAAAACTATAAGAAAAGTATCAAAGTATCTTGTTGAAAAATTTAAAAACTTAAACTATCAACTATCACTATTGTCTTTTGCTCTAGGTGGCTAATCTCTCTTCAACTAGCTAGCCTTTACAATTTCTTTAAAAGTTTCTTGTATAGCCCTTAGGACCTAGACAATTGGATGCCACTTAATGCTACAAAACATGAGATCCATAATTTAGGGGGGTGACCAAGTAAGGATAAGTTATTCTCCACAATATGCTACTTTTTACAAGGGCCATATCATTATCCAAAATCTTCCTGAAGAAGAGGGATGGGATACAAGGAATACAAGGTTAAATTTTTCTTTGATTTGTTGAAGAATAGGGAAGATGGTTGCTCTGCTAACCAAGTATTTAGGTGCATAACTAGAAGGAACATTCTTCTACCACATAAATCCTTCGTATTATGCTCTTGTTCCTTTTGCTGCTACATAAAATCTTCTTTTTTATTTTTTCTTTCTTGGTAACTCCTCAACCTTGGCTTGGACTTTAGCTTCGTATTGTTTAGCAAGTGCCTCAGCGTGGGCCTTGGAATCAACTACTATCTTATCATATTCAAATAACTTCCATTGATCTTCAGGAGTAAGGACATGTTCAATTCCCATTTCCTCTATTTCTTTATCAATCATTGGAGTTTCTTTGTCATATTGGGTCACTTCAAAATCCATATCAATGTCATGAATCTCCACCTCTAACTTCTCCCCCTTCAATTATTTATCCTCCTTATGAAGGCTTCCAACAAGCATCTCTTCACTTGGTTGATCTATGATGGGAGGTTGTGTTAAGGTCCCACCTCTAGCAATTGTTGATGAACCTGGTTGAGATGAAGCTTCTCTTGGACAACATTAGTTGTGGCCTCCTCTTCATGTGCTTAATGAATTTCTTGGGCAAGTAGCATGGGATGAAGCTCTTCTCCTATATTGGGAGGGAGAAACTCCAATTTATCTTTAGGATTTGTTCTTCTTTTTGTTCTTTTGTAGCCTTGGGTGCTTCCTATAGCTTTCTACTTCTTTGAGGTTTGAGCCTTTGGCTCCCTAATCCTCATAACAACCCACTAAATGCTTCTATCCAAGACTATCCTTGCAACCTGCTTGATATCAATTGTCTCCTCTTCATCCCAGTTCATTGTTTCTAGATTTTTGGTGCCTATGTTTTCAGCATCATATTGAGGATCCAAGGTTACACCATCATCTGAAAAAGTTTCAGGAATATCCTCCTTCACCCCATACTCAATCATTAATCAGATGGGAGACCTTTCATAATTCCTTCTCCTCAAATCATACTCATCTTGTAGGTCCATCCAAAAATCCTCCAAAAAATTGAAATGATTTTCAAAAACTATAGAGAGAAAACCTTGCATCTTGTGTTTGGGATAAAAATTTTTCTTGGATGTATACAATCACAACTTCAAATGAATTAACTCATCACAAATCACCTTTGTTTCCACATTGTTTGCACAACTATACTCTCCCAATTTCATAACGAAATTGTGGCAACCACTCTTATGTTTACTAGCAAATTTGATGTTTACTCCTATATCTTGATAAATAATTTTCATCAACACAATTCTATTGTTGCAATATCTAGGAAGAAAATGGGGATGACCATCAAACCCATCTAGTCTAAAGTAGGTGAACTTTGGGTATTGGATGTACCAATGTCCCCATTCTGCAATGAATGCTATGGTATCCCTACTCCACCTGTACCTTGCATATCATGTTAATTGATTAAAGATAACATATAAGAATGCATCATTAAATCCCTTATAATGCAGCTTAGAAGTCTACAAAGTCAATTAGTCATAATGGTTGCACACCTTCTTCTATTGAGGAGCTTCTCCCAATATTCCAACTACATTTAAACTATGGAAAATACCCCTCCTTGCTACAACATATATCACATAGGAAGTCATAAAAAAGGACTTGGTCTCCCTCACTTTAAGCATTTGATTATGTAGGCACTCTGATATAATCATGGGCAAGTAAAATTGTTACCTTCCATCCAAAATGGTTTGTATGAATGGAAACATTCATTCCTTGAATTGTGAGGCATCCCTTTTCCCAAATACTCTAGACAACATCATAGTTATATCACTGATCTCCTTAGTGAAATTTGATCTTTTAGGCTGATCAAGAAGCTTAATTAAGGATTTATTCTCCACCCTCATCCATTTATTATTCATATGTGTCTTATTAGCCCCCTTCTTGTTACTATATAATAGCAGTGCCTCTGACTCATTTAGCTATTTGGGATTTTTTGGTGTGGGTGCATTAAACATGAACCTTATCATTTGAGAAGTAAGGTCAATGATGATTTTTTTTCTGCAAGTCCATGCATTGTCGAGTTGCCTAATTATATGCTCCTATTGCATTTAGTATCAACTCAAGACATTGGACTGATAGGGGAATGAGGGCAACTTGCGCCAATCCATACTGCATAATTTTTTATGTCCTCCCTGTTGCATCCTCTATGAAGGTATCCTCAAGCAACTCCTCATAGTTGAATGGACCCAAGTTTGCATCTGTGATGTCTTCCCAATATAAATCCACCTTTCTAGCAGTCAGAGTTGGACTCTTGTGCTTGTATCTCAAGGTGTATGGGAGTTGTTCCACCATTATCTTTTTATGCTTAGTCCCTTGTCACAAAATTTATGTAGGTTGTCTCCTTTGAAAAGATTCTTTTGATGCTCCTTATATCCTTATCCCTACAAAAAATCCTAGATTAGATCATCAAAAAGAATGGAAATCATTATACCATACATTACCTTTCATACCACTCTCCACCCTTTCCTACACTTAGCAAATTCTTATATCCACTGGAAGCAAAGTCAAGAAAGAGTTCATAGCATAAATCCTTTTAACATTGGAGAGACTGAGATTTGAATTGGAATGAGACAAGAATCAAGATTAGAATGGAATTTAAACCAAAAACCAACCAATGGTTCCAAATTCGTTTCCCATTCCACTTTTTCTTCCACCAAGGAACAAAGGATGTAAACCAGATTTAGCATTCAACAGGGGCAAGATCATATTGGAATCTGAACTCTTATGCAAACACTTTGGAATGAGTTCATTCTTATATATGCTTCCTCTAGTTTACCATTAACACCAAGCAATTTTGAACATGAGCTTATATGAGCTTAGGACTTGGGTCACATGAAACCAAGGGGGAACATTAAATAAAGGATTAAACTCACCCTTGACAGAATAAGACTAGATTTGGACTTTAAAAAGTGTGATATTGTAAAGGTTAAATACACAAATGAAACCCTACTTAAAAAACTAGGGTACAATAGTATAGACGCAACCACCAAATGTGAAAATGATAGCAGAACAAACAAAACAAATAGAAAAGGGGAACAAACTGCATAGAAAACAAAAGGAAAATAGAAAGAAACAAAAGAAAACAAAGAACAAGAAAAGATTCATGAGAGGTCTCACAAATGCACGAAGAACACACAAATGACAAAGAAGAAGCAACACAAATGAAACGAGAAAAGAATACCAAATTCCTACCTTGAAACACACCAAGAAATGTTGAAATTCGTCAAGAAATCACTCACCAACAGGTGCCTACAATCAAATTGTGCTTCTCTCAAGTTTTATTTAGCTTTGGGTCGTAAAATGCTTCAGATAATACTTATGAGCAATAATAAACTTTATTAAGGTTTAAAAAACCATTTCATGCATGTGAGAGAATGGAAATAAATGTCATTAATGCACTTGGTTGGGGGAGGAGTCAAACACATAAATGATTATTCAACCAATATGTGAATCAAAGGCAGGATATATGTAAAAGTGGAGCTTGAGTAGAAGAAGCAACTTTATTCAAGTTTTGCATCCCATTTTAGATCTAATTCCAGTTTCATGGTGAAGGAGTAAGACAACAAAGGGAAGGGTGAAATTGGAACTAAAACCAAACCCAGAACTTTTATATAGTTCCTAGTTCAGTTTCCATCCTAGTTTTGATCCTAGCAAAGGAAACAAAACCAAACACAAGGAAAATGACAAAAACATATACACAAATGGGATCAGAATAAAAAACCAAACCCGTATGAAACAAAATGGTAGTGGAGTAAGAAGAAAAACCAAACCCATAACTTTAAAAAAAAAATAGTTCAGTTTGCATCCTAGTTTTTCTTTCAACAAAAGGAAAGGAAATGAAGGAAAAATAAAAACAAAAGAAAATCCAAGAGAGGAAACCAACCCAAAAGGTCAAACACAAGCAAATAAATAAAGAAACAAAGACAAGGGGTAGAGCTAGAACCATAATGGAAGTCAGGCCAAGAACTTTGCAAAGGGTCTAAGTTCAGTTTTGTCCCGCGCTTCGAACCAGCCAAAAAAACATAAACAAGACCTTAAGAGGATAAAGAACAACTCATAAGGCCCAAAAAAACACCAAGGAAAAGAAAACACAAGGAGGGCCCATTTTGACCAAAAATAAAATGGGATGGTTATGCTAGGCATAACACTACTCTTCATCATAAGGATTCTAAGGCACTCTATCGCAATGTGTGCACGTAGACAATTTAATTCTGATGCCAACAAGGTAGATTATATTTCTCAAAAGTTACATTCAAGTGCTTGTATCTTAGCAAAGTAGCTTGTTCAAGAAGGATATTTTTTCATGTTATGATAGTGGCTTTTACATTAGTATCATCAGGTGGTTCAATATGAGGGTAAAAATTAAGAAAAAAAACAAAAAAATGTCAAAAAATCAAGAAAAGAAAAAAAAATCATCCTCTAATGAAAACCACTTCAACAGTACTTTGGGGAAGTGCTATGATGAAAACTTAGAAGACAGGCATCATGAGTAGAATCAAGAGTCTATATGATCCTTCTTTGATAGAATTATCTCATCCTTTTCATGATAAATCC
Source organism: Sequoia sempervirens (assembly GCA_007258455.2). Taxonomy (NCBI): domain Eukaryota; kingdom Viridiplantae; phylum Streptophyta; class Pinopsida; order Cupressales; family Cupressaceae; genus Sequoia; species Sequoia sempervirens. The sequence goes on along the minus strand of VDFB02086081.1, from coordinate 279,009,527 downwards.
AATGTTCCCTCCATCCATCCAATTTGACTTTATCTACATATTTTGGTTTATCTTGATCTTGATGAAGGTTTGGCATATACTTCAACTCTACTCATGGAAAACTCTTGATAGGATATTTACCACACTATCTCATGAAGTCCTATAGCCCATATCTAGCATGATAAAACTCTATTAAACTCTTCACATATACATTACCTATCTTGGTTTGTCCATTGAACTATAAAATGTTTCTAGACACTGAGGGTAGGTTCTTGCACTCTTGTTTTCAAATAACTCCTAATCCATGTATACATCACAACATGACATCAACATCGTGATCTAGGTGTTTACCTCAAAATCATAAAAAATTCAAAAAACACTTGCAAAATCCAAAAAATTCAATAATATCAAAATCCAAAAAACATCAAAATCTTGTATAGCCAAAATCCAAAAACATCAAAATCTTGTATAGAAAAAATCTAAAAAAATTTGAAAAGTTTGTAAATTCAAAATCCAAAACATCCAAAACACATAAAAAAATCCCTAAACATGTCAAAACATTAGAAAAAATAAAAAACATTACCTTTTCAAACTGTGCTGTCTTTGAGCTTGAACATAGGTAAGATCATCACTGATGCTCCCCTGAGAAACCCTAGGTCTGTCCTTTAGGAGTATGTCATATTAAACTGACCATCCATCAAGTGTTCATATCTCGTCAATAAATGATTACTAGTCAAAGTTAGTTGAACTACATGTTCTTTTCATGTACAGTGTAAGAAAGGATAATCTTTGATAAACCCCCTAGGCCCTAGGTCAGTCCCTCTTAGGTCTTGGTCAAAACTCAAAAAACAAAAAAAGCATTTGAAAACTTAGAAAAAAAAAATATTTGAAAACTAGAAAATCAAAACATTTGGAAATTTTGAAAACCCAAAACATCAAAAAATATTAAAAAATCTTAAATAGCCTCAAATAATAAAAAACATAAGCATTCACATAACCATTTGAAAAGACCAAAAATAGCCTCAAAACATTAGAAAATGTCATAAACATTGAAATATTCTAGAAAAACCCCAAGACCACCCATCCTATTTCTCTTTCCCCATAATAAACCTCAATTGATAATAAATCAATCGTCATCTTCAAACTTTGGTAAAAAAAGTGGAAAACAAGTATGGCAAGTCTTGAAGTGTGAACCTAAATGTCAAAATCTAAACTCTATATCATAGGTAAACAAGTTGGTAACATTTGTATTGAAACAACCTATCAAACACTTAGCCTTATTCAAAACATCTAATAAACATTTCCTTGGATGTATCCTTCCTACAATGGGAATCATCATTTGAAATCACCTTAGCTATGTTACTTTGGTAGGAGATATAGATAACATTGATTGTTTTTTTTCTTTTCTTATGATTTACCTTATTGACCCATTATGAGAACCTCTCAATGATTTCTAAATGATTTAGAGAAAAAGGAATGGGGCATTGATCATTATCTTTTGTTTGTTTTGCTTGTGGGTTATTCTTGAAAAATAAACTTGGTGCATACTTGGTTTATTGTGTGTAGGGAGGTCGTTTTGAATAGATTGTTGACTATTGTGTATGCTTTGGTCCAAGATATTATAAACTTTTAAACTACAATCCAACGAGGTTTTTTAATGTCAAGGTGTGAACAAGGATCATCCTAATTTTAAATGCAAAGTCAAAGTCCATCACATATTATTCAAGAATCATCCTATATGTTTGCAAGGTATTTCTATATTTATCCACAATTTATTATTTTGATTTTGAGTTTTGTTTCCTAGGTTACGTAGCTATATTTTCATATTACTTGTATTTCCTTTTTCTAAGTATTTTCTTAGTGGTGAACCCCTTTTTAATCACACCCAAGGATACTTTTTAGCAATCTCTTTTCCTAATTGGATCATTAGATTGAGATCTCTAGGGTTTCCTTGAATGAACTAAGAGTGAAATAGGAGGACCCCCCTTATGTGTTCCATATCCTAAAACATGGACACACCCCTATTTTCCTACATGGTTCATTTTGGTGAACCTGGCCTTTGGATACCTTTTTATTATTTGGAGTGCATTTTAGTCCTAGATCTAGCTTACATTAACGTACATTAGGTCTTGCATTAGTTAATTTGCATTTAGCACTTTTAAATCTTACATTAGTGAAAAGTGCATATAGTTTGCATCATTGCATCTTAAATCAATCAATTTCATTACAAAATAATAATTGCACACAATCATGAAAATATACAAACTAGAAACCCTAACATTCACTTATAATTTGCTAAATTTAGTTTCAAAAACCTAATCTAGGACTCATTCACCCATCTGGGTGATTTAGGTCAGATACAGGTTGTTTTACCTAATTTCCAAAAATTTATTATTATATTTTTTTCATCATCTAAATATTTCAAAAACCCCAATTGGGAATCAAATGCCCCTCTGAGTGATTTATTCCCATATCATACTTAAATATACATTTTATAGCATTAAAAATCTTTTTTTTTTCTTATGTTTATTGTTCTTAGATCTCTGTTTCAATTTTCTAATTTTCTATTTCCTTCATTTTATTAGATCTAGCTTAATTTGGTTTCATTTTGATCTGATGTTAGGATCTAGGACTGTTGCACATGAATAATAGCTTTTTACAATGATTAAATTAAAGGTCTTTAAAATGTGATAACGTAATTGAAATGATTAATAAATATAACCATATTAAATTGATGAAAATAATAGAAGAGAGAAAAGAGAGAAGATGAAACACAAGTTGATAACGGAGTTTTCCAAGATGGCTACGTCTCTGGGCCCCTCTCCAATAGAGTGACCAATCCTTGATTATACTCTAGAAAATGGCTAAAAGGCTCTTCAACTATTACAAGTCTCCTAGTTTGCAAGAGCTACAAAGTTCCTCTTCTTCAAGTGCAAGTAGAATAACACTGCTCCAAAGAACAAAAATTGAACACAAAAACTCACCAAGAAAATTCTCTCACAACAATAACCACTACCCAACTTACCATCTATCCCCTCTTTTTATACATGAAATTTCCCAATTTGGCCTAAAACCATATTATTTTGGAAAAACTACCCTATCTCCCATTTACAACATTAAATCTCCCATTTTAAAAATAATATCTCACATAATCCCCTTTCAAATAATTTTTACATCCTTAAATTATCCTCCAAATGATATTTTAATCCCTCTTGATAAATGTTAAATTCGAGCTTTTAAAAGTTAGAAGGATTATGTTTGGTTATGTTTTAATTTAGGGGAGAAATGACTTGAAAAGCCTTTAAAAGGGAAATAATCAACTTAAATTTTGGATGGCCAAGTGTGTGGTTCAGTGGTTAACATGCCAACTTACAAGGAGGGGGTCATGGGTTCAACCCATAGTCATTCCAAATATAGCGCTTTGTATTGTTTAAAACAAATTGCCCGCTTAATATAGCCAAAGTTGATTAAGTGATGTGTTGATAGGTGGGTGGAGTAAAGAATGGGTGGTTGGGGGTTCAAATCCCCCAACCCATATTTTTAAATGGAAAACCATTAAAACTATGTGCTAGAGGAAGGTAGATTGGGGTTCCATGTGGCATCATTCTCTTAGGCCACATGGCCATCTTTTATACATTGTAAGAGACACGTGTCACCACAAGGTTTTTCCAATTTAGTTGTTCATGCAATGTTGTCCTTCCATGTGTCTTCACAAGGAGTTTCCATGTCATCATTTGCTAATTGTACATGCAATGTCATCAACACTTGTACCTACCACATGTCACATTTTCACCAGTCCACATCATCATTGGCTTCTAATTGTGTGTCCATGTTACCATGCTAATGTTAGCATGGTCAACCCATTTTACCTATTACTTTCACTTGGAATAACTTCATCATCTGAGCTTTGTTTGATGCAAAACGAACGACATTGGAACCATCTCATCGAGCTCTTTGATGTGATGTTGATTTTGGCCAATTTTGAGATGATAAATTTTTTCACTTTCCTGACTAGCCTCTGGTACCTATTTTGACCCAACTTTGACTGAGCATAACTTGAGTGGATGAGCTCCTTTTGACTCCATTCAAGTTGCATTGGGTTCATATTTTTGAGCTCTTTGGCATGGTGATGAATTCTAGAGCATATGGAACACTTCAATTTATGACAAAAAGTATCCACCTAGATCACATTTCAAGTGCATTTATAAACATAAGAATTGGAATTAAAGCATATCATTTATCTTGTGTTCATTGTATTTATCTTGCATTCATCGATTGTCCTTTGAATGAGCTTTACAATGTGGTACCCTATTACAAATACTATAGTGAGACATAGTTTGAGACTCATGTCATCCCACAATAGCACACTCATCATGGATCTTAGGTTATCTAGCTCTTTCACTCATAGTGTTGACACTAGTTCACTAGGTATGGGCCATACCCTTAACAACCCTTTATCTTCAAGTAGCCTAACAAGTGTTGAAACAATGGTTGTTTGTGTCCCTCAAGAAAACATAATCCAAATTCATCTTTTGCAAGGTAGATCAATTAATTTCTTTGATGGGTTGGTCTTAGTGATTTTTTGAGTCTTTTGAGTTAAATAAGGTCATAATAGACCATTGGAGTTGTAATTCAAGTCATTTTCATTCATTTTGTCATATTTTGCAATGTTGTTCAAATGTTATCATTTAAAAGTGCAAAAATGCAAATTACGGGAGACCAACAGTCATCTGAGTTAAAAAAATTGTTTTGTTGGTTGTGGTAGTTTATTTTAGGAGGGAAAACCTTAAATATTTTTGAGGATCTTGATGTAAACTCTCTCTTGGAAGTTTTGGAGAAGAAATCAATCAAAAAACTCTCATTTTTCTTTGTTTTAACTAGAAATCTACTTCTCCATTGATCTGTACAACTTCGTATAGTTTGATTTTGTTTTTAAATTCAATGGAATTGGTAGATAAGTGAGTTAGCTCCATTTTTGTAGTGATTTTATTGAATTTCATCAAGTTTTAAAGTTTTTACAGTCAATTTACTATAAGCGGCCAGAAACTCAGAGTTTAAGGGTTTGCTGTAACAAAACGTAAGTTTAAGCAATTCCACCTAGAGGGATTCATAACAACTTTGTGGAATGGAATGGTTGGGCATAGGATGTTGTTTTATTTAGGATTTAGGAGTAGGGGGTTGTGTTTTTAGGGCTTTGATTACTGCCCTAGTTGAAAATTGCATGGAATTTAGATTGAAATGGATGGCTACAAGTTGAAGTTGGCTTAAAAGGAATTGATAAAGCATGAGAGTTGATTTTGTGACTGTGTGCAAACATATTGTAGTGTGTTTGAAGAATTGGTAAGGTGAGATAGGGCCTAGGGTATTTATTTTTAATAAATTGTCATCATTTCAAGCTTGGAGTGGCCTGAAACAAGGGTTTAGTGCTTTGAGGCATTAGTAAAGGTTCATGTGACTAAAATTTGTGGATTTAGGGCTTGGGTAACCTAATTGAGGACTTTCAATAGAGATTTGTGATTGGGAAAGAGTTTAAGTTGATGATGCTTTGGAAAAGAGGGCTAATTGGAGCCCTAATAAGTGTATCAGTCTAGTTTAAGAGGCATTGTTCCAAAATAAAGGGTGGGTACAATTTGGATATGTTGAAAATGACAGTAAAGGGTATTTGAAATGATAAATAGCTTGATGATATGGATAGAAAACACTGTTTTGATGGCTACAAGACAAGAATGGTGGAATTAAGGAAATGTGCCAAGATAGGGTCTTGACTTGATTGTAAATTTGATTGATTTTGCTTGAAATGTGATTAGTTTTTTATTACCTCCCTTCTCTACATCAAGTGGTATCAGATCATAGGTATTAGATCTCTTAAGGGAGAAAAATTAAAGATTGCAGAGTGGAAAGTGGGAAGTCATAAAGATAAAATGCCTCCAAAAGCAAAAACTATTGCTAGGGAAGTGAATGAATTGAAGGAAAAGCATGCTAAGGAGATGAAAGAGTTGAAAGAGAGGCTTTCTACTCTAGAACAAAGTTAGAAAATAGGTATGGTTGTAGAATATGAGAGTGACACTGAAGAAGAAGAGGAAAGTAACAGTGAAGAGGAAGAGGAATTGGATCCTAATGATCAAAGGATGGCTAAGTTGCTAAGAGAAGTCAAGGATGATAGACACAAGGTGAAGATTGATTTTCCTAAATATGGAGGTAGTTTGAATGATGAAGAATTTTTGGATTGTATTGCCTCATTGGACAATCACTCTAACTGTGAAGATGATCCCGAAGAGAAAAGGGTAAATAATGCAAAAACAAATTTGAAGGGTCATGCACTATTGTGGTGGTATTATGAACAATATAAGAGAAGGAAGAAAGGTAAGTCAAAGATTGTTTCTTGGGACAGAATGGTGGCAAAAATGAAAGGTAAGTTTTTTCCTTCTAATTATGATATTTAAATGTTTAGGTAACTGTTACCTAATTTTTAGCTTTCAGCTGAAATCAGATAACTTAGTGTTTTTTTCTTTTCATGTTCTTTAAACATTTAAAAGATAAACCATAAAACTACCAATTTCAATATGCATGAAGGAGTGATCATCAAGTAAAGTAGATTACATTTTTTCATTTCAATGTTACAATTATAGAAAATGAGAAATAGAATCATTGATATACAAATGTAGTCTTTTATTGATAATCATGAAATGTACATGCCCCTCGAAAGCCAAACAACCAACTCTCTTATTCAATGAAAATATGAAGCAATTCATACATTAAGTAAAGGAAATAAATAATGTGCATATAATAATAGAACTAGTCATTATCTAAGAATGACTAGTTACAGCTTGCCTAACTGCTTTCTACTACTGCCCCAAGTTGCTTGTGTCCTCTCTAGCTCCGTAGTGCTCCTCACCCTACATCTGAAAAAATAATGATGTTAGCGTGAGGCTCTAAGCAATGAAAGATTAAATCCCTACATAGACACCTACCTATGCATCTATAAACTAATTCATAAGTGCATTAAATAAGCATGCAAGCCTTGGATATCTTGGAAAATAATGAAGTCATCAAACATATCCAACTTATGCATTTATTTTCTATTGGTTTGCTTCATGTGCAGATTTAGGAGAAGTCTGGTTACTATTTCATTATCAGATTAATTTATAGCATGTGGGTTAAATGTGGCACCCACAAGGGTAGAGAACAACATGATTTGAAAGAAAAGTAAATTGAGCAACTTGATCAAATATTTATCTATTATCAATGCATTAAATCAATATAAAATCACACCAATTGATCAACTTTCATTATCAAATTTAAAAGATGCAAAATATTGTGTTGATATGTCCTTCAATATTCTTAATAAGATCCATGATTTGTTTATAAAATAAGTCACTTTATAGATGCATCAAGTTCAATTATGCATCTTTTCAACAATGAGGAATCATTTCAATATGTTGTCAAGCCCCTCTCACTGTAACCCTATTGGGAAGTCACACATCACATAGGAAGGTGAGCTATTAGGTCACCCACATATGTGACATGTGATTGTCCAATAAAGTTAGAATGAGGAGACTATGTGTATATAGTACACATAATAGAAGCAAGAGAAATGGTTGAAACAAGGTCATGCTACAAGTACAAGGACAACACCTTTATAGGAGCTTACAAGGTTGACAGGCATGGGGAAGTATTCAAAACATATCATAATTTTTCTTATGCAAAAGAAACATGGCCATCTATTTTTCTGCCCTCATAAAATAGATGAATGAAAGTTATATGTTGTCCTTTATATTGAGAACATAACATGCTTGAAAGCATTCCAAGCATGTCAAATAGGATAGCAACAAAAAAAAAATCTAAAGTTTCCAAAGGCTATGTTCAAGGCCTTCTTACTCAAACATTAGACAAATAAGTTTCCATATAACATTCAATGCATGATGGTTTATGGAAAGGCACAAAGGGAAAACACATTCAAGAAATATCAACTGTAGTTGACATAGATATATTCCTATCATGAATATCTCATTACAAGAAGTCGTGACAATAATACAACCCTCATATGATGTGATCAAGATACAATTGCTATGCCATAACACAAGGGACATGGGTCTGTTATTCTCTTAGCATATTACAAAGAATGATTGAGCAAATTTCCATATGGTTTCCTCTGGAAATGATGCCTCTAAGTATATTACAAAAAAAGGAAAAGCACTAATAATAAATATGACAGTGGTCTTGATTCAATTGTTGAAATCATCAAGAATCATGATGCTTTAGTGAATGGAGCATAGTCACAAATAAGAACATTTCCATTGAGGGTTATAGTTTCATCTTCATGATTATCTATGAACTTGGAAAAACAAATCAATAGTGAATGCAAGTTGCAATCATTACATAAAGAAAATACTTAAGGCACTACAAAGAAAAGATGTTATGGTGATAGTGTTTCTACATGTAATACAAGGAATAAGCATGATCATTAGAGGACATGAAATACAATCCATTCACAACAAGTTCAGAGTATAAGTAAGGAGCAATCTCAGATTCAATCAAAATAGTAGCAGCCATTACTTCTAATGTGGTAGTCATGTGCATTGACAGACATAGTTGTGCTTCAATGTACAAGTCACCAATTAATGAGTAGTTTGGTCAATTCAATGCATAAACAATGGGATGCAACAACAAAGAAAGTATACTAATAAGGCAATAGTTGTGGAGCAACATCATGTAGGATAAAGAGTATTAAGTCTTCACAGTGCTCCTATAGCAGTGGAATATGGGTGATAGGACTAGGGACTTTCAATGAATAGTAATGGTGGGTTCCAGTTATACACTTTCCTAATGGAAGTCACCATTCTGATGCAAGATGGGGAAACATATGCTCTGATTTGGAAGACTCTTTTACCTTCTTACTGATAGAAGGAAATTGTGCATTTTAAGGAGATGTTGACAATGAGTCAATATTTCTAGTTTGTATCAGATGTATAGTCTATGCATCATAACCTTGTATGAAGGTTGGAGTAGCAGTTTCGAATCCATAAGCACATGGGATCAGCATATGCATTAGTAATCATGCTTTCAACAATAAAGTGATAGGTGAGAAAATATAAATCAAAGATAGTGTTATTGAATTATCATTAAAGGGAAGCGACATTGTACAAACAAGATGCTCTCTATGTGATTTCATACAAGCTATAGGGATAGTTCACCATGAACACATGTCACATGGACAATCATGTGAGAGACTGTCAAACAAGAGTTCCATAGGTTTGATGAGTAATGAAGACAGTCATTTCCAAAATAGGGGGCAATACCATCATCTACGGTACCACTATTGCAAGATGATAAATGACAATCTTTGTGTTTGTATTCATGTAGGTCCTAAAGCATTCTTTGGGTAAGGTGCATTCATGGCATCTTTTGGTGAAAGGTTTCCCAAGAATAACCAAATCCAGTTTTTATTACTACATATATGATTCAACCATACAAATGCAATAAGAAAAAAATGAAAAAAACATATAGGCATCGTTGTCTTCTAGGGAGAAAAGAATCCAATAGTGGGAGGCAAGGAACATAAATAGATTATTATTGTGCTTCTCATGGTGCCTATATATGCCACTGAATCAGTACTATCCCTGTGGAATCCAATATTTTCAATAGAATATGATATTTTGAGTGAAATGCAGGTTATTCAAAATGACCAAACCCATTTTGGGGTTTTTTTTTTTCAAAAAAACATTCCAGAGAAATGAAATACATTGCAAAATCAATTTAGATGCTCATTGAAAAAAGCTAGTTTTTCTAGAGTTTAATTTTTCATAAACTTGTTTGTTGATAAGGATCCAAAGAGAATTCTAGTCTAAACATCAAGCTATAGTCCAGTAAAATGGACCATCTCATGTAGTTGTTTATTCAGAGCAGATATAGTGCAATTTTTCATGGACACTTATTTTTTGACCAAATCTAAAGTTGTTTTCAAATGTAGAACATACCCATCTAGGTTCATCATAAATTTTTTGAAATAAATTGGAAATATGGAAAACATTCTACAGGAGTAAAAAAATGAAAAGCCATTTCATGTGTTTCTGATAGTCCATGGTGAAAATTCTCCTTTTCCTACAAATATGGAAAACCCACGTGGAATTTCAAAAAATAAAGAAAAATTTCTATTTTATACAAGAAAATGAAATGAACTTGAAAAAATCATTTGTATTTTGCAAAAAAAATGAGCTTTGTAAGAAAATGCTATAACCCACTTGGGTTCTTTACAAATAGTTATAGATTCACCAGAAAATGCATGCTATAGGAAACCCAAATAGGGGTTTTTCAAAAAAATATAGAATAAAGCAGAAAATCATGAGTACAAGAACACCCAGTTTGCAAAAGTGGAGGTTGAACCCACAACTAGTTCTTTCTTTTCTACATTCTAGAAACCCATCTGGGTTGTCAAAGATTTGTTAATATAAGGAGGAAATCAAAAGAATACATGAGGGTTTTTAGAAATGAACACAAAAGACTTTGTTCCTATTCATGGTCATAGCCAGTGATGCATTTTTTTTATAAAACCAAGAGAAACAATGATGAAGGTGTCATTGTTAACAAATTCAAAGAAAAGAAAATGAGCATTTATTGTTATCTAAAAAAAATGAAGATCTTGAATGGCTTTCTGTTGCTCAAAAATAACAATCGATTGGTCAACTAAACTTACCCAGAGTTTTTCTCATACAATCTCAACAATTTGCAAGCTTTTTGTTGCTCAAAAGTTTTGTTAACTTCTCATGGTGGTTGTTACCAAGTGAAACAGAAAATAGAGAGGACAAATGACACAATATAGGAAGTGGCTTGTAAGTCTACAAAATTGCCTTCAAAAGTGTGATGAAATGCAATTTGACACAAAAAAATACATTTACCTGTGATTTCATGCAAGAAAATCTCAAAAATCAGCAGAAAACCATTGTGATCTCCATTTTCCTATGTTTTTCCAAACCCCATGGCGGCAAAGCGTCATTTTCTATATTCTTCCAAGCGACCAAATGATTATGTTTTCTTCATCATTTCGGTGTTTTTTTTTCTGTGTTTGACCTACTTTGGATTTCGATGGGATTTTTTATCCCTTGTTTTTAAAATCAAACACATGGTAAATGTCATGGGGGCTGAAACATATGGTGTTCTCCCTTAGGAATTTTATGCCTTAAGACTTTTCCCATTTTTCAAAGTTTGCAAAGTCGTCAACTTCCATATGTATGTTATCACTTGGGCATTTTATTCCTTAGGGTTTTTTCCCTTTATTTCAACTCATTGCTAAGTGTTTTCAAACATACAATAATGGAGTGTGCAATGCAATATGGAGTATGCCATGTGGCCTATGTGTGATTCCTTGTTTTTCCCAATATCATGTGACTTGGAATATGATGATGAAGATTATCAGGCCATTGCAAAACAATGTGTATGACATGTGTGAGTAAAATGCTATGGTGAGTTGATGGTCAATTCCTTGGAAAATTTTGAGGGCTCTAAGATATGATATTATATGTTGTAATTGTTTTCAATTTTTGAAATATCATATAAGTGATTTGAAAATCACTTTTAGTTGCTTAAAATGCAAATTTAATGCATTTTAATGGTGGGGCCCTTTGATTTGTGTTGAATTGTAAAGTGGCTTGTTAAGTGATATTTTATGAATCACTTAACAAGGTTATTATCTTAATGCTTTTTAAAAGCCATGTTTTTTCAAAAACACACATATTGCATGATGGAGAATGTGGTCAAGTCTTGTGAGAGGACCAATGATGACTTGCAAAAGTGTGAGATGTGTGGGATTTTTGACTGATTTTGGTGAAAGGGAGGCCAACTAGAGGCATTTTTTGTCACATTTTTGGGGTGATTGTTGACGTGGCCTATTTTTTCTTCATGTGGAGAACATTTTGGAGAGTTCTAGAAGGTTATTTTAGGGATTTTTCTATTTTATTTGACCAAAATCTTCTAGAAAACTTGTGTGAGGGGTTTTTGATAGTTTTGGCTTAAGTATGTTGATTTTGATCATTTGGAGGAGTTCTTTCTTTTCCAGTAGGAGGATAGCTTACTTTCTTGGAGTTATTTTCATGGAGTTGTATTGTAACTCAGAAAAACCTATTATATAGTAAGCACTTTGAATTAATAAATTGGAGCATTTTTATCTTCTCTCTTCATGTTTTATGGTATGACATTAATGGTTGATCAATTTGTTTTGTGAAAAGTCATCTTTCCTTAATAACTTGTCCCATGTTTCATGTATCCATTTGACAAAAAATATATGTTTAAAGGTTATACGTTGTGTTATTTAGTGTTGTTATTGATTGTGAAATCTATTTTCCTTTTGAAAAAAAACTATTTTAGACCTCCTCATAAATTATCGATGTGAACTGCATTGGAAAGGGAGTTGTGTGATTTAGCTTTGAGATATTAATTTGAATGTGTAAGGCTATTAGCAGGTCTAGGTTGTTTTGGTGTATCACCTTAGTTTCTTTCCAAAATTAAGTTTATTTTATGTACACTCTTACCCTTATCTCAGAGATTAAGTAGTTAGGTGGCATCAAAAGGGGAAGCCAACCATTATCACTGTATGTATAGTTTCAAATAGGTTACCCATAACCTGAAAGTTGTCTCATGTTAGTCCAAAACGACTAAGTTCACTTAAGGCTTAGCAAACAGGGTGCAAATTTTGGAAACTAATAGTTTTGGCATGCCCAGTAGGACTTCTAGTTATTTCAAATTAGAAGAATACACATGTTTGTTGGTTCTAATATGCAACCAACAATTTTTATCCTTTTAAAGTTCATACTAGCATATCTAGCGGCACTAAAGGTGTAATTTATGATAGATAAATGTTGTAATAGCTTATGAAATGAATTCAAACAAGGGGAAATTCTATCCCATTGGATTATTTGCAGCTTTCACCACCCCATGGGAGAGGCAAGCCAACAAAGAAGGTTGTCGCTTCATCAAGGAAAATAGTTTCAACTCCACTAGCAGTGAGAGTTTCCATCCCTATAAGGTAGAAAAATTTATACTAAACATGGTTGTTCCAAGAAACCAAGTTTTCATAACATTCAATGGTGGAAGCCCACTTCGACTAGCTCAACATGATGATATTCCAATGGCTACTCTTGAAAGTGTTCCATATTTTTCAGGTGAAGATTAGACTACACCAGTTGAACACATTAAAGACATTTCAAATTTGTGTTCAGTGCATCATATAACTCAAGAGAATGTTGCATTGAGGTTGTTAGTAGCATCGTTTAGAGGAAAAGAACTCCAATGGTTCAATAGTTTAGTAGTCAATTCCATCAGAACATGGGATGAATTAGGAGAGGTTCTTTGTAAGAAGTTCGAAGAAAAGTATGATAACTTGTCATTGGTAGAGCAATTGACCCACATTAAAATGACCCCTCATGAGAGGATGGTGGACTTCAATATCCATTCTCAAAGGACATGGGACAGAATTCCAAAGCCTACAAGGCCTCTAGTTGAATATTGCATTTCTATATTTTCTAACAGCCTTAAATAGTGAAGTGATTATTTTAATACAATAAATGGGTGGAAATACTTTACCAATAGCTTATGATACAGTTGTGACAGTATAAAACAGCTTGATACAAGAAAGAAGGATTGACCACAGGCCTCCTATGCCATTTTTAACTAATATTCAGCCTCCTACAACTTTGCCTACACCTCAAATTGCCCCTTTACCAGTTGTTGTTAACACAGAAATTGTTGCTCAAGGACCATCTCAAGAGTTGTAGGAAATTAAAAGCAACCAATAGAAGATTGAAAATCTTCTTCAAACTTTTGGCAATGAGCTAGTAAGTATTAAAAAGTAGCAATTTCAAGGTTTTAAGTCATGGCAGCCTCAAAATCAAGGCAAAGGAGAACAATTTCAAGCTAAAAAGTAACCATATCAGGGAAATTTTCAAGGTGCACAACAAAATCTAAATCCAAGGCCTTTTCAACCCTACAATCTAGTTCCAATTAGTGCAGCTAGAGATATGATACTAATTCAAAACAACCTTGTAGCAGAATATGAGTTGTGTTATCCTTGCAACCAAGCCCATAATCAGTCTACATGTTTAAATGGGGTCATCAATCAAGCATTAATGGTTCAAAATGTCTCAAGTGTGCAGGACGTTCCTAATGGTGAATCATCCCAATAGTAGGAGCTCCCTACAAATGATGCAACTCTCCTAAATTGGCAAGGAGAGGAATTTTTTGGAGTAAATAGTGATAGCTCTCCAATAGTAGCCAACACTCGAGCCAAAAAGAGAGATTTCAAGATTTGACAAGCAGCAAATAAAGACATTGAAGTTGTTGGACCTTCCAATCCTCATGTAATACACATTTTGTAGAGAAATTCACAAGGCATCGATGGTGGATAGCTTGGAAACCAACCCCAACCAACCCACTTGTAGATAGACCCTGTTGTTGCAAGGACCTATCAAAAGGTAAATGCAGTCACACCCTTCAACATTATTGAATCAATGAAAAATATGAAAGTGAATATATCAATGTGGGATTCCTTATCTATCCCTAGCCAAAAGGACTTGTTACAATCTACCTTAGCTAAAGTAGGTGTGTCAAATGATGTACCAACAGGTCAACCCAAGGTTGTCTTAACAAATACACCTCAAGATAGCAATAAACAACCAAGTAAGGATGTCAAGCCACCCCCATTTTTTGTGTCCTTTATAATAGGAGATAAAATAGTTCACAATTGAATGGTGGATTTAGGGGCAAGTAGTTTGGTAATGCCCAAACAAATTGTTGATAAGTTAGGACTGAAGTATCATCCTCTTGAGAAGGGAGTTGTTTAATTAGATGTGGCATCCATAACTATTGTAGGTGTTATCAAGGGTTTAAACCTTACCCTACATGCTTTCCCCAATTTCTCCATTCCCCAAGACATTTATGTTATTGACTTACCTCCACATTTTTCTTTATGTTTGTCACGAGATTTCACTACTAATATAGGAGGTTATTTTTCATCAGATTGGTCCCATATGGTGTTCAGAATGAGATATGGGACTAAAGTAGTCATCAAATCTAAACAACTTGCTAAGAATCACATTGAACCATATATTCCAAGTGTTGTCAATGTTAATTGTGCTATTTTTAGTGGTGATGAACTTGTTGCTACTCAATAGCTACAAGTAGAAAGTATACCAGATGCACTTCTAAGTGAGTGGGCAAGAGAAAATATCATTGACAGCCCAAATGACAACATTGAAGAGGTTGGTTTGGGTGTTTATGTGTTGCACAAACCTGATTTAATGATTCTAAACCTCTAAAAGGAGGTAGGACAATAGTTAGATCAACAAGGTGAAGTATGGAATATGTTATTTGATGGTCCTGAAATCAAGAATGGTGTTGGAGGGGGTGCAATGTGTGTGACTCCACAAGGTGACAAATATTACTCTGCTTTCATATCTAATTTTTCTTGCACTAACAATGTTGTTGAATATGAAGGTATAATTCAAGGCTTGGAATGGGAATGGAAAAGAGGGATTGGCTACTTGCAAGTTTATGGTGATAGTGAATTAATTGTCAAATAGGTGAGAGGTCTACATATCACTCAGAATGATGTCTTGAAGTGTTACAAACACAGGGTGTGGGACATGATAGAAGAATTTAATGCTTTCAATCTAGTTTTTATTCCTAGAGATTAGAATAGACATGTTGATAGATTGGGTGAAATAGGTGCTCAAGTTAGCATTCCAAGTGAAATTAGGAAAGTAAAGTGGCAACCATATGTAAAAATAGTTACCAGACCTTCTATTCTAGATAATAATGTTCATTGGCAAGTTTTTGAGAGTGATGAGCAGGTCTTAAGCTTTATGCTACGAGAAGATGAATTTGCAGCAATCAACCAAGAGAAGGTCAAGAACCAATATGATGATCAGATCATCCAATTGAATTCTAAAAAACTACCCAAGGGTCTAGTCACCTTGGAATCCATTTTTAGCATGGATGACTAGCTGAAAAAGAGTAAAACCAGCATGCAGGTCAAAGAAGAACACTATGAGAAGCTAGAAATTTTTAAAGGTAAGCTCCTTAAATTTTAAAAAAATGTGTTCACCTATAGATAGGAAGGCTTTCATTTCCCTTTTTCAAGAGTTACAAGACGTTTTTGCATGGGAATATTCTAATTTAAAGGGATTTGATCCCCAAATTGACCAATACACCATAGAGCTTGAGCCAAACTCAAAACATTTTAGGCAGAAATAGAGGCCTTTAAACCCCAAAATTGAGCCTCTTATGGTCAAAGAGTTCATCAAACTGATTAAGGGAGACATCATTTTTCCAATCAAACATACCTCATGGGTCTCTAGCATTGTCCCAGTTAGAAAGAAAAATGATGAAATTAGGTGGTGTGTTGACTTTACTGACCTAAACAAAGCCTCATTAAAGGATCATTATCCACTTCCCTCAGTAGAGCAGATTCTGCAAATCATAGCTGGTTCAGAAAGATTCTCATTACTTGATGGTTATTCAAGTTATAACCAAGTTTAGTCAAAGAGGAAGATCAGTACAAGAATTCCTTCACCACAAAATGGGGCACCATGGCTTATAATAGGATGCCATTTGGCATGTCCAATGCTGGTGCCACATTTTAGAGGCCAATGGATGTGGCATTTAAAGGTTTGATTCAAAAACTTGTACTTATTTACTTTGATGATGTCACAATATTTGTAAAGAAGGATGATGAACACCTTGCACATCTGAAACAATTATTTGAGAGGTGTAGGGAGTATGGAATATCCCTCAACCCCAAAAAATGTATCTTTGTTATCCATGAAGGAAAAATTTTAGGACATATTGTTTCAAAACAAGGGATCACTATTGATCCAGAAAGAGTAAGTGTGAATTTGGATCTTCCCTTGCCCAGTCATACAAATGGCCTCCAAATTTTTCATGGTAGAATCAATTTTGTCAGGACGTTTATTCCTAATATTGCAAAAAATTTGAAACCATTAACTACAATGTTAAAAAAGAATGTCAGTTTCAACTAGACCAAGGAGGCCAATCATAGTTTTGAAGTCATAAAAGAGGCTTTATCAACAACCCTTACTTTGGTAAACCTGAACTTCTCAAAATATTTTATTTTATATGCTTTTGGTAGCATTGATATAAGTTTTGCAATGTTGGTACAACAAAATGATGTTGGCCTAGAATAGCCAACTATATTTTTTAGCCAATGCTTAGAGGAGTGTGAACAAAGATATACTTTTGTAGAGAAACATGTACTTGCTACCATCAAAAGTTTGAAAAAATTAAAACCCGTGATTCCTAATAGCAAGGTGCATTTGATGGTTGTTCACCCTAGTGTGAAGGAATTCTTGTTGAGTAGGGATCTGAATGATAAGAGGGTAGGATGGATTACAAAGTTCATGGATTATGATGTTGACATCAAGATAACAAAGCTTGTCAGGGGTAAAGGGATCTATGAGCAGCTAGCTACAAAGGATGAAAATGAAGGAAATGCAGAAAAAGAGGCAATTTTGGTTGGTGATAATGGGCTTGCAGCAAATGCAGGTTGGGTACAAGATATGACTCACTTTTTGCAAACTAGTGAGTGTCCACCAGGTTTAGATAAAGCCAAATGGAGGTATTTTAGGCTGCAATCTATTCCTTATGTTTTGATTGGTAACATTCTTTTTAGAAAGGACCTTAATGGTGTCCTCCTAAGATGCATTAATCAACATCAAGTTGATAAAGTACTTCATGAGTTCCATGATGGAACTATAGGGGGTCATTTTTTCCAAAGAACAACTGCATGGAAAATGATGAGAGCTCACTATTATTGGCCAAGCTTGTTTAAAATACCCACGCTTGGGCCAAGAAGTGTGTAAAATGTGCCATTTTTGTAGGCAAAGAGAGGCTATCAGCTTTACCATTGCAGCCTATTCAAGTTGAAAAACCCTTCATGAGATGAGGCATTGATTTTATAGGTGTCATTAACTCACCTTCAAGTGTAGGACATGGGTGGGTGCTTACTGCAACTAATTATTTTACCCGATGGACTAAAGCAATGGCTTTGAAAGAAGCCAACGAAAATGTTGTTTTAAACCTTTATGATGATTTAGTACCAAATTTGGGGTACCTGAATCAATCATTTCTGATAATGCTTTGGCATTTTTTGGGTTAAGAGTAAGTGATTGGGCTATAAAAAATAGTATTTTTTTGAATACCTCATCAAATTATTACCCTCAAGGTAATGGTTTGGTTGATTCAACCAATAAGAATCTGATCAGAATCATCAAAAGGATTTTGGAGGATAACCAAAGAACTTGGCATAAGAAGTTAAAATCTGCCCATAGGATAACACCAAAGAAGTCCATTGGAAACTCCCATTATATGTTGGTATATGGTAAAGAGGTAGGGCTTTCTTTGTAAGTTGAGCTTCCAGCTCTTGACATAATGAACCATCTTGAAAATTTTGAAGAGGAGGACCCAATGGTTGTTTGATATGCACAGCTCATGGAGTTGGACGAAACCAAAGATAGAGCAATGAAAACAATGGAGTTGTATCAACTCCAAACAAAGAGGGTGTTTGATAAAAGAGAAACACCCAAGATTTTTAAAGGAGATGTTGTTGTCAAATGGGATGAGTTGAAGAGTAGGCCAAGAAAGCATACCAAGTTTGATAGCATATGGAGTGGCCTGTTTGTCAATACTAAGTGCAAAGAGCACAATAATTTTCAACTCTCATCAATGGATGGAAAAGCTCTACCTATCCCAGTCAATGGGATTCACCTCAAAATCTATTTTTAGGTATGATCTAAAACTGATTTGTGCATATTAGAGTAGGTTTTGTTTCCTCTAAGTGTTGATGTACATTATTTAAATGTTTCTAATTTTCCCTAAGTGTTGTTTTCCATAATTAGGTGGTATTTTTCATTCTTAATTAAGGGTTTTTCTTGGTTTTCAAAGTGTTTCTTGCTAGTTTAATGAGATACATCAATTTTCAATGATGTTTTCAAGTGGTGTTGGTTTTCTAAGATACCTCATTTCCAATAGATAAGCTTAGGCAATTGGTCTCATTTTTAGCAGGAAAACATATAGCAGATGTCACAAAAAATGTTACCTAATTTTTAGCATTCAGCTAAAATCAGGTAACTTAGTGTTTGTTCTTTTCATGTTGTTTAAACATTTAAAAGATAAACCATAAAACTGCTAGTTTCAATATGCATGAAGGAGTGATTGTCGAATAAAGTAGATTACATTTTGTCCTTTCAATGTTACAATTACAACAAATGAGAAAGATAATCATAGATATACAAATGTAGTCTTTTATTGATAATCTTGAAATGTACATGACCCTCACAATCCAAGGGACTAACTCTCTTATTCAATGAACATATGAAGCAATTCATATACGAATAAGTAAAGGAAAGAAATAATGTGCATATAAGAATGGAGCCAGTCATTGCTTGAGAATGATTGGTTGTGGGTTGCTCAGCTACTCTGTCCTACTACCCCAAGCTACTTGTGTCCTTCCCAACTCCATAGTGCTCCTCACCTTGCATCTCAAAAATCATGATGTTAGAGAAAGGATCTAAGCAATGAAATATTTAATCCTTACATACACGCCTACCTATGCATGTATAAACTGATCCACAAATGCATTAAATAAGCATGCAAACCTTGGATGTCTCATAAAACAATGAAGTCATCAAACATATCCAACATGTGCATTTATTTTCTAACTATTTGCTTCATGTGTAGATTTAGGACAAGTTTGGTTACTATTTCATTATCAGATTAATTGATAGCATGTGGGTTAAATGTGGCTCCCACAAGGGTAGAGCTCAATATTCTTTGAAAGAAAAGGAAATTGAGCAACTTGATCAAGGATTTATCTATTATCAATGCATTAAATCAATATGAAATCACACCAATTGATCAAATTTCATTATCAGATTCAAAAGATGCAACATATTGTGCCGATATGTCCTTCAACCTTCTTAAGAAGATCCATGATCTATTTATAAGGTAAATAACTTCATATATGTATCATGTTCAACTATGCATATTTTAAACAATGAGGAAGCATTTCAAGATGTTGTCAAGCCCCTCTCACCACAACCCTCAGGGTTGTGACACATCACATAGTAAGACCAGTTGTTAGGTCACCCACATATGTGACATGTGGTTGTCCAATAAAGTTAGAATGATGAGACTATGTGTATTTATTACACATAATAGAATCAAGAGAAATGATTGAATCAAGGTCATGATACAAGTGCAAGGACAACACCTATGCAGAAGCTTACAAGGTTGAAAAGCATGGGGAAGTATTCAAAACAGAGCATAATTGTTCTCATCAAAAAGAAACATGACAATCTATTTTTCTACCCTCATAAGTTAGATGAATGGAAGTTATATGTTGTCCTTTAGATTGAGAACATAATAGGATTTAAATCATTCCAAGCATGTCAAACAAGACAACAACAAAAACAAAATATGAAGTTTCACAAGGCTTTGTTCAAGGCCTTCTTAACCAAACATTAGACAAACAAGTTTCCATATAACATTCAATGCATGATGGTTTATGGAAAATCTCAAAAGGCAAAGGCATTCAAGAAACATCAACTCTAGTTGACATAGATATATGCCTATCATCAATATGTCATTACAAGAAGTCATGATAGCAATAGAACCCTCATATGATGTGATCACGATACAATTGCTATGCCATAACACAAGGGATAGGGGTCTGCTATTCTCTAAGAATATTACAAAGAATGATTGAGAAACTTTCCAAATGGTTTCCTTTGGAAATGATTCCTCTAAGCATATTACAAAGAAAGGAAAAGCACTAATAATAAAGATGGCAGTGGTCTTGATTGAATTAGAGGAGCTCATGAAATTCAATTGTTGAAAACATCAAAAATCATGATGCTTTAGTGAACGAAGCATAGTCAAAAATAAGAACAATTCCCTTGAGGGTTACAGTTTCATCTTCATGATTATCTATGAACTTGGATAAAAAAATTAATAGTGAATGCAAGGTGCAGTCATTACATAAAGAAAACAGATATGACACTGCAAAGAAAAGATGCTATTGTGATAGTGTTTCTACATGTAATACAAGGAATAAGCATGATCAAAAGAGGACATGAAATAGTGTCCATTCATAGAAAATTCAGAGCATAAGTAAGGAGCAGTCTTAGATTCAATCAAAAAAATAGCAACCATTACTTCTCAAGGGGGAGTAATGTGCATTGACAGACATAGTTGTGCTTCAAGGTAAGATGCCAATTAATGAGTAGTTTGGTCAATTCAATGCATAAAAAATGGGATCCAACAAGAAACAAATTAAGTATGATATTGAGGCAGAAATTGTGGGGCAACAACATCATGTAGGACAAAGAGTATTAAGTCTTCACAGTGTTGCTATAGTAGTGGAACATGGGTGATAGCCCTAGGGACTTTCAATGAACAATAATGGTGGGTTCCAGTTGTATGCTTGCCTAATGGAAGTCACCATTCTGATGCAACAATGGGAAAAATATGCTCTGATTTGGAAGAATCTTTTCTCTTCTTAGTGATAAAAGGAAATTGTAGATTTTAAGGAGATGTTCAGAAAGAGTCAGTATTGCTAGTTTGCATTGGATGTATAGTCTATGCATCATAACCTTATATGAAGTTTGGAGCAGCATTTTTTAATCCATTAGCACATGGGATACACATATGCATTAGTAATCATGCTTTTAGAAATAAAGTGATAGGTGAGAAAATATAAATCAAAGACAATGTTATTCAAAAATTATTAAAGGACAGTGACATTGTACCAACAAGATGCTCTCTATGTGATCTTATACAAGCTACAGGGATAGTTCACCATGAACGCATGCCACATGGACAATCATGTGAGAGAATTTCAAACAAGAGTTTCATAGGTTGTATGAGTAATGAATACAATATTTTCCAAAATAGGGGCAGTACCATCATCTTAGGTACCATTGTTGCAAGATGATAAATGACAATCTTTGTGTTTGTATGCATTGAGGTCCTAAAGCATGCTTTGGGTAAGGTGCATTCATGGCATCTTTTGGTGAAAAGTTTCCCAAGCATAACTATATCCAATATTTATTACTACATATATGATTCAACCATACAAATGCACTAAGAATAAAATGACAAAAAAAATAGGCATCGTTGTCTTCTAAGGAGAAAAGAACTAGTAGTGGGAAGCAAGGAACAAAAATAGATTGTTATTGTGCTTCTCACGGTGCCTATATATGCCACTGAATCAGTACTATCCCTGTGGAATCCAAGATTTTCAATAAAATGTGGGATTTTGAGTGAAATGCAGGTGATTCACAGTGACCAAACCCATTTTGGGGTTTTTTTTTTTCAAAAAAAAATTCTAGAGAAATGAAATACATTGCAAAAAAAATATAGATGCTCAT
This sequence comes from Sequoia sempervirens, assembly GCA_007258455.2. Lineage (NCBI taxonomy): Eukaryota > Viridiplantae > Streptophyta > Pinopsida > Cupressales > Cupressaceae > Sequoia > Sequoia sempervirens. The sequence continues at coordinate 278,987,115 of VDFB02086081.1, read as the reverse complement.
TGAAAAAAGCTTGTTTTGCTAGAGTTTAAATTTTTATAAACTTTTTTATTAATAAGGATCTAGAGAGAACTCTAGTCTAAACATCAACTCAAGCTATAGTCCAGCAAAATGGACCATCTCATGTAGTTTTTTATTCAGGGCAGATATAGTGCAATTTTTCATGGACACTCATTTTTTGACCAAATCTGAAGTTGTTCTCAAATGTAGAACATACCCATCTAGGTTCATCAAAAATTGTTTGAAAGAAATTGGAAATATGGAAAACATTCTATAGGAGTAAAAAAATGAAAATCCATTTCATGTGTTTCTGACAGGCCGTGGTGAAAATTGGCCTTTTCCTACAAATATGGAAAACCCACTTGGGGTTTCAACAAATAGAGAAAAAATTCTATTTTCTGCAAGAAAATGAAATGAAATTGCAAAAATCATCTATATTTTGCAACAAATCTAACCTCTATAAGACAATCTAGTAACCCATATGGGTTCTTTACTAATAGTTGCAGACTCACCAAAAAATGCATGCTACAAGAAACCCAAACAAGGGTTTTTCACAAAAATGCAGAATAAAGCATAAAATCATGAATACAAGAAGACCTAGTTTGCAAAAGTGGAGGCTAAACCCACAGCTGGTTCTTTCTTTTCTACATTCCAGAAACCCATCTGGGTTGTCAAAGATTTGGTAATATAAGGAGGAAATCAAAAGAATACATGAGGGTTTTCATAAATGAACACAAAAGACTTTGTTCTTATTCGTGGCCATGACTAGTGATGCATTTTTTCATAAAAACAATAGAAAAATGATGAAGGTATCATTCTTAACAAATGTAAAGAAAAGAAAATGGGCATTTTTTGTTATCTCAGAAAAATAAAGATCTTTAATGGCTTTATGTTGCTCAAAAACAATGGTGTGATCAACTGAACTTACCCAGAGTTTTTCTCATACAATCTCTACAATTTGTAAGCTTTTTGTTTCTTAAAAGCTTCATTAACTTCTCATGGTGGTTATTAATAAGTGAAACAACAAAAAAAGAGCACAAATGACAGAATATGGGTTAGAAAAAAAGTCCATCAAAATGCTACAAGTCATAGCCTGTAAGTCCATAAAACGGCCTTCAAAAGTGTGATGATATGTAGTTTGACATAAACAAATACATTTACCTATAATTTCATGCAAGAAAATGTCAAAAATTGGCAGAAAACTAGTGTGATCTCCATTTTCCTATGTTTTTCCAAACCCCATGGTGGCAAAGCATCATTTTCCAAATTCTTCCAAGTGACCAAATGATTATGTTTTCTTCATCATTTCAGTGTTTTATTTTTTAGGGTTTGATCTCCTTTGGATTTTGATGTGATTTTTTATCCCTTGTTTTTAAAATCAAACTCATGGTAAATGTGATGGGGGCTGAAACATATGGTGTTCTCCCTTAGGAATTTTATGCCTTACGAATTTTCCCATTTTTCAAACTTTTCCAAGTCATCAACTTGCATAATATGTATTTTATAACTTAGGAATTTTATGCCTTAGGATTTTTCCCTTTGTTTCAACTCATTGCTAAGTATTTTCAAACGTACAACAATGGAGTGTGCAATGCAATATGGAGTATGCCATGTGGCATATGTGTAATGCCTTGTTTTTCAAAATATCATGTGACTTGGAGTATGCTTTCGAAGGGACTTGGAGGACAGCCATATTGACCAACTATTGTTGAAGACTATAATGCCTTTTCAAAACAATGTGTATGGCATGTGTGAGTACTATGCAGAATCTGGTTAGTTGACGGTCAATGCCTTGGAAACTTTTGAGGGCTTTAAGATATGATATTATATGTTGCAATTGTTTTCAATTTTTGAAATATCATATAAGTGATTTGAAAATCACTTTTAGTTGTTTCAAATGCAAATGTAATGCATTTTAATGGTGGGGCCCTTTTATTTGTGTTGAATTGTAAAGTGACTTGTTAAGTGATGTTTTATGAATCACTTAACAAGGTCATTATCTTTAATTCTTTTTTAAAGACATGTGTTTTCAAAAACACACCTATTGCATGAAGGAGAATGTGGTCAAGTCTTGGAAGAGGACCAATGTTGACTTTCAGAAGTGTGAGATGTGTGGGATGTTTTTTTCACTGATTTTGGTGAAAGGGAGGCTAGCTAGAGGCATTTTTTTGTCACATTTTTGGGGTGACTATTGACTTGGCCTATTTTTTTCATGTGGAGGACATTTTGGAGTGTTCTAGAAGGTTCTTTTGGGGCTTTTTCTGTTATATCCGACTAGAATCTTCTAGAAACACTTGTGATGGGTTTTTGATGGTTTTTGCTTAAGTATGTTGATTTTGATCATTTGAGGGAGTTCTTTCTTTTCCAGCAGGAGGATAGCTTATTTTCTTGGAGTTATTTTCATGTAGTTGTATTGTTACTCAGATATACCTATTATACATTAAGCACTTTGATTTAATAGATTCAAGCATATTTATCTTCTCTCTTCATTCTTTATGGTATGTCATTAATGGTTGATCAGTCTGTTTTGTGAAAAGTCATCTTTCTTTAATAACTTGCCCCATATTTCATGCATCCATTTGATAGTAAATGTATGTTTACAGGTTATAATATGTGTTGTCTAGTGGTTTTATTTATTGTGAAATCTATTTTTCCTTTTGAAAAAACATTATTACAGACCTCCTTATAAATTATTGATGTGAACTGCATTGGAAAGCGAGTTGTGTGAGTTAGCTTTGAGATATTAATTTCAATGTGTAAGGCTATTAGTAGGTCTAGGTTGTTTTGTTGTATCACCTTAGTTTCTTTCCAACATTAGGTATATTTTATGCAAACTCTCACCCTTATCTAAGAGATTAAGTAGTTAGGTGGAATCAAAAGGGGAAGCCAACCCTTATCACTGAGGTATGCTTTTAAATAGGTTACCAGCAACCTAAAAGTAGTCCCATGTTAGTCCAAATTTCTAAGTTCACTTAAGGCTTAGCAAACAAGGTGCAGATTTTGGAAGCTAAAAATTTTGGCACACCCGGTGGGACTTCTAATTATTTTAAATTAGAAGAATACACCTATTTGCTAGTTCTAATATGCAGCCAACTATTTATATCCTCTTAAAGTTCACACCAACATATCTGGCATCTCTAAAGGTGAAATTTATGATAGCTCAGTGTTGTAGCAGCTTATAAAATGAATTTAGATAAGGGTAAATTCTATCCCATTGGATTATTTGCAGCTTTCACCACCCTGTAGGAGAGGCAGACCAACAAAGAAGGTTGTTTTTTCAAGGAAAATAGTTTCAACTCCACTGGTAGTGAGAGTTTCTAGCCCTATAAGGCAGAAAAACTTTGTGCCAAACATGGTTGTTCCAAGAAACTAGGTTTTTGTAACATTCAATGGTGGCATCTTACTTCAACTATCTCAACATGATGATATTCCAATGGATGCTCTCAAAAGTGTGGCATATTTTTCAGGTCAAGATCAAACTACATCAATTGAACACATTAAAAACATCTCAAATATGTGTTTAGTGCATCATATAACCCAAGAGAATGTTGCCTTGAGGCTGTTAGCAATATCATTTAGAGGCAAAGCACTCCAATGGTTCAGGAGTTTAGCAATCAATTCTGTCATAATGTTTGATGAATTAGGAGAGGTTCTTTGTCAGCAGTTCGAAGAAAAGTATGATAACTTTTCATTGGTAGAGCAGCTGACCCACACTAAAAGGGCCCCTCATGAGTGGATGATGGACTTCAATTTCCATTTTCAAAGTACATGGGATAGAATTTCAGAGCCTACAAGGCCTCCAGTTGAATATGTATTTCTATCTTTTCTAAGAGCCTTAAATAATGAAGTGGTTGTTTTAATATAGTCAAATGGTGGAAATACTTTACCAATAGCTTATGATACAGCTATGAGAGTACAAAATAGATTGATACAAGTTGGAAGGATTACCCCTAGGCCTCCTATGCCATTTTTTTCTGATATTCAGCCTCCTACAGCTTTTCCTACACCTCAAATTACCCCTTTACTAGCTATTGTTAATAGAGAAATTGTTGCTCAAGGACCATCTCAAGAGCTATAAGAAATTAAAAGAAACAAATAGAAGATTGAAAATCTACTTCAGACTTTTGGCAATGAGCTCCAGTAACTATTAAAAAGTAGCAATTTAAGGGTTTCAAGCCTTGGCACCTTCAAAATCAAGGCCAAGGACAACAATTTCAAGCTAACAAGCGACCATATCAAGGAAATTTTCAAGGTGCATGAAAAAATATGAATCCAAGGCCTTTGTAGCTCTACAATCCAGTTCCAATCAATGCAGCCAGAGATATGATACCTATTCAAAACAATCTTGCAACAAAATATGAGTGGTGCTATCCTTGCAACCAAGCCCATAATTAGTCTACATGTTTAAATGGGATCATTAATCAAGTATTGATGGTTCAAATTGTCTTAAGTGCATAGGATGTGCCTAATAGTGAATCATCCCAATAGTAGGAGCTCCCTACAAATAACACAACTCCCCTAAATTGGAAAGGAGAGGAATTTTGTGGAGTAAACAGTGATAGCTCTCTAATAGTAGCCAACACGTGAGCCAAAAAGAGAACTTTCAAGATTAGACAAGCAACAAATAAAGACAAGGAAGTTATTGGACCTTCAAATCCTCATGTAACAAACATTTTGTAGAGAAATTCACAAGGCATTGATGGTGGACAACTTAAGAACCAACCCCAACCAACCCACTTGCAGACAAACCTTGTTGTTGCAAGGAAATATCAAAAGGTAAATCTTGTCACACCCTTCAACATTATTGAGTCCATGAAAAAGATGAAAGTGAATATATCAATGTGGGATTCCTTATCTATCCCTAGCTAAAAGGACTTGTTACAATCTGACTTAGCTGAAGTAGGTGTTTCAAATAATATACTAGCAAATCAACCCAAGGTTTTCTTAACAAATACACCTCAATACAGCAATAAACAGCCAAGTAAGGATGTCAAGACACCCCCATTTTATGTGTCATTGATAATAGGAGATAAACCAATTCACAATTGCATGGTGGATTTAGGGCCAAGTAGTTATGTCATGCCCAAAAAAATTGTTGATAAGTTATGATTGAAGTATCAGCCTCTTGAGAAGGGAGTTGTTCAATTAGATGGGACAACCATAAATACTGTAGTTGTTATCAAGGGTTTAAGCCTTACCCTACATGCTTGCCCCAATTTCACTATTCCCTAAGACATTTTTGTTACTGACTTACCTCCACATTTTGCTTTATGTTTGTTAAGAGATTTCACTACCATGATAGAAGGTTATTTGTCATTTGATTGGTACCATATGGTGTTCACAATGAGATATGGGACTAAACTAGTCATCAAATCTAAACAACTTGCTAAAAATCACATTGAACCATATGTTCCAAGTGTTGTTAATGATAATTGTACTATTTTTAGTGATGATGAACTTGTTGTTGCTCAAGAGTTGCAAGTAGAAAGTATATTAGATGCACTTCTAAGTGACTGGGCAGTAGAAAATATCATTGATAGCCCAAATGACAACATTGAAGGGGATGATTTGGGTTTTTATGTCTTGCACAAACCTGATTTAGTGATTATGAACCTTGAAAAGGAGGTAGGACAACAGTTAGATTAGTAAGGTGGAGTATGGAAGATGTTTGTTAATGGTTCTTGGAGTAAGAATGGTGTCAGAGGGGGTGCAATGCTTGTGTCTCCAGAAGGTGACAAATATTACTCAGCTTTGAAATTTTCTTTCTCTTTCACTAACAATACTACTGAATACAAAGGTTTGATAGACTAGCTGCAATAGGTGCTTAAGTTGACATTCCAAATAAAATTAGGAAAGTAAAGCTGCAACCATATGTTAAAATAGTTATCAGACCTTCTATTATAGATAATAATGTTCATTGCTAAGTTTTTGAGAGTGATGAGCAAGTCTTAAGATTTATGCTACAAGAAGATGAATTTGCAGCAATCAACCAAGAGAATGTCAAGCAACAATATGATGATTAGATCATCCAATTGAAGTCTAACAAACTACCCAAGGGTCTAGTCACCTTGGAATCCATTTTCAACATGAATGACCAGATGAAAAAGAGTAAAACAAAAATGCAGGTCAAAGAAGAACACTATGAGGAGCTTGAAATTTTTAAAGGTAAGCTCCTTAAAATTGGAAAAATGTGTTCACCTACAAATAGGAAAGCTTTTGTTTCCCTTTGTTAGGAGTTATAAGATGTGTTTGCATGGGAATATTCTTATTTGAAGGGTTTTGATCTCCAAATTTCCAACCACACCATAGAGCTTGAGTCAAACTCAAAACCTATTAGGAAGAAACAAAGGCCTTTAAACCCCAAACTTGAGCCTCTTATGGTCAAAGAGTTCACAAAACTGATTGAGGGAGACATCATTTTTCCAAACATACCTCATGGGTCTCTAACCTTGTCTCAGAAAGAAAAATGGTGAAATTAGGTTGTGTGTTTACTTTAGAGACCTAAGTAAAGCCTCATTAAAGGATCATTATTTGTTTCCCTCAATAGAGTAGATTCTACAAATTGTAGCTAGTTCAAAAAGATTCTCATTACTTGATGCTTATTCAAGTTATAACCAAGTTTTAGTCAAAGAGGAAGATTAGTACAAGACTACCTTCACCACAAAATGGGGCTCCATGGCTTATAAGAGGATGCCATTTGGCATGTCCAATGATGGTGCCACATTTTAGAGGGAAATGGACATGGCATTTAAAGGTTTGATTCAAAAACTTGTACTTATTTACCTTGATGATGTCAGTATTTTCGAAGAAGGCTAATGAATTCCTTGCACATCTGAAACAAGTATTTGAGAGGTGTAGGAAGTATGGAATATCCCTCAACCCCAAAAAAATGTATCTTTGTTGTCCATAAAGGAAAAGTTTTAGGACATATTGTTTCAAACCAAGGGAGCACTATTGTTCTACAAAGAGCAAGTGCAATTTTGAATCTGCCCTTTCCCAGTCATAAAAAGGCATTGCAAAGTTTTTTTTGGTAGAATCAATTTTGTCAGGAGGTTTATTCCTGACATTACAAATATTTTGAAACAACTAATTGAAATGTTAAAAAAGAATGCCAATTTTAGCTAGACCAAGGAGGCCAAGCACATTTCTAAAGTCATAAAAGAGGCTTTATCAGCAATCCCTACTTTGGTAAACCCGAACTTCTCAAAAGATTTTATTTTATATGTTTTTGGTAGCATTGATATAATTTTTGCAATGTTGGCCTAAAATAGCCAATTTCCTTTTTTAGCCAACACTTAGAGGAGTACAAACAAACATATACTTTTGTAGAGAAACATGTACTTGCTACCATCAGAAATTTGAAAAAATTCAAACCCCTAATTTCTAACAACAAGGTACATTTGATGGTTGCTCACCCTAGTGTGAAGGATTTCTTATTAAGCAAGGATCTGAATGATAAGAGGGAAAGCTGGATTACAAAGGTCATGGAGTATGACGTTGAAATCAAGATAACAAAGCTTGTGAGGGGTAAAGGGTTGTGTGAACAACTAGCTAAAAGGTCTGAAAATGAAGGAAATGCAGAAGAAGAGGCAGTTCTAGTTGTTCATAATAGGCTTGTAGTAGATGCATCTACAACAAATAAAAGTTGGATGCAAGATATGTCTCACTTTTTGCAAAGTAGTGAGTGTCTACCAAGTTTAGATAAAGCCAAATGGAGGTATTTCAAAAGGTAATCTATTTGTTATGTTCGTATTGGTAACATTCTTTTTAGAAAGGACCTCAATGGTGTCTTCCTAAGATGCATTGATCAACATCAAGTTGATAAAGTACTTCATGAGTTCCATGATGGAACTGTAGGGGGTCATTTTTCCCCAAGAACAACTGCATGGAAAATAATGAGAGCTGGCCATTATTGGCCAAGCTTGTTTAAACATTCCCATTCTTGGGCCAGGAAATGTGTAAAATGTGCCATTTTTACAGGAAAAGAGAGGTTGCTAGCTTTTCCATTGCAGCCTATTCAAGTAGAACAACCCTTCATGAGATTGGGAATTGATTTTATAGGTGCCATTTACCCACCTTCAAGTGTAGGACATAGGTGGGCACTTACTGCAACTAATTATTTTACCCGATGGACTGAAGTAGTGGCTTCGAAAGAAGCCCATGAAAATGTTATTTTAAACTTTTATGATGATTTAGTAACTTGATTTGGGGTACCTGACTCAATCATTTATGATAATGCTTTGGCATTTCTTCAATAAGAGTAAGTGATTGGGCTGTAAAAAATGGTATTCATTTGAATAACTCATCAAAGTATATCCCTCAAGGTAATGGTTTGGCTGAAACAACCAATAAGAATCTAATCCGAATCATCAAAAATATTTTGGTGGATAACTAAAAAACTTGGCATAACAAGTGAAAATTTTCCTTGTTGGTAGATATGATAACACCAAAGAAGTCCATTGGAAGCTCCCATTATATGTTGGTATATGGTAAAGAGGAAAGGTTGCCTTTGTCAGTTGAGCTTCCAGCTCTTGACATAATGAACCAGCTTGAAAAGTTTGAAGAGGAGGACCCAATGGTTGTCTAATATGCACAGCTCATGGAGTTGGATGAAACCAGAAATAGAGCCATGAAAACAATGGAGCTGCATCAACTCCAAAAAAAGAGGGTGTTTGATAAAAGAGCAACACCCAAGATGTTTGAAGAAGGAGATGTTCTCAAATGGGATGAGTTAAAGAGCAGGCCTAGAAAGCATACCAAGTTTGATAGTATGTGGAGTGGCCCATTTGTCATTATTGAGTGTAAAGTGTACAATGCTTTTCAACTGTCATCAATGGATGGAGAAGCTCTACCTATCCTAGTCAATGGGGTTCACCTCAAACTCTGTTTTGAGGTATGATCTAAAAATTATTTGTACATATTAGAGTAGGTTTTGTATCATCAAAGTGTTTATGCACATTAGTTAAATGTTTCTCATTTTCCCTAAGTGTTCTTTTGCACAATTCGATAGTAGTTGTCATTCTGGATTACTAGTTTTTCTTGGTTTTCAAAGTGTTTCTTGCTGGTTAAATGAGTTACAACAATTTGAAATGATGTTTTCAAGTGGTGTTGGTCTTCTAAGTATCCCTGTGCCCAATAGATAAGCTTAGGCAGTTGGTCTCATGTTTAGCGGGCAAACATATAGCATATTTCACAAAAAATGTTACCTGATTTTTAGCTTTCAACTGAAATTAGGTAACTTAGTGTTTGTTCTTTTCATATTGTTTAAACATTTAAAAGATAAACCATAAAACTGTCAATTTCAATATGCATGAAGAAGTTATTTTCAAATAAAGTAGATTACATTTTTCCATTTCAATGTTACAATTACAACAAATAAGAAAGAGAATCATATATATATAAATGTAGTTTTTTATTGATAATCTTGAAATTTACATGTCCCTCACAAGCCAAGGGAATAACTCTCTTATTCAATGAACATATGAAGCGATTCATACATGAATAAGTAAAGGAAAGAAATAATGTACATATAAGAATGGAGCTAGTCATTGCCTAAGAACAACTGGTTGTGGGTTGCCCAACTGCTCTCTGTTGTTGCCCCAAGCTACTTGTGTCCTCCCCAACTCCATAGTGCTCCTCACCCTACATCTAAAAAAAAGCATGATGTTAGAGTGAGGCTCTAAGAAATGAAAGATTTATTCCTTACATACACACCTACCTATGCATCTATAAATTTATCCATAAGTGCATTAAATAAGCATGCAAACCTTGGATGTCTCATAAAATAATGAATTCATCAAACATATCCAACATATGCATTTATTTTCTAACTATTTGCTTCATGTGGAAATTTAGGACAAGTTTGGTTATTGTTTCGTTATAATATTAATTGATACCATGTGAGTTAAATGTGTCTCCCACAAGGGTATAGCTTACCATGCTTTGAAAGAAAAGTAAATTGAGCAACTTGATCAAAGATTAATCTTTTATCAATGCATTAAATCAATATGGAATCACACCAGTTGATCAACTTTCATTATCAAATTCAAAAGATGCAACATATTGTGTTGATATGCCCTTCAATCTTCTTAAGAAGATAAATGAGCTGTTTATAAAGGAAGTGACTTCATAGATGCATCAAGTTCAATTATGCATCTTTTAAACAATGAGGAAGCATCTCAAGATGTTTTCAAGCCCCCCTCACCATAACCCTATTGGGCAGTCACACATCACATAGGAAGGTGAGTTATTAGGTCACCCACATATGTGACATGTGGTTTTCCAATAAAGTTAGAATGAGGAGACTGTGTGTATTTATTACACATAGCAGAAGCAAGAGAAATGGTTGAATCAAGTCCATGATACAAGTACAAAGACAACACCTTTCTATGAGCATACAACGTTGACAAGCATGGGGAAGTATTGAAAATAGAGCATAATTGTTCTCATGGAAAAGAAACATGGCCATCAATTCTGCCTTCATAAGTTAGATGAATGAAAGTTATATGTTGTCCTTTAGATTGAGAAAATAATAGGCCTGAAAGTATTGCAACCATTTCAAAAAGGACAGCAACAAAAATAAAATCTGAAGTTGCACAAGGCTTTGTTCATGGCCTTCTTAATCAAACATTAGACAAACATGTTGCCATATAAAATTCAATGAATAATGGTTTACGGAAAGTCACAAAAGGAGAAGACATTCAAGAAACATCAACTCTAGTTGACATAGATATATGCCTATCATCAATATGTATTTACAAGAAGTCATGACAGCAATAGAACCCTCATATGATGTGATCAAGATACAATTGGTATGCCATAACACAAGGGACAAGGGTCTACTATTCTCTAAGCATATTACAAAGAATGATTGAGCATGTTGCCAAATGGTTTCCTCTTGAAATGAAGCCTCTAAGAATATTACGAAGAAAGAAAAAGCACTAATAATAAAGATGGTAGTGGCCTTGATTGAATTAGAGGAGCTCATGAAATTCAATTGTTGAAATCATCAAGAAACGTGATGCTTTAGTAAACAAAGCATAATCACAAATAAGAACAATTCCATTGAGGGTTATAGTTTCATCTTCATTATTATCTATAAACTTGGATAAACAAATCAATAGTGAATGCAAGGTGTAGTCATTACATAAAGAAAATACTTATGGCACTACAAAGAAAATATGATATTGTGATAGTGTTTCTACATGTAATACAAGGAATAAGCATGATCATCAAAGGACATGAAATATAGTCCATTCACAACAAGTTCAAAGCATAAGTAAGGAGTTGTCTTCGATTCAATCAAAACAATAGCAACCATTACTTCTAATGGGGAAATCATGTGCTTTGACAGACATAGTTGTGCTTGAAGGTAAGTCACCAATTAATGAGTAGTTTTGTCAATTCAATGCATAAACACTAGGATGCAACAACAAAGAAAGTATGATACTGAGGTAGCAGTTGTGGAGCAACAAGATCATGTAGGACAAAGAGTATTAAGTCTTCACAGTGCTCCTATAGCAGTGAACATGGGCAATAGGCCTAGGGACTTTCAATGAACAGTAATGGTGGGTTCCAATTCTACACTTGCCTAATGGAAGTCACCATTCTGATGCAAGGGGAAACATATGCTCTAATGTGGAAGACTCTTTCACCTTTTTAGTGATAGAAGGAAATTGTACATTTTAAGAAGATGTTGACAACGAGTCCTTATTACTAGTTTGTATCTGATGTATAGTCGATGCATCATAACCTTGTATGAAGGTTGGAGCAACATTTTTCAATCCATAAGCACATGGGATCAACATATGCATTAGTAATCATGGTTTCATGAATAAAGTGATAGGTGAGAAAATATAAATCAAAGAAAGTGTTATTGAAACATCTTTAAAGGACAGTGACATTGTACCAACAAGATGCTCTCTATGTGATCTCATACAAGCTACAGGGACAGTTCACCATGAATGCATGCCACATGGACAATCATGTGAGATATTGTCAAACAAGAGTTCCATAGGTTTGATGAGTAATGAAGACAGGCTTTGCCAAAATAGGGGGCAATACCATCATCTTAGGTGCCACTGTTGCAAGATGATAAATGACAATCTTTTTATTTGTATGCATGTAGGTCCTAAAGCATGCTTTGGGTAAGGTGCATCCATGGCATCTTTTGGTGAAAGGTTTCCTAAGCATAACTAGATCCTGTGTTTATTACTACATATATGATTCGTCCATACAAATGCAATAAGAATACAATGACAAAAATAGATAGGCATCATTGTTTGCTAAGGAGAAAAGAATCTAGTAGTGGGAGGCAAGGAACAAAAACAACTTAATTAGTACTATCCCTATGGAATCCAAGATTTTCAATAGAATGTGAGATTTTGAGTGAAACTCAGGTTATTGACAGTGACCAAGCCCATTTTGGGGTTTTTGTTTTCAAAAAAATATTCTACAGAAATTAAATACATTGCAAAAACAATTTAGATGCTCATTCAAAAAAGCTTGTTTTGCTACAGTTTGAAGTTTTAGAAACTTATTTGTTGATAAGGATGCAAAGAGAATTCTAGTATAAACATCAACACAAGCTTTAGTGCAACAAAATGGACCATCTCATGTAGCTATTTATTGAAAGATGATACGGTGAAATTTTTCATGGAGACTCATTTTTTGACAAAATCTAAAGTTGTTTTCAAATTGAAAACATACCCATCTTGGTTCATTATAAAATCTGTGAAATAAAATGACAATATGGAAAACATTCTATAGGAGTAAAAAAAATGAAAATCCATTTCATGTGTTTCTAACAAGCCGTGGTGAAAATAGGCCTTTACCTACAAATATGGAAAACCCACTTGGGGTTTCAACAAATAGAGCAATATTTCTATTTTCTACAAGAAAATGAAATGAACTTGAAAAAATAATCTTTATTTTGCAAAAAAAATTGAGCTCTATAAGAAAATCGAATAACCCACTTGGTTTCTTTACTAATAGTTGTAGATTCACCAAAAAATGCATGCTATAGGAAATCCAAATAGGGGTTTTTCACAAAAATGTAGAATAAAAAAGAAAATCATGAATACAAGAAGATCCATTTTGCTAAAGTGGAGGCCAAACCCACAACTGGTTCTTTATTTTCTACATTCCAGAAACCCATCTAGGTTGTAAAAGATTTGTTAATACAAGGAGGAAATCAAAAGAATACATGAGGGTTTTCATAAATGAACACAAAAGACTTTGTTCCTATTCATGGCCGTGTCTAGTGATGCATTTTTTCATAAAAAACAATAGAAACAACGATGAAGGTGTCATTGTTAACAAATGCAAAGATAAGAAAATGAGCATTTGTTGTTATCTCAGAAAAATGAAGAGCTTGAATGGATTTTTGTTGTTCAAAAACAACAATGGAGTGGTCAACTAAACTTACCCAGAGTTTTGCTCATACAATCTTTACAATTTGCAAGCTTTTTGTTGCTCAAAAGCTTCATTAACTTCTCATGGTGGTTGTTAACAAGTGAAACAACAAATAGAGAGGACGAATGATACAATATGGGGCAGAAAAAAAGTCCATCAAAATGCTATAGGTCGCGGCCTATAAGTCCAAAAAATGGCCTTCAAAAATGTGATGAGATGTATTTTGCCACAAACAAATACATTTACCTATTATTTCATGCAAGAAAATGTCAAAAATTTAGAGAAAACCAGTGTGATCTCCATTTTCCCGTGTTTTTCCAAACCCCATGGTAGCAAACCATCATTTTCTAGATTCTTCCAAGCAACCAAATGATGATGTTTTCTTCCTCATTTTGGTGTTTTGGTTTTTAGGGTTTCACCTTATTTTTATTTAGATGGGATTTTTTATCCCTTTTTTTTTTTAAATCAAACACATGGTAAATGTGATGGGGGCCAAAACATATGGTGTTCTCCCTTAGCCATTTTATCCCATTTTTCAAACTTTGCTAAGTCATCAACTTGCACAATATGTATGTTATCACTTAGGCATATTATGCCTTAGGGTTTTTTCCCTTTATTTCAACTCATTGCTAATTGTTTTCAAACATACAACAATGGAGTGTGCAATACAATATGGAGTATGCCATGTGACATATGTGTGGTGCCTTGTTTTTACCAATATCACGTGACTTGGAATATGCTTTTGAAGGGAATTGGAGGTTGGCCATATTGGCCAAGTGTTCTTGAAGACTATAATTCCTTTGCAAACCAATGTGTATGCCATGTGTGAGTAAAATGCAGAAGATGGTGAGTTGATGGCCAATGCCTTGGAAACTTTTAAGGGCTTTAAGATATGATATTATATGTTGCAATTGTTTTCAATTTTTGAAATATCATATAAGTGATTGAAAATCACTTTTAGTTGCTTCAAATGCAAATGCAGTGAATTTTAATGGTGGGGCCCTTTGATTTGTGTTGAATTGTAAAGTGACTTGTTAAGTGATTTTTTATGAATCACTTAACAAGGTCATTATCTTTAATTCATTTTTAAAGCTATGTGTTTTCAAAAAAACACATATTACATAATGGAGAATGTGGTCAAGTCTTGTAAGAGGACCAATGATGACTTGCAGAAGTGTGATATGTGTGGGATGTTGTTTTGACTAATTTTGGTGAAAGGGAGGCCAGCTAGAGGCATTTTTTGTCACATTTTTAGGGTGACTATTGACTTGGCCTATTTTTTCTTCATGTGGAGGACATTTTGGAGAGTTCTAGAAGGTTATTTTGGGGATTTTTCTATTTTATCCAACTAGAATTTTCTAGAAACACTTGTGTGAGGGGTTTTGATGGTTTTGGCTTAAGTGCGTTGATTTTGATCATTGGGAGGAGTTCTTTCTTTTCCAGTAGGAGGATAGCTTACTTTCTTGGAGTTATTTTCATGGGGATGTATTGTAACTCAGATAGACCTATTTTATAGTAAGCACTGTGAATTAATAGATTTGAGCATTTTTCTCTCTTCATGTTTTATGGTATGCCATTAATGGTTGATCATTCTATTTTGTGAAAAGTCATCTTTGCTTACAA
Source organism: Sequoia sempervirens (assembly GCA_007258455.2). Taxonomy (NCBI): domain Eukaryota; kingdom Viridiplantae; phylum Streptophyta; class Pinopsida; order Cupressales; family Cupressaceae; genus Sequoia; species Sequoia sempervirens. The sequence continues at coordinate 278,972,082 of VDFB02086081.1, read as the reverse complement.
ATGTTTCCCATGTTTCATGCATCCATTTGATAGAAAATGTATGTTTACAAGTTATCATTTGTGTTGTTTAGTGGTGTTATTGATTGTGAAATCTATTTTTCCTTTTGAAAAAGTACTGTTACAGACCTCCTTATAAATTATTGATGTGAACTTCATTGGACAAGGAGTTGTGTGAGTTAGCTTTGAGATATTAATTTCAATGTGTAAGGCTATTAGTAGGTCTAGGTTGTTTTCGTGTATCACCTTAGTTTCTTTCCAACAATAGGTTTATTTTATGCAAACTCTTACCCTTATCTTAGAGATTAAGTAGTTAGGTGGAATCAAAAGGGGAATCCAACCTTTATCAGTGGAGATCTATTTTCAAACAGGTTACCCACAACTTGGAAGTAGTCCCATGTTAGTTTAAATCTGTTAATTTCACTTAAGGCTTAGTAAATAGGGTGCATATTTGGGGAACTAGCAGTAACTTCAAGGTTTGAGACAAAAGGAAATGGATGTTAAAGCATATACTGAAGAATTTTACAAGTTGTGTATAAGGGTAGGTCATATGGAGTATGAAGTGGAAAAGGTTGCTAGGTACTTGGGTGGATTGAGATTCAACATTCGGGATGAGTTAACCTTGGAAAATCCAAGAATTTCTGGGGAGTGATATAAATGAAAATAAGGGGTGAAGAAAAGGTGAAAAGAGGGAAAGAAAATTCAAATAGATGAAAAGACAACACTAGTAGAGGAAGAGGATCAAGGATGACTTATGAAGAACAAGAAGATGCAAAAAAAAACAAAGAACAAGTGATTGATCAAAGAGGTGATTTTAGAGGTTTCAAAGGAAGATTTGGTCGAGGTAGAAGTTCAAATTCATTTTCAAGTAGGTGTTCCCATTGTAATCAGTTTTTCCATCCAACATACAAGTGTCCTAAAAAACAAGGTTCTACATCAAGTGGTGATAAAAGAGTGCAGTTGGTGCAAGAGGATGAATGTGAAAGTCTAAACTCTCCTAATCAACTTGTTGCTCCAGAAGTTGGGGAGACATTGATGGTAAGAAGAAAACTCCTAAAAGAATCCAAGAAAAGGAGATGACTCAAAGAAGAACATTATTCAAGACCACCTGCAAATGCAAAGGTAAGATATGCAAAGTTTTAGTAGATTTAGGGAACACTAATAATATGGTGTCTAATGAAATGGTTGATAAACTAAAATTGGAGAAAATTCCTCATGAAATACCTTATAGAGTGTATTGGTTGAATGACAAGAAATTGATTTTGGTTAGTGAGCAAGCTTTAGTTGAATTCAACATTGGTGGATATAAGGACAAGGTTCTTTGTGATATTTTATCAATGGATTGTTGCCATTTGTTATTTGGGAGATGGTGGCACTTTGATAGACATGCCTTTTATGATGGAAGAAACAACACTTATCAAATTGAGAAAGATGGACATACCTTCACATTGACTCCATTAGTTGAGGATGTTAAGGAACAAGGTAGATCAAAAAAAGTGATCATGATGGGAAAGAAGAAGTATATAAATGTTGAGGAAGACAAAAACAAAGAGTGTGTAGCCATTGCAAAGGAAGAAGATATTAGGACAGTGAATTTGAAGAGTGATGGAATGTTGGAAAGAAAAGATGGTGATTTGGTGTCAAAGGCAGAAATAGAGAAGGTCAAGGATGAATTAGTTGCAGGAGTACAAAGTGGATAAGAAAGGAATGATAAAATTGTGATAGGGACAATGATTTACCCATTGAATGCAAAAGAGGTTAGAGATTAGTTAAATACTATCAAGAAATAGGTTGGTAAGTTTGATAATACAAATATCCTAAGGACAGAAGGTTTGAAGAAAAAGATGAAGGTTGAAGGTGAGGTAAATCAAAGTGTTTGGCAAGGAAAAATTGGCAAGTTCAAGTATGTAGTAAGAGGGAAAGAGTGGATAGTCTAGGATATAGTAGGTAAAGGTATGTTTGCAGATGAAAACATAAGTTCTACATAAATTTCAAATGGTGGAAAGGTAAGAGAACATTTAACAGGTTAGTTGGTGAAGATGAGGCAATTTCTAGGAAGAAAAGATACTATAGATGCTAAGAACAGTGAACATCTTAAGTACCTAATCCAGTGGAAAGGAGTACATTATGAAAGTACTTTTGGAATACCAAAAAAATAGTATGGACAAGTTGCAACTTAAGTTCCAAGGGACTTGGTATCTTTTTCAGGTCGAATGCATGGTGGAGGGACACCAAATTCATCTTTTGCAAGGTTGATCAATTAAGGTCTTTGATAGGTTGGTATTAGGGTATTTTTTAGTTAAATAAGGTCATAATTTACCATTTGAGTTGTAATTGGAGTCATTTTTGTTCATTTTCTCATATTTTGCAATGTTGTTAAAATGTTGTCATTTAAAAGTGCAAAAATGCAAATTATGGGAAACCAACAGTCATGGGAGTTTAAAAGTTAGTTTTGTTGGTTGTGGTAGCTTTTTTTAGGATGGAAAATCTAAAATATGTTTGAGTGTCTTGATGTAAACTCCCTCTTAGAAGTTTTGGAGAATAAATCAATCAAAACACTCTCATTTTTATTTCTTTTAACTGGAAATTTGTTTCTCCATTGATCTGTACAACTCTGTATAGTTTCCTTTTGTTTTTAAATTCATAGGAATTGGTAGATAAATGAGTTAACTCCATTTTTGTAGTGATTTGACTAAATTTCATCAAGGTTTAAATCTTTTATAGTCAATTTACTATAGGTGATCAGAAACTCAAAGTTTAAGGGTTTGGTGTAACAAAATGTAAGTTTAATCCATACCACCTAGTGGGATTCATAACAACTTGGTGGAATAGCATGGTTGGGCATAGGATGTTGTTCTATTTAGGATTTATGAGTAGGTGGGTTGAGTTTTGAGGGCTTTGATTGCTGCCCTAGTTGAAAATTACATGGAATTTGGATTGAAATAGATGGCTACATGTTGGAGTTGGCTTAAAAGGAATTGATAAAGCATGAGAGTTGATTTTGTGAGCGTGTGTAGACATATTGTAGTGTGTTTGAATAATTTGTAAGGTGAGATAGGGCCTAGGGTATTGAATTTTAATAAACCCTCATCATTTCAAGGTTGGAGTGGCCTAAAACAAGGGTTTAGTGCTTTGAGACATTAGTAAAGGTTCCTATGACTAAAATTTGTGGATTCAAGGCTTGGGTAACCTGATTGAGGACTTTCCATAGAGATTTGAGGTTGGAAAAGAGTTTAAGTTGATGATGCTTGGGAAAAGAGGGCTAATTGGAGCCTCGTTCAACGTACCAGTCTATTTTAAGAGGTCTTATTCCAAAACAAAGGTGGGTAAAATTTGGATATGTTAAAAATGGCCTTAAAGGGATTTAAAATGATAAATAGTTTGTGATTTTGAGGTTTTTTTGAAAGATATGGATGGAAAACAAGACAAGAATGGTGGAATTTGGGAAATGTGCCATGATAGGGTCTTGGTGATTTATAAATTTGATTGATTTTTCTTGAATTGTGATTAGTGGTTGATTTCCTCCATACTCTACATCAACTTATCTTGCATTTATTGATTTTCATTTGCATGAGCTTTACAACTTGGTGTCCTACTACTAATACTATAGTGAGGCATAGTTTGAGACTCATGTCATCCCACAATAGCACACTCATCATGGATCTTGGGTTATCTAGCTCTTTCACTCATAGTGTTGACACTAGTTCACTAGGTATGGACCATACCCTTAATAACTCTTTACCTTCAAGTAGCATGACAAGTGTTGAAACAATGGTTGCTAGTGTCCCTCAAGAAAACATAATCCAAATTCGTGAAGAATTAGAAAACCTACAACATCAAGTGGGTACTAAAAACATTTCCAACACTATTATCCCTACCATAGATAACTTACACGACATGATTGAAAGTGGATAAGGAATAGAACTTGTGTGTAACCTAGCTTAGATTTTTGGAAAACATCTTAACTCAACAACTATTTGTGCTCAACCTTTGAAAATTTTCTAAAGTCAAGGAGGAACTAAAATTCTTCCTCCCACAACCATTTCCTCTATTCCTACCTATGTCAACCTTTAAGTTACCACAATGATTCAACCTACTAGTAATGTCTTTTCTACTTTGTGTATTTCCACTAGCAATCCTAGTACCTTTGTGGCATATCACATCATATCTCCTAACAGTTTATCTCCCATAAGCATTCCCTTCACTTCCCCCCCAAACAAATATACACCTCCATCATATTCACCTCCATCTCAAAACACAACCAATGGCACCATCTTTAACCAACTCTTCTAAAATGTGTCATCCCTTCAATGACGAATTTCCACCATAAACCAAAATCAAAATTGCCAACCATCGTACTATGGAAAAAGCAAAATCAATCCCTTATCCTTGGAGATATTAAGAACTTCAATACCACAAGGTATAGAGATTCATAATTTTGATAAATATGGAGGGAAAGGAGACCTTTCTAACCATGTTTCCGCTTATACCTCTTTATGAAGTGATTGTATCCTTGAAGATAAAATCATGGCCAAGCTTTTCCCTCAATCCTTGAAAGGTACTACTTTAGAATGGTTTTCTTCGTTACATAATAACTCAATTCATTTATTCAATGAAATTTTTGAGGTTTTTAAATTAATCATTTCCAAATTCACATTACTCCTAAAATTACCTTAGTTGATTTGATGAGATGTAAGCAAAAGGATGATGAAAAGGTTACTGACTTCATTTCACGCTACCAAATGTTTTATTCCCAAATCAATGTAAAAATTCTCAATCCTCACCTTAAACAAATGTTCATTGAGAACTTTCAAACTAAGATACAAGATAATATTTCCAGGATGAAGTTTCTTTCCTTTATACACTTGTGTACTACCCTTTGTGATTATCAAAACTTGATTAGTAGTCGTGAAAAAAAACCCACCTCTAGTGGTCTTGAAAATTTTGAATTTGTAAATCAAAAATATTATCAACCTTTTAGAAAATATAATAAATTATTTTTTCAACTAAATCCCCTTCAACCAGCTCAACATGTTGATACCCAAGTGGCTACTATAGAGAATACAAATCCTTTTACATTTGGGGATTTAGCTAGATAATTTACTCCCTTACCCAATGCCCTCCATAACATAATGTTACAAATTCTAGAAAAAAAATGATCTCCTTACCTCCCATTAAAATTCCCAATCCTAATAAGCTTTTACCTCTGAACTTTAGATCAAATTCCTATTTTCATTATCAATAACAAAATGGATATGATACAAAACATTGTAAGCATCTTAAACATCTTGTGCAAGACCTCATTGATTCTAATCGACTTCAAATAAGAGGTGTTAATGATCAAGAAAATAAGCTTGTTGCCCCTCCCAACCAAAAATTGCAAATATTTACCAACCCTATGCCAAATCATAATATTTCATTTGTCAAAGCTAGTGAAACTATGAAGAATGATGTGATGAATGTTAGCACAGATAATGGCATAGATACTAATGAAAAAATCCATATGAATCATATGGTTGGATTGATTAAAATAAAACCTCATAAGGGCTGAACTAAAATTCATCTTGACATTTCTTTCTCATCAAAAGATATAATTAGAAATGCACCTAATTGTCCTCTTTAAATGCATTGTCAGTCAAATAAATGACAAGCTGACTAATGGGATATTCATTGATGTTGTTTGTGGAGAGAATGTGATCAATGAAAATTTATTACTTGTGTGTGAACTATATCAAGACACATATGATAAATTGAAAGCATGGATAAAAATTCATAGTGCTTTTGCTTTCCCTACGATGGGATCGATCACCCTTAAAATTAAAATCAGACTGAAACAATTAGATGTCTCATTCTCCATCAACCCAACATCAAATCAATTTTGTGTGAAGCTTGGTTATCCATGGCTATGCTCCATGGAATTCATCCCTTCTGTTGTGCATAAATGTTTAAATTTCCCTTAGAGAATGAAATATTTACTGTTCACCATAGTGGCTTTAATCTTTTGTCTTCCCATGGGAACTTTTTATTGGATTTCTTTTAGCTTGAGCCTATGGAACCTATTAATCCCCGTGAAAAAAAAACTCTTTCAAATATTACCAAAATTTTAAGGTGAAATTCATAGCAAAAATATCCCTTCAAAACATGCCTCAACCAATGATTGAGCCTCCTATCCTTGATGAAACCATGATTGAACCAAAAGACCTTCCAAGTAACCAAGACCAACCTAAGGTAGATCCTTTGTCTATATCCTACAAAAGACCAAAAGATAACCAAACAAGTCCCCTCACACCTCTTAAGATAAAAAAAATCTACAAAAATAAAGAGAAAGTGGTTGTGGTGGCACCTTCAAATTTTGGAAATTTGAAGTGTCCATATTGAAAAAAATTTCCTTTACACACTCAAAAATGCCCTTGGGAAATATGCCCAAGTAACCTACTTTGGAAGGTCATATTTTGGAGCTAGTTGATTTTTGTGCAAAACCCCTTGGTGGATATACTCATGTGATATATGTGAATGTGCATGTCATTTTTCAGCTTCCCATGACGAGTTTTTACAGTGCTTTGAAAAATGAAGCTAGAGGGTTTTGACACTTTTATGTTTGTAAACTCAGTTTTGTGAAGTGGCCTCTCGTTCAAGCTTATATTTCACAATTGGATGATTTTCATGACAAACAGATTGTTGTTCTCCATTCTACCTACATTCATATACTCCCTTGTCTCATTTTAGAGTCTCAAGATCTGATTTGCTATTTTTTCAAGATCAAAAGCAGATGCAGTTTCTTCAGTTTTACATCTACATTTTTGATAGCATTTCAAGGTGGTCAACTTTGAGCCTTAATATCTAGTGAAGAATGGTGATTGAAAGAAAACCCTCTTTTACATGTACTCATTGTACCAAAATGATCTTATGTTTCTAGTGGCAGCCCCCTAGAAGATGGTTTGATATTTTTTCAAAGTTGTGACTTTGTGAGCCATATTTGATTTTTAACAGGAGAAATTGCAGAAAATTTTGAGTAAGCAACTTTGTTCACTAATATCTTGCATCTTGAGATCTCTGTTGCCAATTTTTTGTTGCATTTCATTCACAAGTCAAATGTCTACATGCCTATAATTTTGTATGCATTCAGGAGATCGTTTAACTAATTTTTTAGCGTGATTCCAGTGCCCACTTGGCCATTTTTGATCACTATGTGTGTGCACCTCTTCTGCACTTATTTCAAAATACCAACAAACACTAGTGTTATTAGTAAATGAAATAAAAAAAACCAAGCACTCCTATGAAATATTGAATCATGTTTCATAATGCAAACAAAACAACAAAATATCAAATAAACTAATTGAGAGCACAATAACATGACTCAAACCCTATCTCATAGTGGATTGGTGTTTCTTTGATATGGAAAGAAGGCATTTTCCCAATCCTTGATAAAGTTAATAATGGATATGCCTTGAAGATGCTATGTGATGTGATGAACAATATGCAAGATGATATGTGTATAACAAAGATACTAAGATTGTGGATGATCAAATGCAAAGGATGAGCTCTCTATTTATAAGAGAGAATGATGGAGAGACATGAAAAGTGGGTGAATGTGGGACTAATCTTGAGCCAATGACAAGATGCCACTTGTCAAGATGTGAGAGGATGAAGGGTGAGCACATTTTGATCCATGTGCAAGTTTGAAATTTGAATTTGACGAAGTGACATGTTTAGGGGGATGAAAGACGAATTAAATGCAAAGTTGACTTGTGTAAGAGACATGTAAGAGACTGTAGACACATAAAATATACTGATTGACATCATGCATCTGATCTAGAATTACTAACACCGTTTCTTCCTGAATTACTCCTCGGTCTAACCATTTAATCAAGTCTCCTTATTTGATTAAATTCATTAATATTTGTGTCTTAATTAAATAAATCATTTTATCTAACGAAGTCAATCTCTTTTGTTAATTAAATCAATCCATTTGATCTAATTATCCCTATTTAATTAAATAATCAATTTATTTGATTAAATCTCTAAAGTTTGTTCATTAAATCAAATAAATTTAAGCATTGTTTGATTTAACCTAACACCATCTCTTTTAATTAAATAAATTAAAGGCCTTATTTAATTAAATCTCTTGTCATATTCCTCTCTTATTTGATTTAAATAAATCCATAAATTAGAGTCAAATAAGTCTCATCATCTAACCCCTCTCAGTCTCATGTCACATCCTCTAGATAATGCAAGTTGCACATGAAAATGGATTTAATTCATCTATTAAATCTATATTTTCCTCACATGGCATCTTTTGGAATATTCTCTCAATTTGAATTCAAAAATTCCAAGTCAACATGTAAATCCAACAAGGCAATAAATTCATCTTACATGTCCTTTGTCTTGAGCCAAGTTGAGTTTATTGCATTTTCCCTTCCCTCTTACATGTCATTTCAACAAATTTGAAATTCAAATTTATGCATTTATTGGCATAAACCCCAAATCTTGCACATCCTTCACCCATTCATAGCTTGATAAGTGGCATCATGCCATTGGATGAATGTTAGTCCCACATTGTTCAAATTTGGACATTCATCCATCTTGGCATTCTATAAATAAAGAGCTCACATCCTTGTTTGATCATCCACAATTTGAGCAAAGTTACCATGCCCAAATATCCATTAAATTTCATCAATCATTCTTGAATCATAGTTGAGTTTTGCATATTTTAGCTTGGAGCAATAAACATCATTCAACAAAGTGGATCACTCATCAACATTCATCAACATACATCAATCTTGCATCATTGGAGTTGGGAAAGGGCCAATTTCCACATGAAATTGGCACCAATTCCCTCAAGAGATTAGGAGTTTGCTTGCTTTAGAATAGATTTTGATATGCTTTCAAGTTTCATTGAGTTCTTCCTTTCATTTTCTATCTCTTTTGCTATTCAAATTAATTTCTTGTGGAATCCTTATTCTTGCTTGCATTTGATCTCCTAATGTATTCATTTGTTGTGTTTTGCAGGCATTTGGATTAGGGTTCTACATTTTCCACTAGAAGGAGGGATGCATCTCACTTTCAATCAATTTTTTTAAAAAATTCCACATTTTCATTCACACACAGGAAATTTTAACGTTGGGAGCTCAACATCGCTATTAGCACCGCTTAAAACTAAAACTGTAATGCTAGACTCATCCCACCAAGAAAATTTAAATTTTTAACTCTGTCGCTGGACTCATTGACCTGCAGGAACTTTAAACTTCGACGTTCGAAGGAAACTGCAATGTTGGGAGAAAATTGTGACGCTATTGAGCTCTTTGTCCCGACACAGATCACCGCTGAGAAGACAAACTGTAATGCCATTGTGAGTTACGATGCTAGGAGACAGTAAAAATGTAAAATTTGATTTTTAGCATGTGCTTTTGATTTATGATTAATTCATGTTTTGTTTTCTAGTTTTTAACTTCTGCATTTTCCAGAATTTGACTGGTTTTTCTCACTTGTAGGTTGAAGCTTGAAAACAATGGAAGAAGGAGCATGAGGATGATATTTCATCCAATCATAGTGTTTTTAAACACTTTAGTTTTTTTTAACACTTCTTTAAGAATTTATTATCTCTTCTTTCTTAGGACACTAATCTTCCTTTGGGTTTAAAAAGAATCTTTTTATTCATTTCTTGAAAAGGGGCTAAAACAAACCTTTGGATCACAACTTACGAGATTTTGTTTCTTGGATTAACAAATTGAAAAAAAATTCTTTCACTTGTGATTTGGTGCTCTAAAACGAACTCACATTTTGCTGTGGGGAGTTAAAAAGAACAAGTGAAACTTTATTTGTTGTGAGGGCTTACTTAAACTAAGGGCATTGAAAAAGGACATATGCACTTCTCTCGTACTTTATAGCGATCTTGAGAATCAAAAGCGCTTTTTCATGACTTTAGGGTAAGATAAAGCAATCACCTCCACACTTTGATTTGGGTTTAAAATTGAACATCTTGTGCAAGTGTGAGTGGGGGAATTGTTGCATATATTCTCTCTCTTTGTTGCATACAAAGATTGATCGAGTTACGAATATTGTCCCTCATTCGCTTTTGTTTATCCAAGAGGGCCTGCCTTGGGGAAAAAGTACTCACCCAAGGGAATGACTCAACCGGTAACACTCTGAACCCGAGAGTATTTCCAGCCAGGATATAAATGTGGATATTGGAAGAAACACCAATATCACATGGTTGAATCTGACAAGATGGATCTGAAAGGGGACTCTTGCCACGTTGGGTCAACTCCTACGAACGAAAATTCCTTACTAAAACCCATGTGCTAGAATTTTCCAAAATCCTTAATCTATTTGTTGGTGCAAGAACGGTCGTTCTAAAGCCACCCCACACTTTTACCGTCTTCTAGTAGAAATGGAAAGCATGCCATGGGAGTTTCATGGGTGTTGATGTCTGGCTGACCCGTATAAGTGAGTGTCATAGAGTGGAGCCAGTGGGGTCAAGCATCTAACCATTCGCTAGAGATAAGCGTAGCTGGACTTGTCCAAGTGGGAATCAAAAAAATATTGTCTCACATCCATAGGATTGTACTTATTCCTGGGTTACAAAATGCATTGCTTGATCGAAAGCATCTTGAAAACAAACACTTAACATCATCCAAATTTCAAACCCTTTTGGAGACAAATGCCATTGACTCAATCTATATGTTATTGCTTTCCCTTGGGATTCATGTCCTTAGAGGTTTCTAAACATTGGATTATATCTCGATTTGTTTCCTTAAGTAAACAATAGGAGAACCCTTGCCTTAAGTTCATTGAATTTCCGCATAACATATCTTGTGGGGTTGGAAGAATTTGAGACATTGGACACCTTAGTTTGAAAAAACTTAATTAAAGAAAGTGTTTTTAATAAAATAAAGTCATTAAGCAAAGCTAAAAAAAAAAGAACTTTCATATGTGATTGAAGACTCACGATTCTCAAAAAATCTAAATCATAAAGTCATTAGCACAAAATTTGAAAAAAAATTGTTCAAAAGAAATCATTCTTTGGTTATAAAGGTCTTTAGGAAGCATTTGCATGCTCTTCAATACCTAGGTTTAGGCAAACAAAGTGTCTTTTTTAGGTTCATCTTAGGATCAAAGTAAAAATCAAAATATTTTTCATCCATCCTCCAATACATTAAAACAAACATCATCTCACAAATCACCTTTTGGAAACTCTTGAAATCATCCTTGCTACTAGGCTTTTTGGCAAAAATCCAAGTCACCAAAATCATCAAAACCTTTGAGATTAAAATCCTTGAAAACATCATCAAAATCACCTTTTGCCAAGTGTGTGTAGATGCATCCTTTTGCATATACTTAGTCAAAGATTATCAAAATCATCTTGTTTGGCTAAGTACATGGAGATGAATCCTTCCCCATATGCTTAGTGAAACTATCATCTTGCTTGGATAGGTGTGGATAGATGCATCCTTCTTCCCACACATATTCAAACTATCACCTTTTGATCAAATCTATCCCTTAGATAATCATCCAACATCTTAGGGTCTTTTTGTTCAAAATAAAAAGCAATCAAAATCAAAATCAAGGACAAAATCCAAAAGCCTAGTATCTACTACAAGACTTACCAAAAGATCATAACATTCACCCCATCCATCTTTTACATCATCATCATATCATCTTTTGATCCTCAAGATATCCTAGAATATTTTACTTTGGGCTTAGAGTAGGGATCAATCCAAAGAATCAAGAGTTTCATCTCCCATTCTTAAGGGATTGATCCTTGTTTTATGGTTCAAACTAGATCTCAATACAAGAAAATCATGGAAGCCAACAAAGAAACACCCGCTTCAAGCGATCTTAACCAAACGAATGCTGAAATAAATCTAGCCGAATCAAGCAATCCTTTGATCCTCTCACAAAATCCACAAGAAGAAGCTCAAGGAGAAGATCTCCCCTTTGGAATGTCTCACGACGAAATAACTGAAATGCTTCAAAATTCAGAAAATCATAAGATCGTCAACATCATGATGAAGCTTAACCCTTCATTATACATGCTTGAACTAGCAAAGCAAGGGGCCAAATTGCCTTCAAATTTTGACATGAGCACCATAATGGAAACATCCTTTTCCATCTCATCCACTGTTTCCATCTCATCTACACCCTCATCTCAAAACATCACCCAAAACATTCCGCAAATCACGACATCTTTTACTCCAACCCAACCGAATGTTAATAAGGGAAATACATTTCTTAATGCCATTCAAACACACCCCCTTGTCAATAATCAAAAATTGGATGAAAATACCATCTTAGAAAAAAAACATTACCGAAAACCCATTACATAAGAATGTTCCTCTCACTTTCCATCATGATCCATCATCATCATTTTTTCGCGCTTCACCTCAAAGTTCTCTCCTCAAAAATTCACAGGAGGAGGGAGATATGTTCAGACCAAAGGGCATATTCAACACTACAACATTTTCAAAAGGAATCACATCCCTCACTTTTCCACCTCTTCCACCATTGCCATTATCATCTACACCACTCCTTGGTTTGGGACTTCCCCCCTTACCAAGTTTTGATCAAATTAACATCCTAAGCATCGATCAAAGCATTATACCAAATTCTCATAACTTATTGTCAATATCACAACATACGAAAAATGAAAAAACAATTGCAACCACAACACCATCTACCACTCAAACCATTAACACAACATTGCCATTCACTACTACCAAAAAAGCCATTCCAAATCCACCACCACCGCCACCACCACCAAATTCCACCACATCATGTCAATATAACATAACATTGCAACCTTCTTTTCAAAGGGGATACCAACAAGTGCAAAAAAAAAAGTCGTACACCTAGCTGCACAACAAGCCACCCAAGCTGTGCAAGTTGCCCAAGCAGCACAAGCCACATTACAAGCGCAACAAACCCAAGCATTATTGCAACAACAAGCCACCCAAGCCACTCAAGCATTATAAGCACTACAAGCACAAACTCTATTACAACAACAAGCGGCACAAGCGCGAGCATAAGCACAAATCCATAAGCACAACTCCTAGCACAAAGAAAAGCATTGCAATTGCAAGCATATCAACAAGCAATTAAGCAATATCAAGAACAACAAGAAGCAACAGAATTGGCAGCCCAACAACAAGCATTGTGGGAACAATAGCAAGCCCAACAACAAGCGTTGTTGGAACAGCAACAAGCACAAATCCTAGCACAACAACAACAAGATCAACAAGCGTTGTTCATACAAAAGTAGGTGAAATCCTATCTCGCTCAGCAAAACATAGAGATACCAAAAAACACCACAACGATTAACCCACCCACTCAAACCACAATCGAAACCCCTCAAAACATTTTCATCCCACCACCTGATCCGCAAAGCGATGTGATAGCACAAATCAGGATGCTCTCACAACAAGTTCTCGATCTTCAATCAGGGCGAACAATGAAGACACCAAGCAACTTGTGTTTGTATCCATTTGATAGGAACCTAGTAATGAAACCATTCCCCAAAGGATTTGAGATCCCCAAATTTGACAAATATTGAGGGACTGGAAACCTTGACGATCATATTAGGGAATTCCAGGTTCATTGCATTGAAGTCACATATGATGATACCTATCTGATGCCGCTATTTCCTAGGAGTCTGGTAGGCCACGCTATGGAATGGTTCTCTCATCTATCATCAGGCATTACAACATTTTAGGAAATTATAGGTGCATTCATTAAAAACTATGCATGCAACATTGCAATGGATGTTAGTCTAGAAGAACTCTCAGCTCTAAAGCAAGGAAAGAATGACTCATTCATTTCCTTCTTACAATGATGGTGATCAAAGGCCAATTGAAGCAAGTGGACCATGCCAAAAGAACAAAAAGTTTTCACCATCATTGCCAACCTTGATAGTCTCTTGGCATTTCATCTCAAGGTCCAAAGAATCACCACATATGATCAATTAATCCCTAAAGCGCTCAACATCAAACGAGCCCTCATGACTCAACCTACAAGACCATCATCATACCCCAAACAAAAAACTACCCACCATCCAATTACAATGATAAACCTCGCACGTGGACAAGAAACAAAAATGTTACTAATGATGGTGTCGTTGATGCCAAGGTGGTCATTAGTGGTCCTCACCAAAATACAACCACACCACAAATCCAATCACAACACCAAAGCACCCATCACATACCATACTGACCCAACAACAATCAAACCATCAATAATCTCAATGAAAAAAGAGGACCACCCCAACACAAGAGTTATCCAAAATGAAAGTACACTACTTTGGGGGAACCACTTGAAAAAGCTCATAAATGGAAAACTCATCAAAGCACCTACATTTGAGAATTACCAATAACCCGATGTCAAACCCCCTTGGTATAACAAGAATCAACTTTGTGAATTCCATAAAATAAAAGGCCATACCACAAACAGTTGTATGAGACTCAAAAATATCTTCCAAGATCTCGTTGATAAGAAAATAATAAATGTGGAACAACCTACAGGGAACCAAGACCTTGAGATATACACAAATCTAATGCCAAACCATGGCAACAAAGGGAATCAAAAAGATAAAGGGAAAGGCACCCACTCAAATGTAAATCATGTGTATGAAACAGTTGTTGTCTCCCTAGATGAAAACTGCATGGTCATCACTATCAAGGGCGCCTATGCTAAATATTATGGAGTCACCACAAGAGGTGGCAAAGTAACTATCGCAGGCTCATCCCAGCCAAACAAAACCCCTACGTACAGATCTACTCCTAATGGTTACAATGTGCTAGACCAACTCAAAAGAACACCAGCACAAATCTCCATCATGAGTTGCTAAAAATATCATCTGCCCATAAGAAAATTATTGAAGAAGCATTGGCTTCATCCACCATCCCCGCAGATCTTGATATGGAGCAATTCCAAGCTATGGTCAGAAACATCATTATGTCTAATCTTCTTACATTCTCCAACCAATACTTCCTCGCCCAACCATCTCATAACCATGCACTTCACCTGGAAGCTATAGTACATAAGAGAAAAATCAAAAGAGTCTTGGTGGATGGAGGTGCGGGTCTGAATATCTCTTCTCTCAGCCTCATCAAGCAGTTGAAAATATCAGAAGATTCCATTGACAAAGGGAAAGGAATCACAATAAGAGCATATGATGATAAGAGAGAGTGTCTCAAGGCACAATCAAACTCCCTATTCAAGTAGGGCCGGCTCTCATGGAAACCACCTGTCAGGTTTTAGACCTTGACTTATCGTATAACATCCTCCTACGACGCCCATGGATTCATGCGATGAAAGTAGTAGCATCAACCTTCCACCAATGTGTGAAATTTACACATAATGGACAAGAAGATACCATTCACAGAGATCCTGAACCTTTTTCATACTGCAAAAATCTTGAAGCAAAATATTACAAAATCCCCCAAGTACCAAAAAATGATGAGGGCGCATCCAAATCATACATTGATCCCGCCACCCTCACATCCACTTCTGAGACAGAGACACCCACCATTCCTACCATAACATCAAGCTCATCATCCAAGAAGATGGTTGTGGAAGTTACAGGCTTCCTAACAATGCTTTTGTGATAGGAGAGCTACCACAATCTCCTAGATCACGAGGACACCCACAACAAAATCAAGCTTCCACATCACAAACCTCCCCTAAAGATTATCCTGAATTCATAAGCTGGGGAGATCTAGGCCAAGAGGTAATTGAGACAAACCTATCACATATGTTATACCAAGATGAGAGACCAACAACTAATTTACCAATGGATGAAAGAAGCAAAGGTCTCCAAATGATGCACGCAATGGGTTACAATAGAAATCAAAGATTGGGACAAAATGACAATGGCCTTATAATACCCATCATGCCAGAGAGGCGACCAATAACAATCCTTGGCCTTGGATGTACCCCTCTATGTATAATAATAGGCAGTCAAAGTCCTCTAGTTAGAGTGGTTAATAAACCTCGTCAGCCAACAACAGCAAAACTACGATTACCAGTATCTACAGGCCATGTCCTAAACAACTATACCTTTGATATAACCGATGTTTGTAGCAGTAGTGACGATGAAGATACCATGAACAATCTACCTAGGTTGTTTTAGGACACCACCCTTTGCATGATCAGTACCTTATCTTTTGAGCCAAACAACCAAAACCATGAAATCCCCTTAGTATACCCCCAATTGATCGACTACAACCAATGAGGACCACTAGTTCTTGACACATTCAAAAATGATGAGGTGCTCTCAGAATTCATGGGATTGAGGGATAACATTCCAGAGAGAGATCATAAAGCAGGGTTTATAATAGAATTGGACACACAGGCCTATTACAGAGAAATGATTGAATCCTTCAGTCAAAAAAGTGAGAAACTAAGAATCATATCCAAGTCCTTGAGTGAAAACCAAACTGTGGCATTCTCTGACAAGAAAAAAGTAAAAAGAAAGGATGCATCCAACGGTGAAAACCTCCCTGAGGCACCTGAGGATGGGGGATTCAATCTTCCTATAAGAGTTATTCATCAGGAAAAGTCAGTAGTCTTGGCCGAAAAATGAAATCCTATCAACCTAGGAACAGAGGAGACTCCACATATCACATTCTATGTGGAATCACTATTATCAGAAGAGCAAGAACTCGTAGCAGTATTCCTAAGGGAGAGGCAGATAAAATTTGCATGGAGTTATGCTGACATGTCAGGTCTTGACCCACAAACCGTAGTCCACCACTTGACAGTATATCCAGAGGCAAAACCAGTCAAATAAAAGCTTCGTAAAATGCATCCTCAAATTGCCTCACTAGTAAAAATGGAGCTAAAAAAGTTGTTAGATACAGGATTCATCCGACCCATAGATTATCCAAAATGGGTATCAAATCTCGTACCTATTTTGAAACCTAATGGAGCCATTTGAATATGCATAGACTTCAGAGATTTGAACAAGGCATGTCCAAAGGATGACTTCCCGCTTCCTAACATCAACATGATAGTGGACATGACAGTGGGACATGAGATGTTATCCTTGATGGACAGATTTTCAGGATACAACCAAATCATGATAGCAAAAGAGGATCAACATAAGACAACCTTGACTTGTCCATGGGGGACTTATTGCTGGAACATGATGCCATTCGGCCTAAAAAATGTAGGAGAAACATATCAAAGAGATATGACATTGATCTTCCACGATATGATCCATAAAATAGTTGAGGACTATGTTGATGACATTGTAGCTAAGTCCAGAAAAAGACAAGACCATATAGCGACCCTGAGTGCCATCTTTGATAGATTGGAAGAATACAAAGTAAGACTAAACCCAAAGAAGTGTGTCTTCGGCATACAATTAGGTGAACTGCTAGGATATGTAGTATCGATGAGGGGTATTGAGGTGGATCCAACAAAATTGAAAGCAATCCTCGAAATGGAAGCACCAAAGACACTAAAACAATTGAGAGGCCTCCAAGGCAGACTCCAGTCCATTCGAAGGTTCATAGCATAGTTAGCAAACAAACAAAATCCATATTCTCACCTACTCCACAAGGGAGTAGCATACAAATGGGATGCTAAATGTGAAGAGGCATTTAACAAAATCAAGGAATACCTATTGACACCACCATTCTTAATTCCACTTATCACAAAGAAACCATTGATCTTATACGTGTCAGCAACAACAGTAGCCCTTAGAGCTCTCCTAGCTCAACATGATGAAAATGGAATAGAGAGGGCTATCTACTACATCAGTAGGACAATGGTTGGGCATGAGTTAAACTATTCATTTATCGAGAAAGCATGTCTCACAGTAGTGTTTGCATCTCAAAAATTCAAACACTGCATGTTGGCACGCAAGATAAAGCTCATCACCAAAATTGATCCCCTCAAGTATCTACTATCCAAGGCAATGCTCATAGGCAGAACGGAAAAATGGGTAATGATATTATCAAAATATGACATTGAGTATGTGGGGAGAAAGGCAATCAAGGGTCAAGTCATTGCGGATCAACTGGAAAAAGCACCTATTTATTCAGAGAATCCTCTTGTCTTAGAATTTATTAATGAATCCATTTTTAATCTCAATATAGCCAACCATTGGAAACTATACTTTGATGGTTCATATACACAACATGGATCAAGAGTTCGTGTCTTCTTCATAACCCCACAAGGGGATTGCATCCCAAGGTCTTACAAACTGGAATTTCCTTGCACTAATAATATTGTAGAATACAAGGCCTTAACCATAGGTCTCAGGATAGCAGTGCAATGGAATGTCATAGCTCTCAAGGTATATGAAAATTCTCAATTGATTATAAATCAAGTAAATAACGAGTACTAGAATAAAGATGACAAGCTTACTCCATACAAGAAATTGGTGGAGACCCTTAAGGCATCCTTCATTGAAATAACATTTGAGAAGATTCCTAGAACCAACAACAGAGCAGCAGATGCCATGGTGACAATTGGGTCTTTATTGGATATCCCTCACAACACTTTAAAATATGAATTTTTGATTAAGCAGCTTCTTTTTCCCACATTCGAGGTACCAGAATCGGAATATGTGTGTGAAATCGTTGGTCCTGGCGATCCTTGGTATCATGACATCTACACGTATCTTCACATACGAGTAATACTCGTTGACCTACCCTCAAACTTAAAACGAACCTTTATTAAAAAGGCATCCATAATTGTCATCCTAGGTGATAATCTATACTGTAGAAGCATAGAAGGTACCTTACTACACTGCTTAAACGCTGACGAGGCATTAACAACTCTAACTGAAGTACATAACAATATTTTTGGTTCACACTCGAGTGGAATGGCCATAGCCAAGAAATTGCTGAGGATGGGGTATTATTGGCCAACAATGGAACAAGAAGCACATGATCATGCCAAAAAGTGTCTATAATGTCAGTAGCATGGGGACCTCATCCATGCCCCAGCTCAAGAGCTCCATCGTATTGCCACACCATGGCCCTTCTCATAGTGGGGACTAGATCTCATCAGAAAAATTACTACGACCTCATCTAACGGCCACAAATTCATCATAACTACAACAGATTAATTTACTAAGTGGGTCGAGGCCATACCCATGACGTATATAATGGGGAAGCAGATTTCTAAGTTCATCCTGAACTATCTCATATGTTGCTATGGTGTTCCACAAGCCATTATCTCAGATAATGGGACATCATTCAAGAATCAGGAGGTTTGTGACTTATGCAAGGAATTCAAAATCCAACATCACTTCTCCACCCTGTATTATCCCCAAGGCAATGGCCAAACAGAAGCTACAAACAAAACCATCCTCAAAATCCTTAAGAAAATAGTCAATGACACAGGTCGTGATTGGCATTTGTAGCTTAATCCTGCCCTCTAGGCCTATCAAACCAACATCCACACACCCACTGGCACCACCCCCTTTTCACTGGTCTACGAATCAGAAGCGGTACTTCCCATAGAGATCAAGCTCCCATCCCTTAGGATATCACTGTAAAATCTCATCACAGATGAAAAATACAGAGTATCAAGACTAAAGGAGCTAGAGCTACTGGATGAGAGATGTATGGACACTTTGAATCATTTGCAAGTCTATCAGAATAGACTCAAACGAAGCTACAATAAGAAAATCAGAAGCAGGACTTTCCAAGTTGGAGAACTGGTCTTAAAAGAAAATCAGAAGAATGTCCCAAACCCAAGCAACAAATGCAAGTTCAAACCTAATTGGTTAGGAACTTTCACCATCACAGCAAGTTATAAATCAAGGGCATATCAATTATCAACACCCAAAGGGGAGCCTCTGCAAGAGCCAATGAATAGCTCCCATCTCAAAAGGTTTTATGCCTAAATCTTTCAAGGTATAGAACCAAAAAATCCAAAAAAAAAATTAGAAAAAGTCCTGAAAAAATGGTTACTTCGGTGAAAACCCGGCAAACAGGCATCTTGGTAAAACAAAAATCAAAAACAAAAAATCCAAAAAATCAAAAAAGGATCAAAAAAAAAAAGTAAAGAAAAAAAATCGTCCTCTAGTGAAAACCACTTCGGTGGTACTTTGGGAAAATACCTTGGTGAAAACTTGGCAAACAGGTGCCTTGTGTAAATAAGCACTTCCTATTCACCAAGATCTTTATGGTTTTTTTGGTATCCTCCATCCATTTCACTTCCATCATCCATCATATCCAGATCTCCATCCATCATTCATCCACTCGCATCCGCACCATAGCTTGGTCCTGTTTTCGTATCATGATCCCTCTTAGTACTACTCGGCCCATTGTCAAGGTCAATTTGTCCTGTCTTTATCAGAGTAGTCTATTACATCACATTGGGGGAACGTTCTCATCGAATCAGATTTGTGTATGATCTTAAGGTCCTCAAATCGGAAAATCCAAAAACATCAGAAAATCCAAAAATCCAAAAAACATTCAAAAAATCATCAAAATCCCAAAAATAGGTCAAAAAGTCATTGAAAAAGTCAAAAAAAAAGTCGTCAGTTGAACTACATCATCTCTGAGCTTGAACATAGGAAAGGTTGATCTTTGATCATCCCTCGAGACATTTAGGTCAGTCCTATAGGAGTCTGTCATAATAAGCCGACATCTCATCATGCATATCATCATCTATAAATCAATCAAGTCATCAGTCAAACTACATGGTCTCTGCATGTATAAAGTAGGCAAGGCTAATCTTTCGATCAGCCCTCGAGGCCCCTAGGATAGGTTTTTAGGTTAGTCTCTTGGTAAAAATCTCATTAAATCTCAAAAACATTGAAATATCAAAAATCAAAACATTTACAAAATCGCGAAAAATACCAAAAATAGCCTCAAAACATTGTAAAACTCCAAAAACATCCAAATATTTGAAAAATCCATCTGTCTCATCTCGCTTGCACCCACAATAATCACCATCCATAATAAACTGATTGTCACTGTCAACCTTTGGTGAAACGGTTGAAAACAAGTCTAGTCAATTAAAAGTAAAACTCCAAATGTCAAGTCTTAAGTCTAAGCCAGTGTGTAAGCAAGTCGGTCATCTCTTCGTATTGGTAAATTATCATCTAGTCGATCCCATATCAATCATCCCTTAGAGAACTTTGGATAAATGAAATGATGTGTCGCCATCCACTAACATGTCCTAGGACGAATCCTTCCTACAATGGGCATTATATTTTGGCAATAAGTTTCGATTCTTATCCTTAGAAAACACATCCTTTTTCCATTAATAGTATTGAAAAGCATCAGTTTGTTTGTTCACTTTTTCTTTATCTTTTGACTTATCTTATTTTTTATTTATTCCAAGGACATCTCAATGATATCTAAATAGAGGATTTAGAGAAATAGGAGTAGAGGCAACAATCATTATTCTTTTGTCTGCTATGCTTGTTGGACGTTCTTGTAATATAACCTTGGCAAATACTTTCTTTGTTAGGTACGCCCTAGCAAGGTTTTCGTATGTCAGGTGTGAACAAGAATATTCCTATCTACTTGTCAAGTCAAATTTCATCTCACTAGGTACAATGACATCTTGGTTGCCCATACCTTGATGCATCGTACCATGTGTGTTATCAAAAAATAAGAAAATTTGGCCCTTTGAAAATCCCAATTCCTCGGCAAGTAATCATCATCATCATTTTCATTTGCAGCATCTTCTATCTTGTTGAAATGACTTCTTCTTTTTCTCATTTACCACACTAACAAGGTACTATGACAGTTGATCATCATCATCACCTTTGTCGTCAAAACCGCATCCAAAAATCATCAGCATATTGCATAAAACATATCATATAGGAAACATATGCCTAATCATATAAACATGTCATCATAGCATAGCTGCATCCATCTCATCACATTCCATTCATCACATTGCATTAAAAAAAATAAATCATCACATAACACATAAACAAAAGCATTTTCATAATCATTTTTTCCATAACCATAAGCAATAGATATAGACATTTAATTCATTTCCATCCATACTCGCATGAACATCATGACATCATCCCACATCATTGTGTTCATATTAAATCACACAATATCATATCACTTTCCATTAGCATATCATTCCATCAACATTTTTTATGTTTAGAGTAGTTACATTTGTTATTTTAAACATCATAGAAAGAACCATCTCATTGCATTGCATCACATTACATTCGTCACAACACTCATCGCATAGCATTCATTTGCATAAACATTTCATAACCATTTTGCATTACCACCTATTATATAACCATACATAATAGATACTTAAGCATTATAAGATAATCCATTGCATACATACTCGCGTACATTATGCTCTTTTTTGCATAACATATCATCATATCATTGCATTAACATTAAATGCATTACATACATTACATCATCATTTATTATTTTTAGGATAATAATATGGGATATTCAAAGTATCTTAACCATCTCATTTGTGTATCAAATAAAACATAACCATATCATTATATCATTTATTATCCATACCATCTCATAAGTACCATCACAATCATTTTGGCATTTCATTGCATAAATCATTACACATCATCATATAGGAACATAAAAAAACCATCACATGCACAACATACATCCATCCATAATCATGATTCACAAATCACTTCCATATCATTTTACACATTACATTTCACATATCATCATCATAAATGCATCATAATATATTATTCAAAAATTTGCATAAGCATAATATAGATACATTGGTCATAATCATTACATAATGCATTCATCATCAAAAGTAAATGCATCCATAAACATATCATATATAGAAGTAGAGTCATCCATACATGCATAAACAAATGGTACACATCACATCGCATCATAATCAAAATCATCGGCTCATATATATATCATCAACTGTCATAGTACAAGGAATAAATTGGATCACTGTGCATGTGTCAATCGGTACAAAATGCCTATCAAGCTATCAAAAATGAGCCCATAAGGCACAAGAAGGTATCATGAACATCTCAATCAAGCTCTATCCCTATGGATGCTACCCTCACCCCTATCACCGTGACCCTCTATTGGTTTGTGGATGGCCCGCTCTGAATACTCTGGGACTCTCTTTGCCCTAGGTATGGCCTCGTGATAATACCACTGATAGTACTCTGCCTCTTGAGCGGCATCCCTGTAGGACCGAACTGACACAATACCCTAAGAGGAGGAGGCTACCATACTCTCTAGCTACTGTCGCTGACCTAGCTCTGTAGCTGCCTGTAGCTTTGCGGCCTGTCTCTACTGGATAGCCTAGTCCCTCTCAGCTCTCGCCTGGTCCCTCTCAACTGTCAAGGTCTAAACCTAGGCCTACAATTGCACAATTAGGGTATCCCGTGCATCTGCTTCTCATGTTGGTTGTACCTGTGGCTGCACATGAGGCTGATCCTCACCCTAGGCTCGTGGTGGTGGGACTGGCAGATCCTACTGTTGATCCTGCATGTGAACATCCTCATGACCTAGCGGGACTGGGGGAGCAATTGGTGGATCTTGTCAAATCTCAACCCTCGGTCCTCGCCCCTGTCCTCTCCCTCTACCTCTGACTCTGCGTGGATCTGGATCCTCACCTAGAATGGTCAATTGAAGTGGAGGTCTGAACTAGTCCCTATAAGCCTGAGTGGTGTTGGGATCTGCTAGGGCCTGATCATAAGCCCATGGTCGGGCTACCAACTGCCTAAAATCTGTCAACTACCTCTGAAGTTGGAATGTACTACCCCCATGATATGTGTGTCATGGTACAAGCAAATACATCTATGTATTCATCATTGGGCTGATCTTGGGGATCTCCAAACTGACCTTGCACATGATCAGGCAGGTATCTCTCGATCATGGTGTGTCTCACCCCTACATGTATCGGTCTTGATGGTAGTAGAATAACTGGTCGGCATCATCAACCCATCCAGGCTGACTGAGGTAAGGGCACTAGGTGAACACTAGCCTCGTATAGGACCTGCCTCTAGTAGGGGATCCTGTACGCGCTAGTGTGTGTGAAGGACACACCACCTCTGTATTGCCACATAAGGTGATTGTCTACCCCCATCGAAACTGGAACAACCCACGAACGTAGCACAAAAATGTGCTCCCACACCAAACATGAAGAAGGGTCACCCTTGCTCCTAGTGCTCTCTCGTCCATGTAGATCTCTATAGAGCAAGGCTAGGAGGAAAAAACCCCATGGAAAATGAACTGGTCTATCTTGGACCATTCGCTTCCCACAGTATCCCCATCCAGGACTAAAGAATCTTCGTAACTTGTCAGGGGCAACAAGGCCCGAGATGATGGAAACAACCACCCAGCGATAGGGAGGTACCAGGATCTGATGGCGCTCCAGCTCTATCTGCCCCTCATAGAAGATAATCTCATCCATAACGAGCACTTGGAAGCAGGCCTCGCATCCCTTGTCCATATCAATGATCGCTCGTTGGTCATGGATCGGTAATCAAAGAATGTGCCAAACATCCTCTAGATTTATAGTCGCCTCGCCAGTGGGGAGATGGAATGATGATGTCTCATTGTGCCACCTCTTGGCCAGTGCTGATAGCATCCCCAGGTGGGTGCGCAATGGCATTGTGTATGCAATGTACCACAATCATGTCATCCGAAGTCAGTCCTAGTCTCAATCAGTCAGATCTCGCAAGTAACCAGCCAAATCTCATGACCGATGCTCTCAAGAGTATAGCTCCCTTGGCGCATCCTACAACAAGGAAGGCCAACGTGTTAAATTTTTTGAAAAATTCTTGATTGAGCACTCGCGAAACTTCCCCAACGGCACAGTTTGTGATGGCGTCGCAATTTGAAAAATTCAAACTCTGACGTTGGACCCTAAAAGAGCCATATGGCACTGTCGTGGTGCACTTTCACTCCTAGCATCGTAGTTTTCACAAAATTAGCAATGCTGCATCGCACTTTGTAAATCCAACCGCTGGCCCTAAGCTCAGCATCAAAGTTTCTGAACTCCAAATTGCACTACGGCAACACTCTTCAACATTGAGTGGTGCAATTTGAATTTTGAGCGGTGCTATATAGCGCTGTTGCAGATGAACTGCCCCTTTAAAGCATTAATTGAAAGGACGAAGCTTGGATAAGGGTACATACCGTTGCCCCAATGCCAAGTGGTTGCTGGTATGTCTGCACTTGATCACTGATGTGTAGAGGAAGTTGTCGTTGTGCCATATCACTGGAGGATCGAAACTCAAGTCTCGAGGTTACTATTGGAGGTGTTTGAAAATGACTTGAAAGTGACCCCTCGGACCCCATTTAAGCATGAAAATTAGGGATTTTTCAACATAATAACCTATCCTGATAGGGTTGTGGCCACCCAAACCACTTTGTGTCTGGTCAAGGCTTGTTTCTCATCATTTTATTTGCATTGAAACTCATTTTTGGCCTCCCAGAGCCCTCTCGGACCTGTCACGCACCTTACCCTCTTTTTTCACGAGGTCACCCAAAAAATTGGAATTTGTGTCCCATCTCTCAAGGGGGCATTATAATGGCATGTTTCTCTTACCATGCAACAATGGGGAAAGCTTTAAAGTATCAAAAATCTTTGGCTTTGATTGAAATCATTTCTTTCTTTGAACCAACGCAACAAGTGCACTGATTCAAAGAGGGGCAAAATGTAGACACATAAAATATATTGATTAACATCATGCATCTAATCTAGACTTACTAACATTGTTTCTTCCTGAATCACTCCTTGGTCTAACCATTTAATCAAGTCTCCTTATTTGATTAAATTCATTAATATTCGTCTCTTAATTAAATAAATCATTTTATCTAATTAATTCAATCTCTTTTGTTAATTAAATCAATCCATCTGATCTAATTATCCCTATTTAATTAAATAATCAATTTATTTTATTAAATCTCTAAAGTATATTCATTAAATCAAATAAATTTAAGCATTATTTGATTTAACCTAACACCATCTCTTTTAATTAAATAAATCAAAGGCCTTATTTAATTAAATCTCTTGTCATATTCCTCTCTTATTTGTTTTAAATAAATCCATAAATTGGAGTCAAATAAGTCTCATCATCTAACCCCTCTCATTAAATTAATTAACCCTTAATTAATTTAATCTCAACTCATATCACATCCTCTAGATAATGCAAGTTGCACATGAAAATAGATTTAATTCATCTATTAAATCTCTATTTTCCTCACATGGCATCTTTTGGAATATTCTCTCAATTTGAATTCAAAAATTCCAAGTCAACATGTACATCCAACAAGGCAATAAATTCATCTTACATGTCCTTTTTCTTGAGCCAAGTTGAAGTTATTGCATTTTCCCTTCCCTCTTACATGTCATTTCAACAAATTTGAAATTCAAATTTATGCATTTATTGGCACAAACCCCAAATCTTGCACATCCTTCGCCCATTCATAGCTTGACAAGTGGCATCATGCCATTGGATGAATGTTAGTCCCACATTTCTCAAATTTGGACATTCATCCATCTTGGCATTCTATAACTAAAGAGCTCACATCCTTGTTTGATCATCCACAATTTGAGCAAAGTTACCATGCCCAAATATCCATCAAATTTCATCAATCATTCTTGAATCATAGTTGAGTTTTGCATATTTTAGCTTGGAGCACTCAACATCATTCAAAAAAGTGGATCACTCAACATTCATCAACATACATCAATCTTGCATCATTGGAGTTGGGAAAGGGCCAATTTTCACATCAAATTGGCACCAATTCCCTCAAGAGATTAGGAGTTTGCTTGCTTTAGAATAGATTTTGATATGCTTTCAAGTTTCATTGTGTTCTTCCTTTCATTTTCTATCCCTTTTTCTATTCAAATTAATTTCTTGAGGAATCCTTATTCTTGCTTACATTTGATCTCCTAATGTATTCATCTATTGTGTTTTGCAAGTATTTGGATTAGGGTTCTACAGACACATGTAAGACATCATAAATTCTTTGTTGGATGGACAAGTCATATGGGAGGGAAGATTCAAATTTGAAGAATATTCCATCTTGATGCCCTTTTTGAATGAAATTAGATTAAATAATAAATCAAATAATTTTATTTATTGTGCAAGTTGCAAAATCTAGAGAAAAGAGAATTAGGATTAGCATTAATCATGGTTTGATTAATTTAAAAGATGATGAGTAGGTGATTTTGAATTTTGACTTAGATACTTGGATTTATTTGAATCAAAAGGGAGGGAATTGATGCACTATCCATTTAATTAAAAACATTTGATTTAATTAAATTAAGAAACTTTAGGAGATAATTAAATAAAGTAATTTCTTTAATTAAAAAGATAGCATTAGGAGATCAATCAAATAAACTTGATTTATTTATTTGATGGGAAAATATGATTTAATTAAATATGTGTGATGTCAATTTCACGTGTCTACATTTTTCCCCTCTTTGAAGCAATGTACTCATTGCGCCGGTTCAAAGAATAAACTTGCCACAATGAAACTTAAAAAAAAATCTTTTTTTTTGGGATGCCCCAACAGAAAGAAGTATACTTGTACATTTCCCCCTCGAGAGATCAAGCAAAAGGATTTGATTTGAGGTTCGATATCACGATAAAGAGGTTCAAGATGGGCGTATGGATGGTTGTGATGATGGTGCAAATGAGATGGTTTTAAGATGCTTAGAATAATCAATATATATTATCCTCAACAACTTAAATGACAATGTAATGCATGTGAGATGGATGAGATGGATGATGTGATTATGATATTTATGTATGCTAATGATTCATGGGTGAAATATGGATGCATTGGTGGTGATGATTAATTGTTAGTGTAGAGAGAAGAAAGAAGACATAAGATGGATGATAATTTGATTATCAGGAATTAGGACTTTAAAAGGGCTACTTACCTTATGTTTGATAACACCATAGGCATGATGCATCAAGGTATAAAGAACCAGGATGGCATTGTACATACCTAGTGTGATGGAATTTGACTTGAAAAACAGATAGGATTATTCTTATTCACACTTTACATATAGAAACCTTGCTAGGATGCACCTAACAAAGCAAGTATTCACTAAGTTATATTACAAGAATGTCCAACAAGCACAATAGACAATTTAAGATAATGATTGATGCCCCATTCCTTTCTCTCTAAATCACTTTGATTAGATATCATCGAGAGGTCATTGGAATGAGCACAATAAGATAAATCAAAAAGAAAAGATCAAGAACACAAACAAATCAATTTTCTTCATACCTCTAGCCAAAGGGATTTGTTTTGTTTAGGATAAGAACCGAAACGATTGCCAAAAGATAATGCCCATTGTAGGAAGGATACATCCTAGGACATGTTAGTGGATGGTGGCACATCATTTTTTTATCCAAAGTCTTTTTCCAAAATGTAATGCCCATTGTAGGAAGGATACATCCTAGGACATTTTAGTGGATGATGGAAAGTTGATAGGTTGTTCAAAAAGGCTATTGATATAAAGTTGACTGAAATGTTTGCGAATGATCAAGAGTTTGATTTTGAGTTTAAAGGTTTGTTGCTTCGATTTTGATTTTTCATTTGAAGTTTGCTTTTGTTGATTGTTGTGCTTGTTTTCGTTTGTATTGCCAAAGGATGAAGGTGATGATCGATTTTATTATGGGCAAATGTTTATTGTGAGTGAAAGTAAGATGAGACAGATGGATGGATTTTTTCAAATATTTGGATGTTTTTTATGTTTTCAAATGTTTTGAGGTTGTTTTTGGTATTTTCAAGAAGTTTTACAAATGTTTTTGTTTTTAATTTTTCCACTGTTTTGGGGTTTTTCTGAGATTTTGTGAATGTTTTTGGATTTTGTGTTTTTTTTTAATGTTTTTGTGTTTTTGTGTCTCGAGGGCTAATCAAAGATTATCCTTGCCTACATTTAAGCTCAAAGACGATGTAGTTTGAATCCCATGCTTTTGACATTTTTTTTTTAATGAATGCTTTTGGGTTTTGATATGATTTTGGATGTTTTTGGATTTTCTGCACGATTTTGACATTTTGGATATGTGTGACAATATTAGTGCTCTGTTTAGGATTTTGTTGAAAACCAAGCTAGGTTGATTGATCAGATTGATGGATTGATGGTGACAACATTATTCAGGATACACAATAATGCAAGGATGGTGTTAAGCAACACAAGGATTGGGAAGGATCTCCCAAGATGATGATGGATTGATTGGATTTGATCGATCATGATTTTGAAGCTTGGTTTGAAAAAAAAGATGTTTTAGATGATTTGATGTGATGTTGAAGCATGCATTAGATGTGACTGATAGTGATTATTTGGATTGGTGTTCGATGGAAGATGAAGATTGATAAGGAGTTTCTCTTTGTCAAAATATGCCATGGGCTAGTGATTTTGATTCTTTCTCACAAGTGCTTTGACCAATTTGATTTCATTTTTTTCGATGTTTGGATCACCACATAAGTTGGAGGATATAGATCAAGATTTATTCCCAAAGCAAGATGTAAATATCTGCCCCTAGTGTCTAGCAATGTATGGAATGTCATGGATAGATGCCTAGATGGGTGTGTGGTTGTAGGGATATGGATTGTCTTGTGATAAGATAAGGTGTTCGGATAAAGATAGCTCATTTGGATAGTGCTTCATGGCTCAAATAACATTGGATAAGATAGGATCAATGAAAATGACCCGTGTCAAGATGTTCACTATAAGCAATCGTAAAGTGTACACCAAAGTTTTTCAAGATCAAGATGACTCAGACTATGGATGCAGATATATGTGAATGGATTGGATAAATGGTTCATGGATGGAATGTTAGAGTTTATTATGGATGAAATGAGATTCTTTCACCTAAATTGGTGCATGCAGATGTTTGATTCTACACATGACGCATGTTTGCCAGGTTTTCATCATGGTACCTATCCAAAGCACCACCATAGTGGTTTTCAATAGAAGATGATTTTTTATTTACTATTTTCAATCCATTTTTATGATTTTTTGTTTGGATTTTGTATTTTTTTTTTTTTTGTATTTTCTGAAATATTTTAAGCTCATGCTAAACTATCTAGTGGCGTCGATGTAGATGTTTCTATCATAGCGTGTCATCACTATCCTACTTGGAGAAGTTGCTTTGCCAAGATACATGCACTTGAATACAACTTTTGAGATTCCTCATCTGCTTTGTTGATACCATAGTTATCTTTGTCTTTGTGTGCACATGGCAATAGAATGCCTTTTGAATCCTTATGATAAAGGTTCGTTACCAATACATGGTCAATGTGAGAATTGGATATCATGTGTGGAGGCGTGGATGGAGTGTGTTTAGGGATAAAAGATGGATTGGTTGATAGTTTGGAACGTTTGACTCTCCAAACATGGGAAGATGAGAAATGATGGGTGGATATTGAAGCATGAATGAAATTAGGACCAACTGCTTGATATACTTTGTATGTTGCTTGAAAATCTTGCTTTTTCTTTTTTGGACATATTTGATGGATACTTTTCCATTTTTTATTTTTCCCCATAGTTTCTTTAACTGATGGAGTTTGATAAGGATAATCTTTCTTTGTATTCTTTGGTATCCACTTGTATTTGACTTGTCCTTCATGCTTTGCTTCTTTTTTTTCTTTGATAACATTCTTCGTACTTTGATTCAAATATTTCTTTTCATGTTGGTCCCCATTCATGGATGGGGTGATGGGTGGATGAAGATTCATGAAGTGGTTGGTTGTAGTATTAGCATCGATTTCATCATAAAAACTCTTTGTGCTCCCTATGTTGATGTTTTATTGAGACATAGTTGCCCATAGTATGGTGGTAGTGGCACCTTCATTCCTTGATTTTGCTTGTTTTGAGATTTCTTGTTCATTTAACATGCTCTGCCAAATGACCACTGTAGATGACATTTCAATTTGTTGCTCTGCTAACTCTGGATTATACTATTCTTTTTTACTTGCTTCCTTGAGTGGAGTTGGATATCCTCATACCTAATGTCCTCAATCTAAATTTGGGATATATCTGATCCTGATGTTGATAATTGAGTTTGACTGTAGGAATCAATAACCTACTCTTTTTGCATAATAATGCCAGGAGTAAAGGAATCTTATTCTGAATGAAGATCATCTACGTGTGCATCGACAAAAAGCATTTCATGGGTAGATGGAGGAGTATGTGCTATGTGGATATGATCATATTGTATAGATAGGAGAGTGTCCATTAGATCATCGTAGTATCTTGTAGATATGAATTCTTGATCTTGATTAATTTTAGGATTGCTCTTGACATGCTTTGGATCAAGTTCTTGACATGGGTTAGTTTCAGAGGATGGATTTCTTATAAAGGGTTATTGGATATTGTCATTGGGGATGGGAAGTGGCTCAATATCCTCTTGATCTCTAAGTGGAATTGGATCAAATGTTGAGTTCAGGGTTCCTTCAGTATTTGTAATAATGAGGTCGAAGGGGGTCAACATGTCCTGGAAAGGACCATTGCTCTAGACTTTGGTGAAAGATGTTTGTCATGCTTTAGAATAAATTTTTTAGATAAGTCATCTAACTCATTAGATAATGTAGAGACATTCTCAACATGATCATTGGTTGATGGGTCATGGATTATGTACATAGGATCAAACAACTCTAACACTCCTTGAAATAGATCACTAAAAAGTGACTCTTGATGTATAGTGAGTTGATCATCGGATGGGGTAGAAACATCTTCAATGTTCTCATCAATGGATAGGTCTTGATCATCATTTTCAACAATTGTGATGGAGGAATTGTCAATGCGATCACTAGTGGTTGAATTTTGATCATTGTCCCCAATAGTTATTATTTTTTTATCAATAAGGTCTTGGATGATATTTTTGAGTCAAACACAATTGGATGTTGTGTGTCCCTTTATTTTGTGAAAATCACAAAGGTAATTCTCATTGTACCATGGTGGTTTCACTAGGGGCTCTTCATAGTTTGCACAAATGTGGATTTTGATGATATTTTCTTGTACCAACTATCGCATGACTGATTTGATTGGTCTCTCAAGTGGGGTTTACTTTTGTTTTTTCCCTTGTGATATTTTCACCTTGAAGTGACCTTGTGGTGATTGATCTTTGAGATATGGAGGTTGGGTTTGTTATTGATGTTGTTGATCTTGATATCCGACTTCTTGATATTGGAGATTTTGTTCTTGATGTGGTTGTGGACACAACTCAATGCTTTGATGGCATGGTTCAACCGATGGAAGAGTGTATTGATTTTGGAGTGAAGAGGTCTCTTGTATGAATAATTCAATTAGTTCGGCAAGTGAAGCAAGTTGATCTAGCGAAACTTGAACCTAATTTTGATTTTGATCCCCTCGATATAGTTGATTTGGCTTTTGTTCAAGCAGATTTGGAATGCATACTTGTGGTGTTTGTATATGGGATCATGGAAAAATTGATTTTGTACAATGTTCTAATTTTGGATGACACTTAGATCTGGCATGATAGGTTGAAATTGAACATTGTTGTGGTTGGGAATCACATTGCCTTGATTTAGGTAACTTTGATTTTGCATGGTCTTACCTTGACTTGGATCCATACATGGAGTTGTTAACATATTTTTTGGAATTTGAACAACATTTTTATGATTTGCAAACATATATATCCCAAATTTTACCAAGTGTGGATTCAAAATGTTCATGTTTGGTATATTCACATTTGGCATGTATGGATTCAATAGGATAATGTTGTTTTGCAAAAGAATCATGCATTAAGTGTTGGGTTGATAGATTTGTTGTTTTAGAATTGGATTTAAATCTACCATCAAAAAAGATGTTCCAAAATTTTGACTAGCCATATTCATATTTGTTGTACCATTGAGGTTTGTAGGGGATATTGATCCCATGTACGGGTTGTATAAATGTGAGTTTTGATAATCAATCAGCATTGTAAGGCTTTGAAAGTTTAGTTGATGTGAATTATTCATGATGTGTGGAGAAATTTTATATTACATGTTCTTCTTGTGTTTTGACCTTGTTGCAAAATTGAACAGGTTCTAAGGAGTTTAGGACCAATGATGAGATGAAGGATGAAAGGGGTGAATGATATGGGTGTTGAACATTTAGGGAACTTTGGATCAATGCTAGACTTAGGGTTTAAGGATGTACCCAAGTCTAGATAATGATGTTTCCAAAGCTCTAAAGTTGTTTGTGGGATGAGATGATAAATTTTTGGGATGGATGAAGTGTTTGATTTTGATCCTAAATGAACCTAAGGTCTTGTTTATAAGACCAAGATATTGAAGAACATGATTTTCTCTAAGAGTAGTTCAAATTGAAAGACCAATGTTTGCATGAAAACCATATGACCAAAAAGATAACAATCACATGTGTGGGGTCTAATTGATTTTATCTTTTCTTAATGGATTCTTTTTACCATAAACATAATCTTCATTAGCTTTTGAAACTAGATGTATAATGTCTTAAGTTCTTCTCATTGCACAAGGTGTGTTATGTGGATCTTTGATGAATTCAAGCCACAAGTTACCTAATTTTGACCTTAGTAGGAGAAAATTGAGATGAAATCCAAATTCTTAGAAGCCTCTAAGGATGAGAATCCCAAGGGCAAGCAATAGCATGTGAGTTCGTTGAAGGATATTTGCTTCTCCTAAAGGGTTTAAGATTTGATGCTCATGTTAAATATACGTTTTCCAACATTTTCGATCAAGAAAAGTGTTTTGATTTCAAGAACAATCACAACCCTATGGATATCAAAGACAATATTTGTTGAATCCCCACTTGGACAAGTCCAACTACGCTTATTTTTAGCGAATAGTTAGATGCTTGACCCCACTGGCTCCCCTCCATGGTACTCACTTCTCGGGGCAGCCAAACATCAGTACCCATGAAACTCATATGGCATACTTTTCATTTCTACTAAAAATCGTCAAAGTGTGGGGAGGCTTCAAAACGACCGTTCCTGCACCAACAAATAGATAGGGATTTTGGCCTTTCTACAACAAGGGTTTTAGTTCATACTTTTCATTCATAGGAGTTGACCCATCGAGGTGAGAGACCATTGCTTCCATTCTCATTAGAGCTAACTACGTGATACTGGC
This sequence comes from Sequoia sempervirens, assembly GCA_007258455.2. Taxonomy (NCBI): domain Eukaryota; kingdom Viridiplantae; phylum Streptophyta; class Pinopsida; order Cupressales; family Cupressaceae; genus Sequoia; species Sequoia sempervirens. Next base: position 278,938,048 of record VDFB02086081.1, on the reverse strand, counting down.
CTTTGTTCCAGTACCCACATTTATATCCTAACTGTAAATACTCTTGGATTTAGAGTGTTATCGATTGGGTTGTTCCCTTGGGTGAGTACTTTTTCCCACAAAGCAGACCCTCTAAGATAAAAAAAAGTGAGTAAACATATTCATAGTTCAATCAACCTTCGTTTAGAAACAAAGGAAGAACACATGCAATATGTTCTACTCACACTCACAAAGTTTTTTGTTCAATTTTAATCCCAAAATGAAACATGGAAGGAATATTTTATACAATTTAATGTCACCAAAAAAGACTTTTGATTCTCAAGGTTGCTATGAAGTGCAAGAGAAGTGCATATGCCCTTTTAAATGAGATTGCTTTGTATAAGAGATTATGAAAAATATGTGTTCATTTTTAATCCCACAAAGCAATAATGACTTCTTTTTATAGCACCAAAGGAAATGTGAAAAATTGCTTTGTTCAATTGTTAAATTTGAAAACCAACTCTAGTAAGTTTATTCCTTATAGTTCATTTTAAGCCTTTTTTCATGAAAATTTGAATGTTCTATTTAGAGCCCCAAAAAAGAGATGTGAGTTGATTTAAAATAGAAAACTAAACCGTATAACGGAAGCCTTATGCATTAAAAAATGCTTTGTCAACTTCAAGTGTTAATGCTCAATTTCCCTTACTCCAACCTTACTTTCTTTCGCCTTATTCCAACTCTCGATTCTGATGTCAAACTTCACCTATTAAAAATACAAAGTTATTACAAATAATAATTATGATATTTCAAGGAATCAATATAGCAATGCATTATCACAAAGAAATTACCCCTGTTATGCAAAATCTCTGAAAAAAATAACAATGGTTAGATAATTATAAGCACAAAGGACTTTTAGGCTGCTCTTAAAGTTCTCCCATATGTGTTTTTGTGATGGAAGGAAACCAAGATGAAACATGTCAGGAACTTGAACAAATTATATTGCATATGTTTAGTTAAAATATAATCTTGCTCTAGATCCACCTGATATTATTGATCCCTTGATTTAAAATGATATCATCACCAAAGAAATAATTTAAATAATCGCATCAAGATTTCTCTCATGACTTACTATGCAAACATTTATTTCCTATTGCCTATCTCTACTTATCTATCAATCGCATTATTCTTATGGATAGTTGTGCCAAGAAGAAGCCATTTATGATCATTTAAAAGAAAGCAGCTACTCAAATGATCTTAATGAGTACATGAATAAAGTTAGAAAGACAACCCAAATAAATGTAAATCTTTTCTTGGTATGTGGTGTGAGCCTTACACCAAATCAAGCTTAATGAATGTAGATAATGTAGCACCTTTTCTACATTGTATAAGTGAGCCTTACTCAAAACCAAGAATTCAAAGTCCATTAACTATATCGCCCGTCAATGAATGTTGTATAGTCTTTGTTTATTTCCATTTAATGGAATGATATCTTTTAGATTGCGAGAAAATCTTCAATTGCCTTTAACTTTCAAATGCTACTTAACTCAAATCAAACATCCTTTCAAAAGAGTCACTTGTCACAAAAATATTTAATAATTGAAACAAATAATACATCAATGCAATGCAACTTGCTTCAATTTCTTATAGAGGAACTAGTACGATATGTCTCATGGATTGGAGTTTTTCCTTAAATTGAAATGTAAGAATATGCCACTAGTTTAGTTGGAGAATGAAACTTTGTAGTACGTTGTTGCACAGGTACTCTGCTTATTCTGACCTTAGTCCCGAACTCACCCTGTAGACTTTTTCTCCCATCCACATGCTCGCCACAATCCCTTTGACCATATATCCCACATTGACCCTCACACCTAGTATAATAGACTTGTAATGTCAAACATCAGCCAGGGAGACAAGGCTTCTAGTGGGAATAAATGAGGCGACAATATCATATGCTGAAGACACCAACATTAACTGAAATGCAGGGACTTAAAAAAGAATGCCAACATTGACTGATCTTGTGACAAGGTGAGCACATTGGAACAGGACATACAGCGGCCTTCCTCGCTGTATGCACGAGCCGACAAGGGATTCGCTAAAAGGCTCAAGAGACTTTTAAGCTAACACATATAGCAGGTGAAAGCAAAAATCATGCTCAATAACCATTCAAGAAACTTTCAAACTAATGTAATTGGAAAGCGTAAAAGCTGCACCCAATGATTGCAGTAGCATACTCCCAACCTGAGAAAAAAAACTCAAAAACTTTCAGAGTAATGTACTTGGCAAGTGTAAATCCAAAATCCACAACATTTGACTGCACCCCTACCTGTGCTAAGAATGAGCTCTCTTGAAGATTATCTTCCTTGGTAGATTTGATACTATTTTTTCAGAGCCTCGAAATTGATGAGAGGAGTCAGGCCATTCCAAATCAATAGGCATGTGAAGCATAGACAAGGCATAGACAATGCATGTGAACTGTTTGATAGAATTCCTTAAAGAACCATGGTCTCATCGTCAAGGCACGTGAACCTCTTGACAGAATGACTAAAAGAGATGGTTCATGCATAGGAGGGATTCGATGAAAAGGATCTAGACACTTTCAAGCAAATGCCATTGGTAGGTGTAAAACAAAATTCCACAACCTATGTCAGCATCGACCCAACCTGCACTCAAATGGGCATTTTGGAATAGGGTATGGATATCTATCCTAACATGCACAACGTAGATACCTTTTTCCAAAGTTGTGATTGCAATGATCCTGGTAAAATGTGTACGCATAGACAACATGCAATTTGTTCATTAGAATGCCTCAATATAATATGGTCTCATGGACTGCAACAATGCAGGATATGCACAACATGGGTTCTACAAGTTTGACACCCCCCCAATTGGTTGACAAGAAAGGATGAAAGATATAACTCACACCAAAATTTAGCTAAAGTTGCATGCAAAATCTCAATGCTCATACTCCTAATCTTTCACTGTAGACCAATTTGAAATGTGTTCCAAAATTTTAAGATTCTACATTAAAATCTAAAAGTGACTAACATTGAAAACTATGACATTTCGACTGCCAAAAAATAGAAGCCAGCAAGTTAGCACACAGAAGATTATAAAAAAAGGAATACACTTAGTTACATAAACATAAAGAACAAAAGTGACAATCTTCAACATTTGAAACTAGGATGCTAGTGAACGAGTTAGCTTTTTCCAGCAGTCAAGATATTTTGCATATCATTTTAAATACTCACACGATATTAGCAAAATAAAAGAAAATTTTCAACTTGTCCTAAAGTAGAATTATTCTCAGTTTGCAGAATGGTTCTCTAGATGACGCCTCAAGAAAATACAGTCTCAATGAATGCAATACTTGTAGGGTATGCACAAGAATGGTGGGCGCCAAAATGTGAGCACTTTTTCTGTACTTACTTCAAAATACCAACATTAGTGTTATTAGAAAATGAAATAAACCAAACCAAGCACTCCTATGAAATATTGAATCATGTTTCATAATGCAAACAAAACAACAAAATATCAAATAAATTAATTGAGAGCACAATAACATGACTCAAACCCTATCTCACAGTGGATTGGTGCTTCTTTGATATGGAAAGAAGCCTTTTTCCCAATCCTTGATAAACTTGATAATGGATATGCCTTGAAAATGGTATGTGATGTGATGAACAACATGCAAGATGATATGTGTATAACAAAGATACTAAGATTGTGGATGATCTAATGCAAAGGACGAGTTCTCTATTTATAAGAGAGAATGATGGAGAGACATGAAAAATGGGTGAATGAGGGACTAATCTTGAGCCAATGACAAGATGCCACTTGTCAATATGTGAGAGGATGAAGGGTGAGCATATTTTGATCTATGTGCAAGTTTGAAATTTGAATTTCATTAAGTGACATGTTTAGGGGGATTAAAGATGAATTAAATGCCAAGTTCACTTGTGTAAGAGACATGTAAGAGACATGTAAGACATCATAAATGCTTTGTTGGATGGACAAGTCGTGTGGGAGGGAAGATTCAAATTTGAAGAATATTCCATCTTGATGCCCTTTTTAAATTAAATTAGATGAAATAATAAATCAAATAAATTGATTTATTGTGCAAGTTGCAAAATCTAGAGAAAACGGGATTATGATTAGCATTAATCATGGTTTGATTAATTTAAGATGATGATTAGCTTATTTTGACTTTTGACTTAGATACTTGGATTTGTTTAAATCAAAAGGGAGGAAATTGATTCACTATCCATTTAATTAAATACATTTTATTTAATTAAATGAAGAAACATTAAGAGATAATTAAATAAAGTGATTTAATTAATTAAAAAGATAACCTTAGCAATCAAACAAACCTGATTTATTTAATTGAAGGGCAAATATGATTTAATTAAATATGTGTGATGTCAATTTCATGTGTCTACACTATGCAAAATGCTTGATAGCAAATTTTAATGGAAACCTAGTACATGTTTTCACCTCAAGAGAATTCAGAGGCATTCTTAGATCAGTTCATGTTGAAACTTGTTTGAAAACAAAAGTTTTTTTAGTCGGTCCCACACGGGGACCTGACTTATGTCACACAAGTGTTGTTGGTCAAGGCCTATAACAAAATTCAAAAACAATTTTCTCATGTCAATTTTCTTGTAATGAATGAAATGGATCAAACATTCACAAGCTTTATAGGAATTATACACTTGGAGGATTAGAACCAAGGGAAAAGGAAAGTGGATCAAACATTCAAAGTCTTTTTGATGAAATAGGAAATTTTGAAGGTTATAGATGTTGCAGTGAAAACATTAGAAACAAAGTACACATAATATTTTCTTGTGAAAGCTATGGAGAAAATAAAATTAGTTTCCTACCAACATAGTGAAAAGTTCACAATTGCATTTGATTTGTTCAACAAACTCCATCTAACAACTATTGTTGTTGTTAGGGATTTTTGAGAGAAAATGCATGGAGGTGTAAAAGCAATGTGTGGACAGGTGAAATGTCTTTTAATCAGCGAAGTTTACATCATCTTGGAGATAGTCCAAATCCTTCTGAACAAGAAATTTCAATTATTGGACGGACCTTGTTTGCTTTTGATGAGGACAACCTAATCCCATGTTTTTTAGTCTTGGCGATGTTTCAACTCATGGTCAGTAGGTATTCAATTTCTATCTTGATGATATTCTATGCAATAGATTTGAAGAAGTACTAAGACAATATAGGGAAATATTTCCTCGACCGCAACTGGCTAGGCCAACATCTTTTGCACCAATAATTGAAGCAACAATTCGTAGAGTGGATGACATTAGGATGGATGCCACTGCTCGAAAATTTATACCTTCTTTGGTTAATCTGATTAAGCTAATGCCAGATCGACCTGGTGTATCTACACTTGGTCTAAGCACTATTGACTAAGATTACACATGCTTATGGGGTTTACAGCTGTGGTTTTGACTCGAGCTGTGGTCTAGGTACGTTTGGGCATAAGGAGAAAAGGTTAAAAAGAGGGATTCAAAGGTATGGAGGAGAAAATAGGTGAAATGTGGCAGCATTTCTTGTAAAGGTCAGCAAACTATGTGATGATATTTTTTCTGAAGTCTTCATGCGAGGAGTTAAAAAATGAGTCTTTGAGCCTTGAGAGAGCTCATAGACTGGTACAAGGTGCTAGCGCAGCATAGGAAAAATTTTAAGCCACTCAAAGTGGAACTATTGTAGAAGGCATATTATTAGATTCAAAATTTCCTTCATATAGGTCACTTGACAAACACGAATGTCAACATTTGTATGCCCACTTTGCAGAGGAAATGTATACACTAGAGAGAGGGCAATCAGTATGCTTATTGAAGAGGGTTTCAAGAGAAGCAGACAAAGCATCCTAGAGCTACTTGATGGAGTATTTTGGTGCAAGGTTATGATGTCGAGGCATCCAACGTGCTCAAGGGAGATGCCAACACCTTCTGTGAAAATGTATCAAAATTGTTTGAGGAAATTATTGTCGCCATTGCCAAACAAGAGTTGCAGAGCACAAATTAGAGAAAGCACGAAAATCAACGAAGGACAATGGATGAGAAACGTAGCCAAATACCCACCGTTGATCACTCATCGCAAGTTCGATGACTCTTCTCCTCAACAAATGGGAAATACATGATGGTGTGAGTTTCTCATCCTGCATCACAGGTATTGGCCTCCCGTGTCTACTTCAAGTGATGGTTGATAGAAAGAGAAGCTTGGTGGGCCCGTAAACATTTAAAGGAGCATTGTGAAAGTTTTATTTGCCCGATGCAAATAAAATTGTTTTCATTCTTTAAGAAAAAGTTTTAAATGATAAATGTAAAGTGAAAAGCAAAGCCTTGAGTAAAATTTAAAGGGAAATACTTTAAATGATGTGCAAATTTAAAAGGAATGAGGGGAAAAAGAGATTTGGTGCCCAGTAAATATTTGGAGGCTTTCACTTTTATCAAATGGTAGTTATTTTAATATGTAAAAGTGAATCATGGGTAAATATTTTTAAAGGATCGATGAATTTCTAAAGGTTTTCATTTCTGTAAAGTGAAAATTAAATGATTCACGGGTAGATGTTTTAAATAAAATATTTAAAACATTATGGGCAATGTAGAGAGTAAAGTTAAATGTTGGAGATAAATGTGCAAAGTGTAGCTACAATAAAATAGGAGTAGATGCAAAATGTTTTACAGGTGAAATTGATCATTTGCAGCCAGGTGAATGGAGAAAGATGTAAATGGGATAAATATTTCTACTAGAATAAACCAGAGTATAGCAGAAAAATTATTTTCACAGGGGTGAAAAATATTCATCGGAGGAATCATATGGTGAATGGGCAAAATGCAAAGGCAGTGGTTTGCAAAGAAAGAGAGAAGAGAGAGGATTTTCATTTATGTTGTTGATGGATGAAGAAGGAAGTTGTTGGGGTTGTTTCTCTTTCTTTTTATTCTCTTTTTTTCTCATTTGTAAGGGGTTCCATTGTTGAGTCCTAAATAGGTATGGGTGAGCATCTAAGCTCAGAAAAATGTATATTGTAAAGAGTAATGATGAATAGAATAGTAAATTATCTTGGGATTAGAATCATGTATGTAATGATTTTAAAATAGTTTTACAGAAGCCATAGATTATGAGAGAAAATATTAGTTCTCAGATACATACTCTCCTCTATAATTTTCTTGTAGATTATGAATAAAAGGGTTAAGGATATTTTTGTTTGTCTTCAATATTTTTGATTGAATGAGTGGATTTGTTTTCTTCTTCAATTCAAGGAATTGATTAAATGCTTAAATGAAGTCACAAGTCTATGAGGAAAGAGCATAGGATTTGTTAAGACATTGTGTTTCAGATCCAATGAGTTGAAAGCTACAAGGTAGTATGACAATAGTCTGCCCATTTCTAAAATAAATGGATAATGTATTATAGGTTGTTTCCAATTTGACTTCGTTATTCTAATTGATGAAGCACTATTTTTTTATTATGTTATTTTACAGATATTTGAGTAAGTGGTGTGCTTGGATAGGGATTCAAAATGAGAATGAAAATCATTAAATACTTTCAATTATAGTGTATGAATCTAAAGTTCCACTTAATTACTAGCAATGGGTAGTTATTTGTTTAAATTTCAGCCAAACCTTTGATGAGTAATATCTATTTGCAAATAGTAGGAATAGATATATGTATAGAAGTGTCCTCCATTATATCAGTATCACAAGAACATGATAAGGAACACCCTCCTTAGTCCCACAGAGCCTAAAGAGTAGGAGCAAAGACCTCAAAATCCTTTGCTCATTTGTTGGCCACTACCTTTGAAGTTTCTTGAGTTTAAAGGTTGGATTCCCTTTAGAGGATTTTGAGGTTCAGTTAGAAAAAAAACCAATAGGTTGAACAACCTCCCACGGTTTCTTATGTTCCTCCTCTAAGGGAAGAAAAGAAACCTATGGTTGATAAACCTGCTCCTACATAAACACAACTTCAAAATTATACCAAATTAAACAAAAATTCTAGAGAGAATAAGCACAGATATTGTGTTATTGCTTGAAGGTTAAATGAAGAGAATAACAAAGAAAATCAACATCCAAAGTTAACTGAAGTAATACAAAAGGAGTATCTCTCTTCGCCACAACAAACAATCATATATCACAGCCACAACAACAAGAGCTAAATCCTACTTTGGACATTATCATTCAACCTCCCATTGTGATTAACTTGGATGATGATGATGAAGTTGCTAAAACCAATGAAGAATTGTATAATGAATTGAATTCACCATTTTCCTCTTCTATGAGCTTAAATGATAATTCTCCTAGGAAGAGTGTTGAACTTGGTGATGACCCTAGTTCGTCGCTTGTTGTTTTCCCTTTGGCTAGTTTTCCACCTTTTGTATACGATGGACAAGATTGGGATGCAGACAAACTACTAACAGGTTGACTCATATGTGTCTTACTAGTATTTTCTTTATTATTTTTTATCATGTTTCTTTTATGTGATTTCGTGTGTGTAATGTGATCCCCCACACTATTTTTTTTGATATATCTCTCTTTTGTGACATTGCTCTATTTGTATTTGCATTCCTCTCTATGTCATAAACCTTTTATCTTTTCTTTATCTTTTTTTTTTTTAATTTTTGGGATGACATAAGGCATCGAGACATTTAGGTCTCTTCCATGTTGTACCAAAATATTTTTCTTTGTTTTCACCCTCTTTGTAGCATTCTTTCTCTTTCATGAGTATTTGGGGATGATGATAGTTTCGATCTCTCAAATCATTATAGCAAAGACATAGTAACCCTAAATCCATGGATCCCTTATGTGATAATGCGACTTCATTGTGGGGGAAACCATGACCTAGCTTAATTTGGAAACATATGACTTTCCATAGGGATTTCCAAATAAGCTCTAATGTCCTCTTTATTGTTATAATTTATCATTTGCTACTTTAAAGTAATTGCTCATAGCATAGTTTTTAGAAATTTCCTTAAGGTGGGGGCATACATTGGCATTATTATTTTTGACTCATCTTTCATTGTGTAGCCTTCTTACTTCATACGATGTGCCTTTCGCTTTGTGGTGACATTGGATGTGTTGTCCTTCAAAAGCATGATATCTCTTAGCATATTACATTCCTCTCAGTGGCTTGATGAGACACATTGCATTCCCTAAGTTGTGAATCATGAATTCTTCGATTGGTCCTCTCTTGGAGGCATTAGGTGTGATGTTCTCTAAGTTAAGGCTTTACATGAACTAAGAAAAACTCCTTTGAATGTACCTTACACTATTTTTCATTTAGAATATCTATTATATGGCCACCTTGCATAACACACTTCACTTGCTTGTGGAGCCATCATGTTTGTTCATAAGTATCAAGCATATGAAGTTTTGCTTGCATCATGGATCATGTTGTTCATGTTGTATGGTTCCTTATAAAAGTTATTAGGAGGTATACCTTTGGTATGGTTACCATATGGGAGCTAAACGTATGTGTAACTTTCCCATAGCTACTTGGTGTGTGTGGGAACATACCGGCCATGTGCATATGTGTCTCACCTTCTTGGGGCTTACCTATTCAATGACCTAAGGTTCCACTAGCCCTTATGAGCATGCATTTGGTTTACATAGTGGACATCATGATCAACTTGTAAACATTTCTTGCACAAACAACTTAGATGTGATCCATATTGCGTTGGACAAATGGTCAAGGCTTGATCCACCCTTTCTTTTTCTTTGTCTCTCTTCTTTTTGTATTTGGTAGTGTACGCTTGTACCTTTTTGTTGCTCCTTATATCATTTACATGTGTGTGTTTTTTCCTATTTTTGTTTTCCTTAGGATTTTGGACTTGGGTGCTTGCATAACCCTCTTGATTGTTGTTATCCTATCTCAGTCTAACATTTGTACACTTGGACCCCTCTTGATGTGAGTCTTCCTAATTTAGTGTGAGTTTGAAGCAATTTCATCCTCTCACTACAGTGGTGGATAAATGTAATGTAGAAAATGGTATCCCTCTACATTTTTACACTTGTTTGGGCCCTCCCTACTAAAATTTTTCTTCTTCATGCTTGATTTGGTCCTATTTTGCATCCACAAGCCTTCTTTAATATATAATCTCAAAACTTATCAAATGACCAATCATAATTTAATGATTTTTTGTTATGTGTCCCAGATAAATAGTGATCTAGGACTCATACGCCACCTTGGGCATGTGGGTCCCACCTAGGTTTTGGGGCCTAATCTTGAATATGGCATAAAACTTAGCATTTCTTGACATTTGTGTCACTAGCCTAGGCTACTGGGACTCATATTCCCCAACTGGTGTATGAGTCTCGCTTTAGCTTGGACCTATTTTAAATTCAATTCTTGGTGAGATTTTATTCTCCTGGATCTAATGTTGGCTTGTAGTGTTGCAATTTTAGGAAATTTGGCATAAACAAGTATAAATACAAGGATATTTCACATATTTTCTCCTAGCAATTTTTGAGATCAAGTATTCTAGCAAATTTATGAACAAGAGAAATTAAAGAGTTGATTATCAAACATTTTAGAACATTGATTCAAGATTCAAGCATCATGTGTATTTTTGAGCTAACATTTGTGATGTAGGTTTTCATGATTTATGCAAGCATTCAAGTCAAGATTCATAACATACAATCAAGAGGCAAAATATACATTCATTCTATCCATTTCATACAAGATTACAACCTTCATTCCAAGGGGATTTATGAGTTGCAAAATAACATATTTGTTTATTCATCATTCCTTCATTCTATCTCATTTCATTTCAAGGTTTGATTACCAAAATAGGGTTTGACCAAGGCACACCCCTATCCACTAACAAAACAACATTTTTCTCCCTCTACATGTGTGATTGCATAGCTAGGGGTTTTAAGACTTGAAGATCCTTTGAAGACAAATTTGCAAGATTGAAGAAATTTGTTAAAGTTGTCAAGGAGTTGTCATCTTCATGGAAATTCACCTACATGCCAAAATTCAAAGTTTCAAACTCAGAGATCAAACATGATAGAAGCTATAGAAGATCATTATAGGATGCCAAAGTTTCAGTAAAAGCCTAATATTGGTACTAAATCACCACATGTTGGGTGTATGAGTCCTAGTATATCAATTTTTAGTCATTTCCTATAGATTCTGGTTTACTAGTTGCAGAATCTAGATTTAGCCTGAAACCCTAAACTGGGACTAAATCACCTAGTTTGGCATATGAGTCCTAGTTCACATCAAAAGTCATAATTTTGAGATTGTAGACCTTGTTTTAGCAATCTCCAGTCTTCTAGGTATTTCTCTATTTATCGATAGTTTATTATTCGTATTTTGAGTTTTGTTTCCTAGGTTATGTAGCTAGATTTGCATATTACTTGCATTTCCTTCTTTTTAAGAATTTTCTTAGTGGTGAACACCTTTTTAATCACACCCAAGGAAACCTTGTAGAAATCTCTTTTCCTAATTAGATCATTAGGTTGATATCTCTAAGGTTTCCCTAAATGAACTAAGAGTGAAATAGGAGGACCCCCCATTATTTGTTCCATCTCCTAAAAGTTGGAGTACCCTATTTCTTTCAGTTCAATTATTTTCCCCATGGATCAAACTAGAAATGCTTAGTAAGGTCAAAAAGTATCATGACCAAATTTTAGAAACTAAAACTAGATCTGGATAGAGAAAATTGACAAAGATGTTCACAAAAAAATCCCAAAATGGTTGGATAAGGGTGTTATATTCCCTATACTAGATAGGTATTTTTATAAAATTTATTATTTCAAAAACATCTACAGTGTCTGCAGGTCCTATGTTGAAGAGGTTCAAGTCTAGAGGTAAACAAGATTTTGGAAATGCGCCAAAACTTAATTTTTCTATATGAAGTACATGAATTCATGCAATTTTTTATATTTTGAATATAATTGAATAAAATTATATGTTTATTTTTAGAGTTTAAAATATTATAATTGACTAATTTTTCCAAAAAATTATAGAAAGCAATTCTTTTTTCTCTTTATATGAAAATACTATGCAATATTTTCCCTTTTTCAATTTTGTTACTAAAAGATGCATACATAAATGAAAAATAATATTACAGTTAAATTTTTCAATGAAAATAACTCAGATTTAAGCCCTAGCAAGGAAAAATCAGATCTAGAATTTGGAAAATAAATTAAAAATATTTTTCAATTTTTCTTTTCAATTTATGTTGCACAAATAATGAAAATGTATATTTTTGAAAATATGAAATAAATTTAAATTAATGATAAAGTCTTCAAAGCACCTAAAATTTTTAATTTTATTTTTCAATTTTTTACAAAAAAAAACCAAAAAATTACAAGATGTAAGTTATGTAGGGTTCACCAAAATGTTTAGTAGGAAAAGTGATCCTATATATCCAATTAGGTTAACTAGGATTTTTACCTTTTCACTTGACTCAACATTGAACATAAACCAACTAGGGTTTAATGATTAGCTTGCTTCCATAATGGAGAGCCAAAACCCTAGGGTCACATTGTATTTTTGGTTTTGAGGATGATAAATTTTATATGTGAGTTGACAAGCCTAATTGACATGTAGCCCTAGATCTAAAAATATAATTTAGCAGACATACAAAATATAAAATTACAAAGCAACTTTGGATCTAAAACTAAGACACAAAGAGGCACATGTACTATAAATTTGAGCCTAAATTACAAGGTTAGTGACATGGGGCACCCTAGACTGACCTCTTTTTTTGGATCTAAAAATTTTTAATTGAAGGTTAAAGTTTGCACTCTATTTTCCTAGACTGGATTCTATTCAAACTTCTAGATCTAACCTAGACACATGAGAATAGGAAAAGGTTGTGTTGTATGGGGCCTTACCTAAGTCAAAACCTGTGTTGGTATTTATATCTCCACTTATAGCAATTAATAATGATGAAGAGGTCATACCATAGATAGGGTAGAGGCCAAAACAATAATAATTTACTCATGACATTAAAAAATTACAAGATGTAAGTTATATAGGGTTCACCAAAATGTTTAGTAGGAAAAGTGATCCTATATATCCAATTAGGTTAACTAGGATTTTTACCTTTTCACTTGACTCAACATTGAACATAAACCAACTAGGGTTTAATGATTAGCTTGCTTCCATAATGGAGATCCAAAATCCTAGGGTTACATTGTATTTTTGGTTTTGAGGATGATAAATTTTATATGTGAGTTGACAAGCCTAATTGACATGTAGCCCTAGATCTAAAAATATAATTTAGCGAACATACAAAATAGAAAATTAAAAAGAAATTTGGATCTAAAACTAAGACACAAAGAGGCACATGTACTATAAATTTAAGCCTAAATTACAAGGTTAGTGACATGGGGCACCCTAGACTAACCTCTTTTTTTGGATCTAAAAATTTTGAATTGAAGGTTAAAGTTTGCATTCTATTTTCCTGGACCGGCTTCTATTCAAACTTCTAGATCTAACCTAGACATGTGAGAATAGGAAAAGGTTGTGTTGTATGGGGGCTTACCTAAGTCAAACCCTGTGTTGGTATTTATATCTCCACTTATAGCAATTAATAATGATGAGGAGGTCATACCATAGATAGGGTAGAGGCCAAAACAATAATAATTTACTCATGACATTAAAAAATTACAAGATGTAAGTTATATAGGGTTCACCAAAATGTTTAGTAGGAAAAGTGATCCTATATATCCAATTAGGTTAACTAGGATTTTTACCTTTTCACTTGACTCAACATTGAACATAAACCAACTAGGGTTTAATGATTAGCTTTCTTCCATAATGGAGAGCCAAAATCCTAGGGTTACATTATATTTTTGGTTTTGAGGATGATAAATTTTATATGTGAGTTGACAAGCCTAATTGACATGTAGCCCTTGATCTAAAAATATAATTTAGCTGACATACAAAATAGAAAATTGCAAAGCAAATTTGGATCTAAAAGTAAGACAAAAAGAGGCACATGTACTATAAATTTGAGCCTAAATTACAAGGTTAGTGACATGGGGCACCCTAGACTGACCTCCTCTTTATTTGGATCTAAAATTTTTTATTGAAGGTTAAAGTTTGCACTCTATTTCCCTGGCTTCTATTCAAACTTCTAGATCTAACCTGGACACATGAGAATAGGAAAAGGTTGTGTTGTATGGGGGCTTACCCAAGTCAAACCCCGTGTTGGTATTTCTATCTCCACTTATAGCAATTAATAATGATGAAGAGGTCATACCATAGATAGGGTAGAGGCCAAAACAATAATAATTTACTCAAATTGATAAATGAAAAATTAATTTACCTTTATGTCAAAACCCTTGATGAAGAGATTCCACACACAAGTTGCTTCATAGATCTTGATTGTTTGATAGACCTACAAAAATTTAGCTCATAAAACATAATGGACTATTCTAACTAGCATGTAGAGGATAACTCAATACATATTCATAATTTGGCATCATTGATCATAATATCTCTTTATGCATAATTTGCTTCACTCTTCCTTATGTCTTGCAAACTTTATCTTGATTGAGGAAAATGTTATAATAATGTAGCGAAATATGCCCTTGAATTTCCTTGACTAATTTTAATTTATTCAATTTTCCCAATTATTTTTCTAGTATTTAGAATAATGAAAAAGATGTGTATTTATATGCAATTATTCTAATTTCCCAAAAAATAAATTGTGATAACCAACAATTAAAATTTTTAAATTCAAATAATAAATTACCAACACCAACATATTTGATTTGGAGCCAAAAGTAGTGGTGTCTAGGGCATGGAGTGCCCTAGACGAGGACCAATCTTTTTAGGGTCTAGAAGTGTTGGGAGAAAAATATTAAATACATAATACTATTTCTTATGTTTAATTTTTTTAGGACACTTCTAAAAAGAGTGACTAATGTATAATTAGGTGCAAGAACATATGGGGGAGCTAAACCTACTATGAAATTGTCATGGGTGACAATTTATTATTCTACATTTATTAAGACATACTTATAGATAATCAGATTTGATCTCAAAATTCCACATTTTAGGCCATCTTAAATCAATCCTCTTGACAAGTGGGTTCACTATTGTATGACAGAAATTTGACTTGAAATTTAAACTTTTTAATTCAAATTAAAAAACTCTCGCTATTTTTCACTAGAAAATAGGAATCAACATCATATATATTAATGTGGCAATTCATGGTGTCTAGTATTGAAAGACAATCATTTGATAGTTTAAAATATTGTGGTGTACTACACAATAACATAACCTCAAATACAATTACTTATACATTTATTTTGAATATATATAATTATTAATATAAAACTATAACAAACCATCCACTATTTAACAAAATTGAACATAATGCAACTCTATACCAAAATCTAAGGTAAAGGTTTATTTCATAGATAATAAAACAAATTTTAAAACAACAATATGAAATATTGAATGTATTAGAAACCTTTCTCACTAAACCCACATAAAGGTCAAAGTAATGGTAGGTGCTTCTATAAAAGTGAGAATTTTGCTTCTAGTGTATTTAGTTGGATATACTTTTAGTTATTGGCATTAATATAATACAAAATAAATTTTTAGAAGATTCAAATTTATTTATTTTTTGTTTTTGATAAAACATAAAACGGGTTTTACAGGGACCCGAAACCACAAAGTTAACAACAAAAAAGATAGGAAATAAAAGTCCAACTAAAACAACCAACTACACCAAAGGTAAAGAAAAGAGCCAACAACAACCAACCGCAATAGAAACAGACCATAAAAGGTCAAGCAAAAGGAACCAGAAGAGTAGACACCAAACAACCAACTGCAACTAACCTAGAGTTTTAAGGACAGATTCTGTCTCCACCTCCAAGTTCTGCATGTCCCGAACCCCCTTCTTAAAAGTATGAATCATGTTTGGAGTAGGGGAAGCCTTCCGCTTTAGGTTGGTCCTGGTTCTCTTAGAAATGCCAGCATCCACCTCCTGGCTTTTATCATTGGTTTCCTCCAGGTCAACCACCAGAGACCCCTATTGGGCTTTGTCTAACTTCTCAGTCATAGCATTAATTATAATGGCATTATGTTTGTCAATTCTATTGTTTTGCTCTGCAATAATTTTGATAGTATTTTTTATTTTCTCAACCTCTATATCGACATTTCTGTTCTTATCAGCGTGGTATAGAGTATCTTTTCCAAGCCTGTAATCTCTTTGTTCCATCTCATTCTTTTCCATTGCCACAACCTTGGCTCCCAGCTCATCCAGTTTACTTTAAAGGGCCCAATTCTTAATCTTTAGCTCATTAATTTCATTAAAAGTCCATTTTGAAAGTTTGAAATGGGTATTAGTGTTATTTCTAGCTAAAATCAACACGTATGCAGAGGGGTCCCTACCAGTATTGAGACAAGGGTTATCAGGGTCTAGAGTAATAGGGGAGCCAACTCTAGTGGTTCTATCCAGCAACGGGTCAGCACTAGGCTCAGAATTATTTGCACTAGATGCCTCAGAATTAGGGGAATCTTCGGAGTAGGAAACAAGGTTTTTGGCTTGGGGATTCTTATCTGCAAGACTAGTCTTGAGGGATGGGCTACTCGGCTCAAACAAAAAGTGAGCTTTGGTAGAAAGAGGGTTAGGGTTTTTCTTGCCAGGAAGGACAGCAGGTGGGCTAAGGACAGTTTTAGCCAGACTAACATTGGGAAAAAACTCTGAGTAGTTGGGTTCAATGTCGTCATCCTTAGAATCAGGGGGGGCTTCCAAGTTAGCAGGGACAGGCATGTTTTGGTAATGCTCAACAATTAATCTGATAAATCTAGTATGCAAAATGGGGAATCTTATAGGGTTTCTCTTATGATCATCTAAACTTTTTCTCAAAGAACAGAAAAGATAGTGGGGGAAAGAAACCCTCACCTTGTAGCAGAAGTGGTTGAGCAGGGAAAAATGATAACCATAAACCCTGGTGAAGCGACCATCCACAGTTATGTACTCCATAATCACATGAAGGACCTTTCTCCAAAGGGATTTTATGGAGTCAGCTTCAAAGTAGCTGTTAGCCACTTTCACCAAAATTTGTCTTTCTTTTTCTTTTTAGGGAATTTGATAATAGCATCGTCAAAGAAGACCCTATCCCTGAAAAAATTATTTCCATCAGTCAACAAACTCGTCACCTCAACTATCAGATTTTCATTGAGCTCAACTTTCCTACCGAAAAGGGTAAGATTCCCATTATTCCAATTTTTCTCAAAAAGATCTGTATCCTCCTGAATGGAACCATGGAGCTTCTCCAGCAAAGGAAGTAACCCACCACTTTTAACTTTATTCCAAGCCTTAACATTTTTTGTGTGCATCTCATAGTTGTCTAGCTCAACTCTTTTCCTATCAACACCCATCTTGGCTAACACAGTGGGGCATGCCAAGACAAAATCTTTACTAGAACTGGTCCCACCAAATCTGAGAACCCACAAAGCGTGCAGAGCTTCCTTGCAGACTAAGCCACTGAGCTTAGTCCCATACAATCTAATGATTGTGATGTAATAACTCCAACCTATCCTCATTAAAAGGATGACCCGCCTCTTGTCCATGTGATTTATCATAATTCAATAAAGCGCTAACATTAGCACTTAGATCACTAATATTTAGCCAAGTGCTCAAATCTTTGCCTCTAACCCCTTCATTAGCAAAAGAATCCGCAACAGCATTGGCTTCTCTATAAGCATGTGATATTTTAATTTTTTCAAACTTTGCAAGAATTGAGATGGCATTTTCAATCCATGATTTTATTGTCCACGAGGGGGGAGCCTTGCCACGGAGGCAATCGATAATATTTTTGGAGTCACCTTCTAGCCAAAGATTTTTAAAGTTAAGACTATAGGCTAACTTTATTATGTGAAAAGCTCCAGTAGCCTCAGCCAAATGATTGGATTGGGAACTGAGAGGAGTGGTCAAGGCACCAAGGAAATTTCCAAATGAGTCCCTTAAGACTCTGCCATAACCCACCACCCTTGGATTACCTTTAGCCACACCATCAAAGTTAGCTTTGACCCAGCCATTAGGTGGAAAAGACCAGCGAACACCCTCTCTATCCTTCTTGGCTTTCTTAGGGGCGCAAGGCAAGTCAAGGCTAATATTCCATTCCTTAGCAACTATAAGGTCATAGGACGAGTGATCCACTTTCTTAAAAATGCTAAACTTCTGGGATACGATATTGACATTTTCTTTCAGGAATCTAAGGATTTTATCAAAAACAATATCCACCGGAGCTTCTTTAACTCTGTAAATTTTGTTGTTGTGTTCTTTCCATAAACCTCAAGCAACATGAGGGAAAGAAAAATCCCATAATAGCCTGAGAACATAATTGTGAGTTGGGGCTTTCCATTAAAGGAAAAAGTCATCAATAGAAGAGGGAAAATCCCACGAAAGATGCCAAAAACTAATATTTTTTTCCCAGATAGAGGCAGCAAAAGAGAAATGAAGGAACAAATGATGCACAAACTCAGCCTCCATCTTACAAAGAAAGCATCTATTAGGTATTTGAAAGCCACATTTGCAAAGGTTTTCAATCGTGAGCACCTTATTTTGAAGAAGGATCCAGAAGAAAATGTTTATTATAGGGACCAGATGTTTGAACCAGGCCTTCGACCAGAAGGGAGGAGGTAATTCTAGCAAAGGCAGGTGATACAGAATAGTTGCCCGAAGGTTCATCAATCCAGACAAGACGATCTTCCAGCTGACCCTGAGGCCTTAGTCTAACTGCCAACAAAGAAGACTGAATAGGAGCAAGATCTTGACTAATGCCACATAGATCCACCCATTTTCCATTCACTCTGTAGTCTTTCACAAAAGAACCAAAACGGGCCTTGCAAGCCTCAGCCCATCCACTCAAGGAATTAATTTTTATAAGGGGCTCCTTGAAGAGCCATCTATCCTCCCATAATTTAGTTTGGTTTCCGCTTCTAACTTGCCAACTAGTTCTAGAGTCCACTATATTTTTTCCATTTTGCAAATTATTCCAGCAATTAGAGCCTCTAGGAAGAAGATGGGAATCCTTTAGAATAATGAAAGAGCAATTTTTTTCTAAATATTTGCTAGCTAGGATTTCATTCCATTCTCCTAAATATGAAAAAAAAAATCCATATTTTTTTTGCTAGAAGGATTTTGTTAACCGTTCTGATTCTTCTAAGACCTAATCCTCCAGCATTTTTTGGTCTGCAAACCAGATCCCATCCAATTAAAGGTAGTCTTTTCTTTTCTTCAACAGCTGACCACAGAAATTTTTTTGAATTTTTTCAATTGCATTTGCAAATTTGGCAAGCATCTTGAAGAGGCTCAAAGCATAGATAGGAAAATTCTAAAGCGAGGCTTTGAGAAGTTGAAGTTTACCCACTTGACTTAGCAAAGCTCCTTTCCAACCAGCAAGCTTCTTGCTAAACCTCTCAACCAATGAAATCCAAAAGGATTCAGGAGGTTTAAGGCTTAAGGGAAACCCAAGATAGGTGGCAAGAAAGGAGTCCACCCTGCAACCAAGGATTCTAGCGATTTTATTCTGTCTATGAACCGGGGTATTGAAGAAGAACAGAGAACTTTTTTGATTATTAATCAGTTGTCCTGAAGCTCTTCCATATTTATTGAGAAATTTTTTAAAAGTTTTACCTTCTAAAACCAAAGCTTTACCCATGAGCATAGTATCATCAACAAATTGTTGATGGGAGCAAACCAGGTTACTAGAAGAAGGGTTGAGACCAAGAAGAGATCTATTGTCAATCAATTTTTTTAGATTTCTACCAATTTAGCCATGATTGTGAATAGAATAGGGGAGATAGGATCACCCTATCTTAGACCTCTGGAACTTTGGAAAAATGAAGAAGGGGATCCATTAACCATTACTAAAATAGAAGCAGTAGACACAAGTTGTTCCACCATTTGTAGAACCCTATTGCAGAATCCAAAAGCCTTTAAAATTTTAAATTAGAAAATCCAGACAACTCTGTCATAGGCTTTTGATATATCAAGCTTTAGCAAAAAACCTTCCATCTTAGATTCCAACAACGAGTGGATGTTCTCATGCACAGTAACAATAGAGTGAAGGATTTTTCTACCAGGAACGAAGCCATTTTGTTGAGGCGAAATAAAAGAGGGCAAAAGAATTAAAAGTCTTGCAGTCAAAACCTTGGAAATGATTTTGTAGATTGAATTACAAAGGCTTATGGGTCTGAAATCCTCAAAGTTTATTGCTCCAGGCTTCTTGGGAATAAGAACCAAGAAGATGGAATTCAATTCTTTTAGGAGGCTTCTAAAACCAAAAAATACTTTGACGGTGTTCACCACATCATCTCCAACAATCTCCCATAACCATTGGAAGAAAAACAAAGGGAAGCCATCTAGACCTGAGGCTTTACTCCCATCAAAGGAGAAAACAACCCACTTGACTTCCTCATTAGTAGGGATAGCAGACAGTATAGAGTTATTTTCCTAATTAATAGCTTTCGGTATAGCTTCAACTAACTAATCCTAATCATTTTGCTTAACTTCATCACTCTCAGAAAGAAGGTTTTTGAAGAAAGAACCAGTAAGCTTCCTAATATCCTCCTCCTCCTCGTATCTGATACTATTCATTTCAATTTGAGATATTATGTTGATTGCTCTATGTTTTGAAGCTGAAAGATGAAAGTACCTGGTATTTTTATCACCTGTAGATAACCATAGAGCTCTAGATCTTTTCCTCCAAAACTCCTCCTCCTTTCCAATGATGTCATGCATCTTGATGAGTAGCTCACTCTCTCTTTCCTTTGTATCATTCAGATATCCCTCCTTCTAGATTTTATATTGAATCTCCCCCAGATCCATCTGAAGGTCAGATTTGATCCTAAAGATGTTCCCAAAGGAATCCTTTTTCCATTTATTCAAATTACATTTCAATTCCCTTATTTTTTTAGCAATTCTAAACATAGCAGTGTCAAAAACACTTAAATTCCACCATTTCCTAATTTCCTCTTTAAGAGCAGGATGAGAGAGCCACATTTTTTCAAATCTGAAAGGGATATTTTTATTCTTTTTTATAAGATCCGCAACAAAGCTAATAGGGAAATGATCTGAACCAATCCTAGAGAGAGCTTTAAGAGAGCAGTAATAATAAAAAAACCAATGATTGGAGACTAAAGATCTCTCTAATTTGACATGTATTAGATCTGCCCCCTTTCTGCAGTTTGACCACATATAGGAAGCTCCATGTAAGTCTAGATCAATCAACCCTTGGTTGTCAATGAAATTCTGAAGATCCTCTTTGCTCTCCAAATTGATCTGAGAACCTCCAAACTTTTCTTCATTCATTAAGGGCATATTGAAATCACCCATAATAGCCCAAGAATCTATATCAAAAATCCTCCTAAAGGCAGCCAGTTCCAACCAAAATGATTTTCTAGTTCCTTTTCCATTGGGGGCATAGATATTTAATTGGATCCAGCTAAAGTTGTCCCTAATATGTGTGAATCTGGTGGCTATATGATTCGTACCTTCCAAAATTGGATCCCCTTTGATTATGAGACTATTCCAGAAGGTAGCAATACCTCCAGAAGCACCATTTGAGTTGTTTCCATGAGTGCTATAGTGCTAGAAAAGTTTCACCTTTTCTAATTTTTCTTTTGACATTTTAGTCTCCTAAATGAGGAGAATATCAGGCTTGTGATCTCTAACAAAAATGCATAAAACATCCTACTTGTGGGGACTATTGAGTCCCCTAATATTCCAAGACATAATCTTCATGAATTACCAGGAGACTTGAGGCATTCCGGGATGGTTTTCTGAGATCCATACGCTATATCCTGAAAACTATTATGCTCTCTTGTCCATTTAATAGATTTTTTCCCTCGAGAGTTCTTTACTGCTCCACAATCTGCCTTTGCTTTAGATCTAGTGGAAATACCACTTGGAGTCTTCCTAAGCTTGTTTTTTTCTTTCTTTTTCTTTGATAAGTTATCTTCTTTATCAGAATCTTCTTGGCTATCCATCTCTTTACTAGATTCCCATTCCTTATCATTTAGATCCTTTGTTCCCAGGGTAATGTTTCCATAATACCATTCACCTAAAGAGTCATGAAGCTACTGGAAAGATCAGTAGAGTGGTCCATGTTTTTGAGGGAGTCCTTAACCACATCAAGAGTTAAGACCCGTAGAGTGCTCTACACCAGGAGGAAAGGGACCTTCTAAAGAAGGGAGAGGGATGTTCAGTTCCAGAGAAAAACCCTGAATAGGAATATCCTCCAGACCCGAAGTGTCATCATTTTTCTTAGTTGGGACTGGTTCTTGGGAAAAGGGTTATGCCTTTTGGTTCATATTTTTTTCCCCCGCTGACTGATCCTCTTTGGATTCATTTTCCTTTGTTAGTAAAGTCTTCACAAGATTCATTTGTTGGAGTTCCAGTGGAATCTATCCATTATTTTCCATGACTTCTTTAGCCTCATTAGAAGTCCTCTGAATGTTAGATGCTTTGTTTTCCAAGCTATCTCCTCCTGATTTCTTTTGCCATACTGATTTCAAAGAACCTGCTAGTTTTTCTTTCTCTTTGGTGGTATTTAAGGGGCATTTTTTTGCCTAGTGCCTCATTTTTCTACACCTAAAACAAGCAAACAGGATCGTTTCAAACTCTATATCCTGCAACCAAGACCCCAGTTTCGACTGGATCTCAATCAATGAGGGAAGGTCAACATTCTGAGAAATCCCCACACATATTCTAGCAAAGACCAGTCTCTTTCTAGCTGTTGTCATTGAGTCAATAGAAAGGAGCTCCCCAAAGGAACTCGCAATACCATAAAAGATATCCTCATTCCAGTATTCTAGGGGAAGGCCCAGAAGTCTAACCCAAACTAGGACATTCTCGAAAATGGAATCCAAAAGGTCCAAGTTAGAGGACCACTTCTTTAAAGCCAGGGAAGATTTCCCTATTACCTAGGGACCCCCACTTCTAACAGCCAAGATGTCCTCTCTACAAGTGAATTCAAACGCAAAGAACCCCTTTGGAAGAGCAGCAACTGAGACTTTTCCATTCGTTCTCCATTTATTCTTAACAAACTCCCTGACCACCTCAATGTTTGGTCTAGGGCCCATAAACTTCCTGACTAGAGTTCTCTCCACTAAAGCTATATTATGATCAATAAGTGAATTTGGCATAGAAATAGCAAACTTACCTTTTTCCAGGGAAGAAATGTTTTGCACCAAAGGGAAAGATGATTTTTCGTTTGGTTTTACCCCAAACAAAGAAGTCCATGGTTTGCGATTACCTCCAATGCCTGCAGTGGTCCCCACCGCATCTTTAGCTTTCTCATTTTTTTGGCCAATAGGGGATACTACCGAGTTAACCACCGGAATATCCTTTCCACCCGGTTCCACCTGGAATTTCTTTCTGGAGTCCACCTCATCCTGATCAGCCTCGCCTTGGTTCTTACTTGATTCCAGCTCCTGATTCGTCTAAGATTTCTTTGATCTTTCTCCGCCTCCATTTTTGTTGCTTGGATTTTCAAAATTCCTTTTTTCCCGCCCGTGCCCACACTCGTGTGCCTCCATTTCCCACTCCGCTATGTTATACATTTATTTATTTCTTGTTATTTGAACACATGTTCTTTTATTGCTTTACCAATATAAAATATATAAATCTTTTACATCTGCAATCTAATACATAGCCATTTATAATGGTAAGCAATCACCCTAACTTGAACATCAAATTTTATTGTAGCCATTACAAGGTAGATTGATGGTATGATAACCAAGACTTTAAAGTTCTTATCAATTTTAGTTGTTCTATCTGATCCAATTTCAACCATCCACAAGGTTAAAAGTTGAGAAAAGACATATTTTCATTTCAAATTAAAATTAAAATTGAAATTATTATTAATGCCATGAAATAGTCACAAAGGATAATGAGATTTAAGATAAGATTGAATACAAAAAGTGAACAAGTAGCACCTATTGCACTTCTAAACAAAACAAAGAGAAATTACATACATACATATACATGCATATAAGTCTAGCCAACCAACATTATCCATGTCACACTACATATAAATCATACTATACATCTTGCGAGTTTTGACACCTTATATATCTTATCATTGTTCCTTAAAAACCGCTTTCTTATTAGGTTTAGTATACAATAGCTACAAAATATGTGTTTTTAGCCATTAAAAAAGTTCACTCGAATTTTTAAAAATTAATAATTTTAATGTTAAAAACACCCATTTATAGTCAGTCACTCGAATAATGACATCTAATCATGCAAACTTTCATGAGGTTAAAAAATTGATTTTAACTAAAAAATACCTCGATTAACAATCAAAATATGAAAATTAGAGCAACCTTCCCGATTGGTGTCCTTTTTAAACTGTTGCTTTGGGAATGGGACATGGGTTTTTTTAGTTGAAACCAAAGAGTATCAACCAATTCTGTAAAATGGCCCTCTCCAAGAAGCAAACTTGTTTTTAAGTCGAAGGCATTTCCTCATTTGAAGTTGCATAGCTTCATTTGCCTATCAACGGCAGAGATTGGCGAATACTCGAGGCAAGGCAGTTGTGGTCGTAATAACCGTTCATTTTAGCCACAACACTTTGATGAATTTATACACCCAAACAAATTGACATCAGATGGCTTTTTAATTATTTTGTCTTGACTGCATTTTTTCATTTTCCCTGCTGTACCTTTAATTTTCCAATATGCTTATTTTAATCGCCTTGAAAGTTAAAATAATAAAAACAATGTTAACCGTTGCTAACAATATTATTATTATCAGCATACATGTAATTATATAATAATATTCTATATGGTAATATACTTATACATAATATTAATATATTTTAATAACATTATAATAATATAAATAAATAATTTAGTTATTATTATAATAATTCAAATAATATTGTATATAGTTTAGTTTTAAATATATAATAAATAATTTGATTTATAATATATAATGCTATATTAATATTATAAATATATTCTAATTTATATATTGTAAAATTATATAATAGTTAATAATATAAAAATTGAAATTATATCTTATTAATAATTATATTAAAAAATATTATATAGTATATTTTTTATAAATAAATATAATAAAATTAAAATTATAACATTTTATTATACTTTTATCATTAATAATTATAATATTAATATATATTTTAAGTATATTATATATATTATTAATAACAAAATTATATTAATGATATCAAATTTCCAAAATTCATATTGAATATTGTTCACTGATTTGCAGATTTGATTGTGTGCAATTTTTTTGCATCAAACTCCACACAGTCAAATCTAAAAATAGTGAACAATAAATATAATTATAGTTATATTATAGTTATATATAACCTTGTAAACAGAAAACTCACCACCAAGTAAAATTCACCGCCAGCAATTCACCATGGAAAATTAACCACATTAATATTTTTAATAAAATAAAAAAAATTGAAATATATACTAAAAAATATTAATGCGATTAATTTTCCACGTGAATTTTCCTCGTTGAATTCTCCATGGCCGTGAATTTTCCTAGAACGGTCTATCTCATTATAATTATGACAACCCTGTAGTTTAGCCAATTTATTAGATATAATGTCAAATTGTTTTCCAAATAATATTAATACATATAATATTTTATATTAGAAATCATTCAATATAAATATAATATAATATAAAACTAATATAGAATCTATATTTTATATATATTACAAGCTAACTTATATTTAATCCAATTATACTTATTATATATACATTATATTTCAATTATTATTTATTATATTCTATTATAATTATTATTAAATATAAGATCTTAATTAACAAAATAATTATTTGAAGTTTGTGGAACTTGTTTTGTCCATTAATAATTATATAATAATAATAGTAAAATAATATAATACAATATTATCAATATTAATAATAATAATATAATATTAATGTTTAATCACTACAGCAAGCTGACAATTAGCAAGGATGCAATTTGGATGTGTCTGTGTGGAGGCTAGGGTGCCCATACGATAGCATGTTTTATGTGGTTGTTGTCTACAATCGGGTCGGTGTAGGATCATGGGGGTCCAAACTAAGCCGCAACTTGACATAAAAAATTTGAATAGGTTATTAACATAATTTGAAAAATATGTAAGAAAAAAAGTTGTAGCAAATTGAATGTAGTTTCTAGACTACTAGTCCTACTTTGGGAAAAAGTAAATTTTTTTTTAGAAATTTTGAAATTTCAATGCAGTGATACTAAATTTTTAGGAAAAAGATAAGAAGTTGGTGTATGTCTAACCACCCTAAGTACAAGAGAAATATTTTTATTAGAAATTTTTAGAATTATTAAAGCATTTGTGTCTGACCACCATAACTTGGTCAAAAAATTATGAAATTCATTTTTTTATCCTATCGTATGCGAAGTATAGAATGTGGCGCATCTTGTAGATTCACAAAATGTTAAGTAGTTTGAAAGTATAGAATTTTTTCAATCAACCTATCAATCAAGAATTTAGACATAATGTAAGTAGAAAATCAATAATAGTTATTTATTAAATTCAAAATAAAGCAAAACTTATATTGGTGGAAATTTGACAATTTTTTCTATAAACCCTTTTCATTTGATGAAATTCAGATCAAAAAGAAGTCATCGACCACAAGAGAAAACTTTGGAAAACTAAGAAAGTTTTCAAAACACATTTTTTGGGTTGACTTTCCAGGTCAGGCAATCTCTAACCAAATCTTGAGCCAATATCTTTATTGGTTTGGTAATACCAAACTGAAATTAATATCCGTTTATAAGGATATTAGTTTTCTATTTCAAAATAGATATTGTTTTATTTTTTAAAATGGATATTCGTTTTGGAAAGGTTGAACCCGTTTTTCTTTAAACAAAATAGACATCTATTTTAAAGACGTAAAAAACCCTCTTTAAGTAAAATGGGCACAATATTTACATTTCTTATCAAAATTTTGACTTTTTAAAGGAGTTGGAAAGGCATTTGAGAGCTCTACACAATGGACTAGGTGGTGTTTCTATATTGAAGACAAAAAAATAATTATAATAATTTGAACTTCATATTTCATTTTTGAAACATCAAATGCTCACTACTTTCACATGCAAAGTCTTCTTTTCATGATTTTTTTGCAACACTCATCTCAAAATACTTGAAACTTTAGAAAAAATAATGAATAATGAGATATTTATAATTTTGGTAGTAAAGAGATGAAAAAATATTCATAAATCATCATATCTCTCTATCCCTTTCTCTACCTCTCTATATATCACTATGTCTCCCATTAAACTCTGGACCTATCCCTCCCTCCTTTCTTCTCTCTTTGTCCCTCTTTATACCTATCTTTCTCACTCTCTCTCTCCTTGAGCTCTATAAATATCTTTCTACCTCTATCTTCATCCTTCCTTCTCTCTCTCTAGTCCATCCCACTCCCTCTCCATCTCTCTCTCTCCATCCCTTTAAAGTATCTCTTCCTCTTAACTCTCTCTCCCTCTTAGCTCTCTCTCTCAAGTCTCTTTGACTCCCTCTCTCCCTCTTAGGTCTCTCTCTATCAGGTCTCTCCCACTCCCTCTCTCTCTTTGTTCTCTCCCACTCCCACTCCCTCCCTTTCTCAATCTCTCACTCACACTCACACTCTCTCCCTCTCAGCTCTCTCTCTCTCAACCCTAGCACTCCCTCTCCCTCTCACTCTCCATCTCCCTGTCTCCTCTCTCTCTCCATCTCTCTGAAGTATCTCTCTCTCACACAAACACTCTCTCTCCATCTACATTGTAGGTCTCTCTCTCCCACTTTCTCTCTCCTCTATCCCTCCCTCTCTCCCTCTCAAGTGCATCTCCCTCTCCCTCCCTCCCTCTATTTCTTTCTCTCCCTCTCAAGTCTCCCTCACTCCTCCCCCTCTCTCTCTAGTCTCTCCCACTCCCTTCTTTCTCTCTACCTCTCTCTTTCTCTCTCTCAGCTCTCTCCCACTCCCTCTCTTTCTTCTCTCATGTATCTCTCTTAATTACACTCTCCATCTCCCTCTTAGGTCTCTCTCCCTCTATCTCCCTCTTGGTCTCTCTCTCCCTCTTCATATCCCTTTGTCCTCTCTTTGGAAGTATCTATCTATCTCTTAGGTCTCTCCCTCCCTCTCAGGTCTCTCTCTCTCTCAAGTCTTTCTCCCTCTCCACTCATATCTCTCCTCCCATTTCTCTGTCTCCATCCTTCCATCTCCCTCCTCTCTCCCCTTCCCTCTTTCCTCTCTCCACTCCATATCCATCTCTGGTCCCTCCCCCTCTTTATCCCTCCCTCTCCCTCTCCTCCCTCCATCTCCCTCTCTCCTACCACCTCTCCACTCTCCTTTCCACCTCCCTCTTGGTCTCTCTCCAACTCCCTACTCCTTATGTGTCTCCTTCCATAACTAGATAACCTATCTCTCTTGGGTGTCTCCTTCCCACCATAACTAAGATAACCTTCTCTCTCTACCCCATCTCCTCCTCAGTTGATACTCCGGGAGAAGGGATCGAGGTCGTTCGTCGATCGAAGTCGATCGAAAAGTCGACGCTTTATCAACAGAACTCTTTCAGGACAACAAAATCGACGTCGGCAGGAGAATCAAATCAGGATCAGTTCAGGCGCGACTCGGCGAAATCTGCGGAAATCAGGTTCAGATCAATCCGGCACGACATCGATCATCTTTGCGTCATTGCAGATCAAATCAGTCAATCAGATTCAGAAAATCAGGCATTTTCGCGCCATTCTGAGAAAGAGGAGAAGAGGTAAAGTCGGATAGAGAAAAAGAGGAAGAATCGAGGATCGAAAGAAATCGAAAATGGAAAGGTAAAGATCCGCTTCAGAAGAAGTCGCGTCGTCACGAAAACAGTCAAAACAAAGGCATATTTTATTCCGAAATTAAAATTATAATCCGATCGCTCACGCGGAATCCACTTTCTCAAAATAAAGACAATACCTCGGCTCGACTATCCGAGAATTAATAAATAAATAAAACTGATTACAATCAATAATCCTTGCAAGTCAATACCACTACAAATGCTACATTACAATGTCAATAGAACCCAAACCCTTAGGCTTTTATCAGGACTTATGTTGGTTACAAAATTAGGGTTATTTATGTTAGCCAATAAAAAAAAATACCCGATGCCTTAATTAAATAATAAAAATCATGAGAGGTTTCGGGGGCACTGCCCCTTGACCCTGCCATGTATTATGATAGGGAGCGTGCCAGGGGTGTTGGCCCTTGACCCCATCTTGGGGGCGCTGCCCCCAAACCCCCAGTAAATAATTGGGGGGAAACCATGCCAATAAAAGTGGGAAAAATTTGCCTCTAAGTCTGATTAGGCTCCATATACAAACAATCTCCTACTTGGATACTGATCAAACTCTAGTCCATATCACCTCCCACTTGGAGATTGGTCATAACACTGCTGACCCTGTAGCTCCCACTAGAAATCAACACCTTGGACCCTGTTGCTCTAATTTTATTATTTTCATACTTGAAGACCAACCAAAGTTGAAGAGAAGCTTAGCTTCTCCCTTGGCACTACCTTGGTAAACATATATGTTGAATTGTCATCTATATGTATCTTTTCCAGCCATAACTGTCCAACATCCAACACTGACCAAATGAAGTGATACCTTAGTTGTATGTGTTTGGTCTTTGAATGCAAGGCATAATTCTTTGAAAGATATATGGCACTTTGGCTATCTATAAACAAATAATTGTTGGCCTATTGTTTTCCAAATTATTCCATGAAAGATTATACCCATATCATCTCATTACTTTCCCATGTTACAACTACATACTTTTCCTTCATGGTGGATAAAGCAACCACCTTTTGCAACTGTGAGATCCAGCTTATTGTTGTTCCACCTATAGTAAAAACATAACCTATAGTACTCCACCTAGTATCAATATCCCTTTCCAAACCTGAGTCTACATAACCTACTAAATCAGTGTTGGAGCCCCCAAAACATAAAAAATTATTGGATGTACCTATCAAATACCTGAGAACCCATTTTACTATATTCTAATGCTCCAATCTAGGATTACTCATATACCTGCTTATGACTCCAATAGCATGTGTAATATCTGGTCTCATGCATACCATGGAATACATTAAACTACCTACTACTGAAGCATATGGTACCTTGGAAATTTTATCTTCCTCCTCTTGTTTCTTTGGACACATCTCCTTAGTCAATTTCAAATGACTAGACAAAGGTGTGTTGACAGTGTTTGCATTCTCCTTGTGGAATCTCTACAACACCTTTTCAACATAACTAGCCTGAGATAGAGTCATTTTTTTATTCTTCCTATCTCTACAAATTCTCATACCATGTATTTGTTTAGCTACCCCCAAATCCTTCATAGCAAATGATTTTTCTAACTATTGTTTTAACTCACTTATGTGATCCATGTTAGGCCCCACTACAAGCATGTCATCAACATATAAACATAAAATAATGTAGCTATCATTATCCAACCTCTTAAAATAAACACAATGGTCAAAATTACACCTGTTCTAGCCTTGCTCAACCATAAAACTATCAAGTTTCAAGTACCATTTCCGAGGTGCTTTTTTCAATCCATATAAACTCTTCTTCAGTCTTCACACCAATTTCTCCTTTCCTTTGAACTCAAATACTTGGGGTTTTTCCATATATATATCCTCCTCCAAATCACCATGAAGAAAGGTGGTTTTCACATCTAGATGTTCCAAATGCAAATCTTCAATAGCCACAATATTTAAAATAGTACGAATAGAAATCATCTTAACAACTAGAGAAAAAATCTCAACAAATCAATTCCCTTTTTTTGTACAAATCCTTTTACAACTAACTTGGCTTTAAATTTGTTTGTACCTTCATCTTCCTCTTTCAGCCTATAAACCCATTTATTTGGTAAATCCTTCTTACCTGCAAGCAACTTGCATAATTCCTAAGTCATATTTTTCAGCAAGGAGTCTATTTCTTCTTCCATTGCATTCTCCCACTAAACCTTTGTGTCCCCTTGCATAGCTTCATCATACCCTTCAGGTTCACCAACATCTGTTAACAAAATAGAATACAAAGAGGGAGAAAATCTTGAACTAGAGGTCTACTTATCCTTGAAGATTGTCTAACATTCACTGGAGTTTGTGGAATTTGTTGTTGCTATTGTTGCAGAGCATGAGGAACCACTGGAACATTGCTATTTGGTGTATCATCCAGCACTACATAATCATTTTCTTTCTTCTCATGCTACTACAACTGATCTTTGTACAACACTTTCTCATTGAATATGGCATCCCTGCTTCTCACAATTTTTTGATTTTTAGAATCCCAACGCCTATAACCAAATTCATCAATGCCATATCCAACTGTAAATATACATTTCTTTGATTTTTCATCCATCTTGGTTCTATTTTTAGAATCTACATGTGCAAATGCTTCACAACTAAAGGTCTTGAGAAAAGAATAACTCACCTTCTTTCCTATCCATGCTTCCTCTAGAATACCACAACCCAAGGGAACTGAAGGACCTCTATTAACTAAATAAATAGTAGTGTTTACAGCCTCTTCCCACATGTTTAAATCCATCCCAACTTGTAATCTCATAGTCTATGCACGCTCCATTATTGTTCTATTCATGTGCTCTGCCACTCCATTTTCCTGTGGAGTCCTTGGAACTGTCTTCTGCCTATGAATACCATTTGAGGAACAATAATCTTCAAAATATTTGCTACAATACTCACCACCATTATCAGGTCTAAGACATTTTAAATTTTTACCTATCTCATTCTCAACCAAGCTTCTCCATTTCTTAAAAGTTTCAAATACTTTAGATTTATGCCTAAGAAAATAAATCCATACCTTCTTTGTTGCATCATCAATAAAAGTGGCATAGTACTGAGAGCCATCGAGAGAAGATACTTCAGTTTGTCCCCATACATCCATATGCACAAGCTCCAATTCTCATCTTTCTTTTGCTTCCCATCCTTGAGAAAACTCTCTTTTGTTTGCCATACACACAACTTTCACAAAAAACCATATTAATGCATTTCAAACCTGGTAAAAAATTCTTTGAATGAAGTAATTTCATACCTTTAGCAATCATATGCCCAAGTCTATTATGCCACAATGTTGATTTAGAATCCATAGCAATTGTTTGTTTTTCTGCCTGCTGAACTGCAACAACTATTCCTGAACATTGATTTTTATCTGCAATAGCTAAAGTAGAAGGAATAGTATGACCTATACAAAGATATAAGGTGCCTATTTTCATACCTTTTTCTACCACTAAAGAACCTTTTGTAAACTTCCAATTTTTATCACTCATTGTAACAATACAACCTTCATCATCTAGTTTCCTTGCTAAAATTAATTTTCTTTTCAACTTTGGAATGTTCCTTACCTCATGTAGTAGCCAATGATTCTCATTCTGTAACTTAATCTTGATTCTTCCCTTTCCAACAATCTAACAAAGTTCGTTATCTCCCAAATAAACAAGCCCAAAATCCCCTTGGGTATAATCAAGAAAATAACTTCTATGTGACATAGCATGAAATAAAGCCCCCGAATCTAATACCCAAGAATCATCAGCATTATCAAGGGAAAGAATCAAAGCATCCTCATTAGATTTATTACTTACTGCATTTGTCTCTTTATTGTCTTCCTTTTTTTCTCCTTTATTTTTTTGAGACCAACAATCTTTCTTCAAATGACCTGGCTTACCATAATACCAACAATCCCTCTTGTCTCTAGATTGGGACCTTTTTTCCTTTGATTTTCCTCATGACTTCCCACAACTTCTAGAATTTTTTCCACTCTCCTTTGTTCTACCCCTGCTTTCTGCATTCAAAAAATTTCCTAATGTGGATGTTCCACCTGAGCTTTTCCTATGAATTTCCTCACTCAAAATAACACCAACAACATCATCAAATTTCAATGTATTTGAACTAAAAAAAAATTACTAATGGTCATGACCAAGTTATTCCAGCTTTTAGGCAAAGAACATAGAATCAAAAGAGCCATAACTTCATCAAAGTTTACATTTAGAGAAGTTAATTGACTGGTAACTATATTAAACTCATTTAAATGATTAGTAACTAACCCACCTTCTGCCATTTTCATATTAAATAAATGCTTCATAAGAAATACCTTATTCAAAGCTGAATGATTTTCATATAACTTCGCCAGTGTTTCCAACAACTCTTGAGTTGTCTTTGTTGTTGTAATACTGAATGCCACTAATTGCACTAGGTATAAACAAATGGCTCCTAGTGCCTTTTTATCCAGAAGATTTCATTCCTCACCACTCATTCCTGTTGGTTTCTTGGTTGTTCCTTTCAACAGCCTCCATAAATCCTTCTGATAGAGATAATCCTCCATCTACATCTTCCATAACTGATAGTTCTTCCCATTGAATTTATCTACCTTTAATTTACCCTCATCAACTATTGCTCCCACTTAACCATGAGACTCCCACTCAACCATGAGACTTTCTTGTAGATGATAATCGAACACAACCAGCTCTAATACAACTTGTTAGGAATTGTATGTAGAAAATATCAATTACATGCAAATAAAGATTAAACAGAGGAATGAAGAACATAGAAATAATAACACCAAGAGACTATTTAATGTGATTCACCCAAACTTACACTACGCCCACCAATAGAGAGTCCAATATTATTATCCTATAAATCAAACTTATTACAACCAGTAATCCTTGCAACTCAATACCACTGCAAATGCTATAATATAATGTCAATAGAACCCAAAACCTTAGCATTTTATCAATACTTATGTTGGTTACAAAATTAGGGTTTCTTATGTCAACCAATAGAAAAAATAACACCCGACACCTTTATAAAATAAAAAAAATCATGAGGTTTTGGGGGCACTACCCCTCGACCCTACCCTATATTGCGACAAGGAGCACGCCAAGGGCGCTACCATTAAACCCCGCAAGGGGTGCTGCCCCTTAACCCCATATTGGGGGCACTACCCCCAAACCCCCGATAAATAATTTTGGGGAAACCGCGTTGATAAAAGTGGGGAAAAATTAACCTCCAAGTCGGATTATGCTCCACATACAAACAATATTGATATATAGAGAGGTAGAGAAAGGGACAAAAGATGTGATGATTTATGAATATTTTTTCATATAATTTCTACAAAAAATATAAATATTTCATTATTCATTACTTTTTCTAATGTTTCAAGTATTTTGAGATGAGTGTTACAAAAAAAATCATGAAAAAAAGACTTTGCATGTGAAAGTAGTGAGAATTTGATGTTTCAAAGATGAAATATGAAGTTCAAAATATTATAATTATTTTTTGTGTACAATATAGAAACACCACCTAGTCCATTGCATACAGGTCTTAGTCACCTTTCCAACGCCTATAAAAAGTCAAAATTTTGATAAGAAATGCAAAAGATCTATGTCCATTTTACTAAAGAGGGTTTTTTAGGTCTTCAAAATGGATATCCATTTCAAATAGATATCCAATTTTTTTTTCCAAAATGGATATCCATTTCAAGAAAATATCTATTTTGTTTCAAAAATATGGGTTCTTACTTTCCAAAACAGATATCGTACCCAAGCCTACAAAAATTCAAAGAAAAAATTTTGAGTTTTTGGGGATATTATAAATGCCTCTTTTAACATCACCACCTTTTGGACCCCAATGATCTTGCATAGACCCAATCAAGGGGGGTAGTTTCTTGGTCATGGAAGGATCTTGGGTGGCCTAGGTAGCTTTTCTTATCTCTTTTCCTCTGCCTAGTGTTTTCCTCTTTTTCTTTCTATCTGGTGTTGTATGTTGGGCAGGCTTGTTGTAGGTGTTTGGTGGAGTGGTGATGTGCCAGTCTCTCCTTGGTGTGCCCTGTAAAGGTTTCAACCTTTGATCATTTTTGCTGGTGTTTTTCCTTGTTCATTGTGCTTTTGAGTGATGCTAGTTAGGGGTTGCATGGTTTTCCCATGGATTGGTGTGGGTTGAAGTGTGTGGGGTCTACATTGGTATTGAATGTTCCCTTAAATGAGGTGATGGGGGACACTTCTATGGTAGAGTTTGGTGATAAGATCCCTATCTTTCCTTCTCCTCGATTGGATGTGACTAGGTATGGTGGTCCCAAATTGTAGAAGGTTAACAAGTGTTTCGAGAGGACCCAGGCTCGTCTAGTGTTGGTAAATCAAAAGGAGGTTGTAGTGGATAATTTGGAATACTATAGCAAGTGTGTTTTGATCTACAAGTTTATGGGAATGAGGGTTTTGTTTCCTTTCCTTGAAACCTAGATCTATAAGACATGGATTCCGAAGCGCGGCTTTGATATTTTGTTGCCAGCAAATAATTTCTTTTTGGTAGATTTTTCTTATATTTCCAATAGAATAAGGCATTTGAGGGAGGGCCTTACTTTTATAATCAAGTTGGTTTGTTTATAAAGCCATGGCATGCTGGTTTTAATTCAGTTGAAGAGTTTCCCTCTAGGGTTCCTGTGTGTGTTCAGCTTCCTCGGCTACCACTTGAATGTTGGAGATGTGATATACTACCATCGATTGCATTGCTATTGAAAAAGTCTATTAGGCCTTCTCAGCAAATGTTGGATAAGAAAATTTTCTCCTATGCTTAGGTTTGTGTAGAGATTGATTTGAGTCAGTCTTTTCCAAATTCTATTGATTTTACTATTGGGTCTAGTTCCTAGACTCAGCCACTAGATTATGAAATGTTGTAGTTCCAATATCAGTTATTCCATGAATATGGTCATGTCTTAAGCAGAGGTTTCCTCATACAGATGGTAGTGGTGGTTCTAGTAATGTGATGGCTCCATCTCCCTTAAGGATGGACAAGCGGAAAACAACCATGCAAGGGGTGGTGTCAGATAAATATGGGTTTATTACTGTTAGGTTATGAAATAAAAATTGAGGTAAGAAGAGGACCATAAGAGATCATTAAGGTATGTGCAGGATCATGATGGAAAAAATAGGCCCTTAAGTGGCAAAAAATTCAGAAAAATCAGTGTTAAGCAACTTGACGTAAAAATTTGAATAAGTTATCTATATTATTTCAAAAATATGTAAAAATAGAATCTGTAGAAAATTTAAAGTAGTTTCTAAACTACTAGGTTTATTTAAAAATAAATAAAATCTATTTGGTGAAAATTTGAAATTTCAATGCAGTAGTACTTAAATTTCAGGGAAAAAATAAGTAGGTGTTTGTCTGACCACCCTAACCATAATAAAATGATAATATTTTTTATAAGATTTTATATATAAGTAGAGGACTCATGTCCAGATGTGATACATTTTTTTGTAATTTTTTTCCAAGTAAATAATTAATTATGAATTTTTATTACAAATTTTAAAAAATATAAAAACTTATATGTCTGACCACCTTAACTTGGTCAAAACTTCATGAAATTTATTTTTTATTTTTTTAATCCTATAGTATGTGAAGCATAGAATGTGATGCATGTTTTGGATTCAAAAAATATAATACTGTTTGAAAGTTATAGATGTTTTTCAATCAGCCTATCGATTAGACTTTAGTCATAATTCTAATAGAAAATGAATAATAATTATTTATTAAATTCAAATTAAAGCATAATTTATATTGGTGGAAAGCTGAAAATATCCTCTAAAAACCCTTTTCGTTTCATCAATTTTGGGTAAAAAAAAGTCGTCAGCCACATACCTTACAAATACCCATAGTATTGCCACTTTTTGGCCCATCATGATCCTACACATACCCATTAAGAGGAAGAGACTTTTAATAGGTATGATGATCTGGATGAGTTAGTACATGAGGAGGGGGTTTCTCTTTACATGCATGTTGATGCTACCCCTCTTTTTTATTATAGTTTTGAGCCTTTTCCTACCACTTCTTCGGCTCTTGTTCTTGCAAAGACTCCTGGAGTCGTGGTGGATTTAATTGCTCCATCTCTTGATACTGAATTGGGAGACTTTTATGGGTTGGTTGGAACTTCTATTTCCTCTACTGTTGTTGGTGGGAGTCTAGCTAGTGGCTCAAGCTCTAAAGATGTTGGTAAGAATAAGAATAAATCTCCTCCTATTTTGGGTTTGCATTAAATGCCACTGAAAAAGGTTGTGTTGGATAAGCCTCAAAAGGTGGGTAGGAAGAAGGACTAGGAAAAAGTTAAGATGTTTGGTGAAACGTTGGTTGACTAGATCGGTGAGGACATTGGATGATCTTTTTTATCACCCTTTGCAATGATTGTGTTATCATGTAATGTAATGGGTATGAATAGCATCCCTAGAAAAAAGGCTATTCGAGAGTTGGTTCATATTCATTCTCCAAACTTGGTTTTCCTCCAAGAGATAAAGTTATATGTCAACTGATAGTATGATGCAGTGTTCTTCTAATATTTGGAATAGAGGATTATGTCAGTGTGTCAGTGTGCAAGGTAGCTCTGTTTCACTTGCTTTCCTTTGGGATCCTCGACAGATTTCTCCTACTTTGTGGTTCTCATGTAGATTCTCTATCTCTCTTGTTGTGGTTAGTTTGGAGTAGAGCAAAAGAATTTTCTTTTCTAATATTTATTCTCCTTTGGACTTCCTTGGTAAGGTTCTCTTGTGGTCTCATGTCAATTTCTTGAGATCTTTGGATCCTTTTCTTCCTTGGATTATGGTAGGTGATTTCAATGCAATTGCTGCTTTAGAGGAGAAGAGGGGGGTAATTTGTGTCTGGACCCCTTCTCTGATCTTCTAAGAGACAACTTGGCTCGGTTGCGACTGGTGGATATCAAACCTTTGAATGGATTGTTTACTTGGAATAATAGGAGGCTCAGTGATGATGCCATTTCTAAAAGGTTGGAAAGGTTTTTGGTTTCCATCTTTTGGGTTGGTGATCAATGGTTGTCAAGTTC
Source organism: Sequoia sempervirens (assembly GCA_007258455.2). Taxonomy (NCBI): domain Eukaryota; kingdom Viridiplantae; phylum Streptophyta; class Pinopsida; order Cupressales; family Cupressaceae; genus Sequoia; species Sequoia sempervirens. The sequence goes on along the minus strand of VDFB02086081.1, from coordinate 278,900,237 downwards.
AAAAATTTTGGACTAGCATGGATTGGATCATTGGCCAATTAAATTTTTTGCCCATCTGGCTAGTTGCTCCAATAAGCAAACTTTTAGGTTTCAGCTTATTTGGTTGAGGGAGGAGAGGCTTCATAATTTGGTTTCTAGATGGTGAGCTAAGGGGATTCTTGTCTTTATCACAGCTATATACTCCTTTATGAAGAGACTCCAATATATTAAATATAAGCTAAAAAAATGGAATATGCATCAATTTGGCAATGTTTTTCAAGAAAAAAGGGTTGCTTAGGAATGCCCAGATTTAGTTACTCAGAAAATTAGGGATCATGGTCTTTCTATGTGTGATCAATGCTATTTACCTATCCTAAATGATGCAAAATAGAATGCAAAAAAAGGAAAGAACACTAAAACACCTCAAGATTGGGCGACGTTAACTCAAACAAAATAAATATAAAAGAAAGAATATTTATACCTTGAATGAGTTTCTCCTTTGTTAGACCTTTGATAGTTGATATTATGTGTGCTCCTTGATGGAAAAATGGATTCAAAATGGATTCAAAATGATCTATATGTGATGAGGATTCAAATGATGCAAGTGGGTATGTGATAAGATGACCAAAATGAGTGCAAGATTGGCTTGAAGGTGCAACAATGGTGGATGCAAGAGTTGAATGTTTGAGCTTGAGATAGGTTGAATGCTTGAAAACTTGAATGTGTGTTATGAGAGATTGAAGCCAAAAATCCTCTATTTTAGGGGAAAGGCCTCTAGGCATTTGAACAGTTAAAATCTTGCCAACATGGGTAAGATCAATGGTTTTGGTGAGTTGATGATTCATAAGCCCTCATATCATACCATGTGGAGGATGAAGTGTCACAAGGACAAATGAGGTGGAAGATGGACATGTGAGGTGGAGGTACTTTCAAATACCTTGGGATGTTCCAGTGATGGTGACAAATGAGGACTTTTAGGAAGTCCTCTCTTATCATCATGGGGATGAGAGAAGTTGTTGGAAGAATAAATGTGAATTTATTCACATGGTTGGGAGTTGTCTACAAGATAAAACAAGGTCCTCATAAAGGAGGTCTTTGTCCCATGTGAGTGATGTGGTACATGAGATCCTCATAGGGAAGAGGAGAATCTTAGATGGATAAATGTAAATTTAAAATTCACATAGGGAAGAGGTCAAGGCTAAATAAAGAAAGTACTTATGAAAGTTTGACTTAACAAACATGCCAAAGATGGCATGTGATTAGATTAAGGTTCTCCAAATAGGTGATTAAGAAAATTAATGAGGGATCAGAGTCAAATGGACAAATATGGAGGATGTAACATTAATCTTGATTAAAGGTATATGCATCATAATCATGAATTCATTAGACTAATCCAAATTAGAAGAAGGTTAAGGAGGATATGACAAGGAGAGAGAAAAAGAGAAATTTAAAATTGATTTAAATTCCAAAAGGCTAAATGACTAAATTAAACAAATTGATACATTTATTTAATTTAGAGAGGAAAGGATGAAAGGTAAAGTATTTAATTATTAAATTAAATTCTTTGGAAACCTTAGGCATAGGGGAAATATTAATTAAATAGATGGTTTAATTAATATTGATGCAATAAATAAATAAAGGAGACAGGTTTGACCATTACATGAGTGGTCAAATTTGGATGTCTACATTTTTTCCCTCTTTGAGATAGTGCTACAAAGTATCATCATTTCAAAGAAGATTAAAAGATAAGACTAAGAAGAAGATGGTTAGATTGGGAAAGATGCCCCAGTCAACAAAGGAGTGACTAGGAAGAAGGATGATGGGGGTGAATATGGGAATTAGGGATTGAGGATGCCCCCTCGAGAGGACATGCGGGTTCAAGAGAACATGGGTGTGCTCTCAAAATGGATGTGATGATGAAAGGGAAGATGAGGGAAATGATGAAAAGTGATGGATAAGAGAGGATGATAAGCAACAAGAGATTGGGAAGCACGAATGGATTTAAGAAAAAGGGTGATAATTCCCCAATAAAGTTACAAGCCAAAACGGGTGGATGATGGATGGAGTGTTGTTGATGAGGGAATGATATATCTGAACACAACACAAAAGGATGGGGAAGGATACATACCAATGAGTGTTGTTGATGAAGGAAGGATAAATCTTGATAATGATGGTGAAAGTGTTATTGATGAGGGAAGGATACTTCCCAAAATAACACCAAAAGAAAGGGAAGGTAACATCCCAATGATGATGATGATTGGATCAAGGCTTGTAGAAAGGATGGGAACAACACCAAGGATATGATTAGATTATTTGTGCTAGATAGAATTGATAAGGATTGGATCGAGATGTGAGATGGATGAGAGGAATAAAAATGATGTGGGACAAGATGCTTAGAATAACCAATCTATATTATTCTAAGAATATTGAAGAGATAATGATAATCCTGAAAAAAGGGAGATGGGGGGATGAATGTTTGCACAACCAAGATCATAGGTTGTAGGTTAGGTATGAATGTAATGCAACGGAATTGATCATGAAATGCAATCCTAATGTAATTTTCCATTTTCAAAGCACTAATTTTTGCTATAGCACAAGACACGAGGTTCCAGGGTATGTAAACCAAGGCAAATTAGTGTCAAATACATAAAAAAAATATTAACAAACAAGAAGGCTATCCCAACACCCCAAGGTCAAGAAGACCTTGGTTGGGCCAGGCATTGGGATAACCACAAGCACAAAAGGATGCCCCAGTGTAGCACAAGACCTCAAGGATCTTAGTGGGTACTACTTAGGACCACCAAGAAGACAACAATTAAGCAAAAAGATCAAAATATGCCCCTATATTAACTATTCAAAACACAACATAATATGATAGATCATGGAAACCTTAATAGGTTGTGATGGGGAGCTCGAATGATAAATAAAATCCAAAATATCAAAATATCATAATCAATTTCAAAGCGCCCTTTGCCATAGCATCAAGAGGATAGATGGGGTTGATGAGGTCTATTAGGAAGGATGCATCCTATTGTGACCAAAGATAGATACTAAACTAAAAGATCGATTATTACGTAGGAGACTCCAAAACCAATTGGATCTCACGATACGAGTGGATCTCATTTATGAAGAACCAGCTAAATAAGGATATACTTGATGACATGAAACAAGACAAGCGACACATGACACAAGACTGACACACCCTAAAGACCTAGGGGCTCGGGGGCTGATCAAAGATTAGCCTTATCTACGTGAAAGCATAGATCCCTCGTAGTTCAATAAAAGACCATGAATAAAAGTGAAAACAAGATGATGGAGACAAGGATGGAGGACAAAGACTAGATGGACAAAAGCCCTAGGGGCAGATCACATTATCGACCTTTCCTATGTGAAAGCACAGGGGAACATAGTTTGAAAAATGATGAACAAGGGAGGATGAGATAACTAGGATAAATGGATAAAATGATGGGATCGATACAATGAGACAAGACTGAATTGATAGATAAGATAGGATGATGGTGATTACACAAAGCTTAGGAATGGGATAGTTATCACAAAATGAATTGGGATGATGATATGATGGAGAGATGAGTGATGAAAAGTGATAGGAGATTGAAAAGATGTGTGAGAGAAGTAGGAGTGATGATGAGATAAATGACATTAGATTGTGTGGAGGGAAGCCTATAGCTAGATACCAATTACAAGGAATTATGAGATGAGATGAGTATAAAGATAAAGGTATGGATAGATAAAGATAAGGAAAGGGAAAGATGTTAGGATGGATGGATAAGAAGATAAGGATGGGGAGATGAAAGGGATGCTGTGATGGATAGGAAGATAAGGATGCAAAGATGGAAGGGTTTGTTTGGATGGATTGGAAGATAATGATGGAGAGATGGAAGAAATGTTGTAATGGATGGATAGGAAGATAAGGATGGGGAGATGAAAGTGATTCAATGATGGATATGAAGATAAGGATGGGGAGATGGAAGGGATTGTAATGGATGGATAGGAAAATAAGGATGGGGAGATGGTAGGGATTGTTTGGATGGGAAGATAAGGATGGGTGATAGAAGGTATGGTTTGGATGGATAGGAAGATAATTTCAAGGAGATGGAAGAGATTGTTTGGATGGATAGGAAGATAATGGCGGGGAGATGGAAGAGATTGTTTGGATGGACATAAAGATAAGGATGGGGAGATGAAAGGGATTGCTAGGATGGATAGGAAGATAATGATGGGGAGATGGAAGAAATGTTGTAAGGGATGGGTGGTGTGTCCAAGGACTATGTCACAAAGGTGGTAGATTTCCCCACTCAATATGTCATGCATAATAAGGTAGGAGGGATAAAAAATGAGTGGATGGGGAGATAAAGGAAATAACTAGAGGAAAAGAGGATTAGTGGTTGAGGGAGTTTGATGGATGAAGGGAGACTGATGGTAGCATGAGGGGTGGACTAAGAAGGTATATGGATGTGGAAAAGGAATACAATAACTTATATGGATGAAGTGAATGCATACCAAGAGGTCTCAAAAGCATGTATATATTTTAGCCCCTATTTTATCAAGATCACAAGGAGGATGGCGGGGTTGGAGATAAATGGGATATGATGGTAGGATGTGGGAGATAGGTGGGATAGAGGATATGGAGGAAGGGAATGTATAGTAGGAAGTTTCACCCAAGTGTGGAAAGAGAATAGATGTTGATTTACACATGACACATGTTTTCCAAGTTTTCAACATGGTACTTATCCAAGGAGCTTATTTACCAAGTTTTCACCATTGGACAAATTTTTCTCTTTACTTTTATTATTATTATTATTATTATTGACTTTTTTGGATAGAATGTGGATGGAGATGGAGATGGATAAGGATAGGGATGTGGATAAGTGGATTTAGAAGGCATGTGATAAGGAGATGGATGAAGGACTCAACCATCAAGTCCCATATGAGATATTAAGAGCCCATGTGTGCAGTGACCATTTGATGTTGGTACAACCTTATTAGGATGAGTGGATTATCCAAGAGGATGGATTAAAGGGATTTGATGAGGAAGATATGTGGGATAATGGATGTGATGTTGGAAAGTGTATGGATGGAATGATGGAATAGGTGTGTGTTGGGGTAATGAGCTCAGGACCAACATTGGCACATATGGGGGTGGATGTGAAAGGATAGGAGGACAAACGAATGAAGAATATGGGGATAATGAAGGAGATGCGATAGTGAATTTTGGGACATCGAGACCCAAAATAGATTTAGGAGATGGGGGGTGAGGATGTATAGCTTTTGGATTAGCAACTTTGGATGTTATTACAGATTTTTCATTTGAAGGCATTGCATTTTCTCTTTAGGATCCACTTGGTTCTGATCTTTGCTTTGGTGGGCCTTCATGGCCTATGGGTTTGATTTGGATTTTGGATTTGATTTTTCTTTTCTTCAACATGTCTTTTTAAGGGTACATGAGGATCTTTAGATTCATGTGGATGTTTAGATTTATGCATTTTTACTTTGGTATCCAAAGTGCTTTTAATAGCAATGGGATGGGTGCAAGGATATGGACGATATGAAGGACACATGAATGGAGTGATCAAGGTTGGATTTTTGGGATGATATGTGGATGGAGGATGTGTATGTATGTGCCTTTATTGGTACTAATTAGGGAACATGAGAGTGAGATGTTCATGATGGGTGACATGGATAGGTGATTGGTGGATAAAAGGATGAGTAGGATGGGGTGGAGAAGGTGATTATGGGGTATAAGAGCCCAAAATGGACTTAGTGGCTAGACGATGTGTGATGGTCGATGGAGGGACATAAGGACCCAAAATAGATGGAGTAGACAAAAGATGGGAGATGGTGGATGGAAGGATATAAGGACCCAAAATGGACTCAAAAGATGGAATAATATGGATGGTTGTTTTGAGGAAACATGGAGGGGGGATGGCAGAAAATTACATTGTGGAACGATGGGAGGAGTCTCTTATTCTTATGGAGGAGGCTTGCCGAGCACGGATAGAGGTTGTACCAACATTTTTGGATTGTGAGTCTTGAGAGGTATAACTAGGACCACATGTGTAAGGGTGTTCTTTGACTTGGATGGGCTCTAAAATACCTTGCTCATGAAGGCCTAAACCTTTTCCTTGATAGTTCATGTTCTTGAGCATTCGATCTATGATAGGATTCTTGTTATTTTGGAAACATGATGCGATTCCATGATTAGGTGGAGGTGGGTGGGTGGTGTATATGCTTTGTTTTTCTTCTGCAAGGAAACCACCATGGATGACTGTAATGGTACTAAGGGGATATAAAAGGGGTGTTGGGATGGTATGATTAAGTGATGATGGAGGATCTTGAGATGGAGATCATAGGGAAACAACATCTTGATCAGGAGGAGTGAGTGGTAAAGTATCAAGAGAGGGGTTAGGTGATATGATAGGATCTAGATTTATGGAAGCAAGTGATAAGGGCTCCTATGATGGAGTGATTGGATCTTAGGTGATAAGGGGATCATGGTTTGAAGGGGATGAAAGACTGTGATCTTGAGGTGGACCAAATGGGATGGCAGGATCTTTGTTCAAAGAAGGGGATATGTTTGTGTGCTTTGGATCAAGCTCTTGGCATGACTCATCTTGTGTGGATAGCAAGGTGATGGAGTGTTGGAGGGACTCCTCAAGTGGGGGAGATGGAAGAATGGAGGATTCATGAAGTTCATGGAGATGGATTTCAGTGATACTAGGAATGGGAGGAGTGGATTGGATTTGCGAATCTACAATGGGTTGGGAGGATCTAAGTGTAGAAGATAGTGATTGGGTTTGGTTATCTTTGATGGGCTTGAAGAATCTCGAAGTAGGAGATGGGGGTTCAATGGATTTGGTAGATTTTATAGTTTCAGTGGTTTAGGTGGTGCTAGGGGTGGTAACATCAATGATAGGTGTGGTATAGAGAAGGTTCTCATCACTAGTGACCATGGATGATGGATTGGGATGGCATGATTCCACGACTTCAAGGTGTGGAGTTGAGGATGTCTTCTTTGTCATGATTCCTTGGAGAACTTCTGGAGTGAGAATCGTGCAAACTCTAGGCTTAGATGGCAGGGTAGGAGTGAATGAAGGATTATAGATTGGTGGACTAGGATTAGATGGAGGAATTAGAGTAGGTGGAGGATTAGAATTGGATGGATATTTAAGGTAAGAATATTGTGATAGCGGATTAGAATAGGAAGATGTTGATGAAGGATTGATGTTGGAGGATGTAGATGGAGAATTAAGATACAGATTTTGGGATGGTGGATTAAGATGGGAAAATTGGAATGGTGAATTAGGATAGGAAGGCATGGACAATAGATTAGGGCAAGAGGATGTGGGTGGTGGATTATAGTAGAGGTATTGGGATAGCAGATTAGGATGGGAAGGTCGAGATGGTGGAGTAAGATAGGAATACATGGATGGTGGATTAAGATAGGAAGATGTGGATGTGGGGTTAGGATAGGAATATGTGGATATTGGATTAGGATAGGTTCATGGGGGTGTTGAATTAGGATAGGTAGAGTGGTATGGAGGATTAGGATAGTGGGAATATGTAGATGAAGGATTGAAATAGGAGGATGTGGATGGGGATTGTAATAGCAATGTTGGGATACTAGATTGGGATAGGAAGGCATGGATGTTGGATAAGAAGATGATGCAGGTGGATATGATGGAGATGCAGGTGAGGAAGATAATGGATATCCCTTGCCAAAGGTAACATAAGGAGTGTTATTAGGTGTGGATGAAGATGTAATGGGATAGCTTGGATGATTGATTGGAGTTTGGAAAGTGGTTGGGGAAAGCTTATTAGCAATGATAGCATCAAGGGGATCTGTGTCATATACCTCTTGATCAACAAGGTTCTTGTTATCATTGTAAACGTAATTAGGGTTTCCTCTTACTACTATTTTTGGTTGCATTGGATAAGGATTCATGATGTTGGATGGAATGAAAATGGATTGAAGGGATGGGAATGGACGGTTAGAAGCAAAGAATAGGTGATGAAAGGATAAAAGGATGGATTAGAAGAAGATTGAAAAAGGGGTCTTAAGATTTGTTTCGATATCAACAAATCTAGGATGTAGATGGACTAAAGCTCAAATTGGGATTTAGGTTAGCTCGGATTGGGATTAGATTGAAGCTCAAATTAGGATGATTTGATGATGCACTCGGATTGATTGTGACAATTGGATTTGGTTACAAAAGGATGATTACGACATTGAATCTACCTCAAGATGGAAGTAGATTGATTGGGTCAAAGTTGATTAGATAGGGATGTGATTGGATTAGATAGGATAAGGTCAATTGATGAAATGATTGATAAGATTAAATGATGGATCAGATAAGATGATGAAAGGGATTCTTAACCAAGTTCAGAGATTACCCTAGGTGACTTAGGATGTTGATTGATTGGATTAAAGGATAAATAGATGATTGTGGCACATAATCCACCTTGAGATTGAAAGTGGATTGATTAGACTGACAATGATGACTAACTTAGGACGAATGATGATCCTAAGTAGCTATAGATGATGACAATCAAATTCAGACACTCAGGTCAGTTTGGATAATGACTTCAAATGAAGTTTATGGGATTTGGATTGGGAAAATGATGATGGATATGTAACCTACAGATGCTTTTGGATGATGTACCTATATGATTCAAATCGTGAACAAATGAGCTCAGAAAAATGCAGATGGATTAAAACACAGATTATGGATGAATGGGAGATTCAAATGACTAGAGGAAGGTCAGGTTCACCCAACTCAAGGGCAAGGTCACCTATCTGGAGGGAAGGTTTTCCTATCTATTGGGCAGGTTTTCTTATCTGTTCGGCAGGTTCACCTATCTACTGGTCAAGGTTGCCTATCTGTTGGGTAGGTTCGCCTATCCACTGCGCATGATCAAGGTCGCCCAAGTCAACTTTCAGACATGCCTAAACCAAAAAAGGGGTGAAACAGACTATCAAAACAAGTGAATGGTCTATTAGAACAAGGAAACAGAGTATCAAATAAGCAAACAGATGCTTGAAATGAAGAAATGGGTGCTTGGAAGGAGACAGATACTCAAAATGAAGAGATGGATGCTCGAGAATGAGGATATGGAAGCTCAGAATGAGAAGATGAATGCTCGAAATGATGAATAGATGCTTAGAATGAGGAGACAGATGCTCGAAACGGGAAAATGGATGCTCGAAATGAGGAGAAGGAAGCTCAAAATAGGAAAATAGATGCTCGAAATGAGTGGATGAATGCTTAGATTGAGGGGACAAATACTTAGAATGGGGAACAAATGCTCAAAACAGGCAAACAGATGCTCAGAATAGGAAAATAGATGCTCAAAACAAGGAAACAGATGCTTAGAACGAGGAGAAGAATTCTTGAAAGGGGAAACAGATGCTCAAAAAGAGAAGATAGATGCTCAAAACAAGGAGAAAAATGCTCGAAATAGGAAAATGGATGCTCAAGACAAGGAGATGAATGCTCGAACAAGCAAACGGATGCTCAGAATGATCGAATGAAAGGTGAAATTAGCTGTTTGGGGGGTAGGTTCACCCAAGTTGGGGAAAGTTCGCCCTACTTAAGGGAAAGTTCACCCAATTTAGGATAGGTTCACCCAAATTGGGGCAAGTTCACCCAAGTTGAGGCAGGTTCGCTCAAGTTGGTGAAACAAGTTGTTTGACTGACAGTGACTTGAGCAAAGGCTAGGGTCACCCCTATTGAGGGTAAAGTTGCCCCTATTGAGGGAAAGGTCACCCAATTGGGGGTAGGGTTTCCTCTATCAATTGACTTGGACTTGATTCAGATGAAAATGACTATGGAAAAGGACCCAAAACACTACAAACAGCAAGAAAATAGTAAAGGTTGACTTTACCCAATAGAAATGCATTGGTTTAGCACAGTAAAGACAGTTCAAACAACACAAGCCTAAGATTAGTATGAAGGGTAGGGCCAACACGATCCTCTAACTAGGCTGAACAAGGAAAACTAGGGAGTCCTCAATATATGCACAATACGTGAGGCACAACCATGAACATCAGCCCGTCTACAAGCATGAGTCGAGAACCCCAGTGAGATACTAAAGGCTCAAACCAACTCTTTATGTCTTATCTAGGTATCACCCTAGTTTCGACGCTCTGCCAGACACGACATGACTGGATTGGGGTACAACTTTGGCTCTCCCCTATATATACCTCATCGGTACATGTGGTTGGGATCGTCCCTTGGGGTGTGAGATCCCCAAGTAGGTCTCGCTAAAAAGAGAACACTAACCATTCTCAGCTACTCCCCAAGCTCACACGAAGTGCAAGGGGAAAGTTTGAATGATGTAGTGGCCCTTGGGAAACACAAAGGACTAAGTAAGCTATGATTTCTCTTCACCTCGGATTGTCAAATGGCACAAGGGGATTGGATACATCAATTTCTTACTTGACAAGCAAAGCACACAAAGTTTTGACTCCTAATTAGATGTATGTGCCTAGATTAGTAAGAAAAAATGATAAACTAACTAAACTAACAATATTAGAATCAATCGTCCTGCAAGAAAAGTGTTAGTAGTTTTGATCTTCGATCTTTGAAAAGCATGAAAAATGTTGCACAAATTTTAGGAAAAGCATGCACACTCAAAGACAAGATGAGTTAGGGGGTTAGTATTAAGCAAAATAGCAAGAAACGGTCTCTGAAAAATGAAGTTATATCACTATTTTACCTTGTAGACACCTTTGTCTGGCCAAGTTCAACCCTCTCTAAGACAGGTTCACCCCTCTATAGGGTAGGTTAGCCCCTCTGTGGGGCAGGGTCACTTGTCTAGAAAATTAAAGGCATATTCACTCTGAGTCATAGATGGGAAAACAAGTGATTAGATTAAGGTTGTGCAAACAAGTGATTAAGGTGATTAGATTAAGGCTGTGCAAATAGGTGAACCACCAAGTGGGAGAAATTTTTCAAGTATCCCAAAGGAAAGAAAGTCAACTCTAGAGAGCTACCTTGAGCACCCACAAATTGACATAATCCTATATTCCTAATATTAGAAGAACACTGCATCATACCATCAACAAATAACTTTATCTCCTCGAGGAAAACCAAGTTTGGAGAATGAACATGAACCAACTCTCAAATAGCCTTTTTTCTAGGGATGCTATTCATACCCATTACATTCCATGATAACACAACCATTGTGAAGGGTGAGAGAAACGATCATCCAGTGTCCTCAACGATCTAGACAACTAACATTTCACCAAACATCTTATCTTTTTCTTGGTCCTTCTTCCTACCCATCTTTTGAGGCTTATCTAATGCACCCTTTTTCAGTGGCATTTTTTGCAAACCCAAAATAGGAGGAGATTTATTCTTATTCTTACCAACATCTTTAGATCCTAAGCCACTAACTAGACTCCCATCGACAGGAGTAGAGGTAATAGAAGTTCTAACCAACCCACAAGAGTCTCCCAACTCAGTATCAAGGGATGGAGTAACCAAATCTACCACCACTCTAGGATTGTTTGCAAGAACAAGAGTAAAAAAAGTGACAGGAAAAGGCTAAGAACTATAATCAAAAAGAGGGGTAGCATGAACATGCATGTCAAGAGAAACCCCCTCCTCATGAACTAACTCATCCAAAGTATCATACCTATTAAAAGTATCTTCCTCTTAATGATCTCTTAAGGTCCTCTTATGACTTTGATTTTTATTTCATGACCTAATAGTAACAAACCCATATTTTTTTGGCACCACCCCTTGCATGGGTGTTTTCCCCTTGTCCACCCTTGAGGGAGATGGCGCCATCACATTACTAGAACCACCACTATGATTTGCACAAGGAAACCTCTGCTAAAGATGACCATATTCATGGCACAACCAACATCAGAACTACAACATTTCATAATCTAGTGGTTGAGTCTAAGAACTAGACCCAATAGTAAAATCAATAGAATTTGGAAAAGGTTGACTCAAATGAATCTCTATGCAAACCCAAGCATAGGCAAAAATTTTCTTATACAGTGTTTGCTAAGAAGGCCCAATAGTAGCACAATCGACTAAGGTTGCCAAAGATGGCATGTGAGTAGATTAAGGTTGTGCAAACAGGTGATTAAGAAAATTAATAAGGGATTAGAGGCAAGTGGATAAATATGGAGGATGTGACATTAATCTTGATTAAAGGTATGCACATCCTAATCATGGATTACTTAGACTAATCCAAATTAGAAGAAGGTTATCGAGGATGTGACAAGGAGAGAGAAAAAGAGGAATTTAAAATTGATTTAAATTCCAAAAGGCTAAATGACTAAATTAAACAAATTGATACATTTATTTAATTTAGAGAGGAAACGATGAAAGGTAAAGTATTTAATTATTAAATTAAATACTTTGGGAACATTAGGCATAGGGGAAATATTAATTAAATAGATCGTATAATTAATATTGATGCAATAAATGAATAAAGGAGATGGGTTTGACCATTACATGAGTGGTCAAATTTGGATGTCTACACTATGGATTTGGGCAGGTTGGAAGCTAGTGTTGTTAAAGATCTTGAGGAATGGGAGCTCTGGGAGGAAATTTTTTGGAAGAAAGAGGCTTGCATTGATTGGCTTCAAGAAGGGGATAGGAATACTTCTTTCTTTCATAATTTAGTTAAGGACAGAAGGAAAGGTATTGTTATATCCACTCTCCCTTCACCTGAGGGCTTTGTTCTTTCATCCTTTGCTAAGATGTCTAGAGAGGCTATTCATTTTTCTTTTTTCCCTTTTTTCTGAAGATAATCCTCCTCTTGGGGAGGATGAAGTTTCAATTTTTTCCTACATCCCCTCTTTGGTGACCATGGATATGAATGATTCCCTATTAAATTTTCTTCTCTGAAGGAATGGGAGGATGTTGTGTTTTAGCTAAAAAAGGGAAAGGCTCCAGGTTCTAATGGGTTTCCAGCTAAGTTTTTTCAGGAATTTTAATAGGTCATCAATTTGGATTTGCTTGGGGTTGTTGAGGAGTCTTTAAGGAATAAGAAAATATTGTGTGCTTTGAATGCCACATTTCTTGCTCTCATCCCAAAAAAGGAAGGGGTTGATTCTTTGGATCTTTCTAGACCAATTGTTTTGTGCAATGTTGTTTATAATATTATTACTAAGTTAATTGTTGAGTGTCTTACGCCTTGGTTGGATAAGTTGATTTCAAAGGAACAAGGTGGTTTTGTTGCGGGAAGACAAATTTTGGATGGTGTGGTTATTGCAACTGAGACTATTCATTTTATGGCCTCTTCTCGTGAAAGGGCTATGTTTATTAAGCTAAACATGGCCAAAGCCTATGATCACGTTAAATGGCATTTTTTTTAAGATTCCTAGGGCTTTTGGATTTAGCAGTGATTAGATTGAGTGGGTCATGAGTTATGTGACAAATTCCTCCTTTTTGTAATCATAAATGGGGAGTCTACTGAGTTGTTTGGTGCATCCAATGGCCTTTTCCAGGGGGATCCCTTATCCCTATACTTATTCATCTTGATGGTTGAGGGCTTGGGGAGGTTTATTAAGTCTCATGTGATGCATGGGCTTACTCAGGGATGGAGATGGAGCAACTTTCTGCCCCCTCAATCTCATCTTTAGTTTGTTGATGACACTGCTCTAATGGGAATTGCTAGAGTGGTTGAAGTGGTTTCCTTAAGGAAGACCTTGGATTGTTATTTGGTAGCTTTGGGGCAAAGCATTAATGAAAATAAGTCTTGTATTTACTTATTTAATACCCCCAAGCTTATTCAACAATGCATTGTGAGGATTCTCTAATTTTAGGTGGGATCATTTCCTTTCATTTATCTGGGCATCCCTTAAATGGTCGTTCACCTACTTCCTAGGTCTTTTTAGTAAGATGTGATTGATAAATTTCATAGGAAGGTTTGTCATTGGACATATAGATGGTTGTTTACCACTGGTAGAGTTGCTCTGTTCAAATTGATGGTGCAAGCTCTTCCTTTATACAGGTGTTTTTTTTACTGCTCCACCTAGCTTCATCAAATATTTTGAGTCTCTTTGTCATCAAATTTTTATGGTTGGGAAATCTCCTTTTGAGGAAGTGGAGCTTGGTCAAGTGGGAAGTTGTTTGTTAGCTAAGACAGGAAGGTAGTTTAGGATTACGTAGGCAAAATAGGAATGGTCAAGCCTTGGTAGCCAAGTTGTATTAGAGATGGTTCTATAAAAAACATTAGTGTTGGGCCACAATTCTTACCTTCAAATACCTGGGGGATGTGGACAATGTTGAGGTTCCTAGATTTAGCCTTATGGGAAAATGCTCCATGATTTGGGATACTCTCAAGAGGGGGGCCAAGTTGGTTAAACAAGGCCTCTTTTGGATTTGCAACCACGGTTTTGATGCTCTTTTTTGGTATGATTCATGGGACATCTTCCCACCTATCATTTCCTTGCATCCTAATCTGTTGGGTTTATGTGGGATATTCGTTGAGGCTCATTGGAGCAAAGTGATGGATTTTAAAGCCCCTCAAGCTTTGGTGCAGGCAATTGTTTACAGGTGGAAGGACATGCAGGAATGGCCTTTGGGTGGCTCTCTAAAGGACACATTGGAGTTGGTGTCCATTTTGGCAGATGGGGTTTGTTGCTCTCTTCCTGAGCAGGATGTTCTTGCATGGGGTCTGGACCCAAAAGGAAAGTTCACTATTGCTTCAAGCTATCGGGTGTTGGATAGGCAGGGTCTTGGTAGTGCGAAGGTTTCTTGGTGGAAGCACATTTGGAATAAGTTCACTTGGCCAAAGTGTATTTTTTTCTTGGCTAGTGGTGTATGGTAGATGCCTAACTTGGGACAACCTTTGGAAACATGGTTTTTAGGGTCTTTCAATTTGGTTTTTATGTTTGAAGGATGTTCAGTCAACTTCTCATTTTTTCTTTTAGTACCCCTTTTCCATGGAAATATGGCATTTCTGGTGGGGATCCTAGAATGTGCGATGTAGTCATCCCTCCTTTTTAGATGAATTTTGGTAGAATCCTGGGCCCATTCTGGTTAAGACTTATTTTTTGCACATAGCTTGGAATATCGTCCCTAGTTTTCTTATCTAGTACATCTTGTTGGAGCGCAACTGCATGATCTTTTTGGACAAGAAGCTTTAGGTGGGCCAAGTCTAGTTGGGTATTCTTGGTGCCTTGTAGGAGACTTTGTATGTTAAATGTGACTTGTCCACTCCTGTGGACCCTGGGGATGCTAGAGTGATTCATAATTTGGGGATTTTTGTTGGTCGTAAAGGTAAGCCCAAGTGTGGGTAGAGTAGGTGTTCTAAAGGGGGAATCTTTAGTGGGGCATTGGTTGCCTCCTCCCACTGGTGTTTTGAAAATCAACACTAATGGGTTTGCAAGAGGCAACCCTGGGCATGCTGGAGTTGTTGTAGTTGGCAAGGATTGCTTTGGGGTGGTTGAGATTTTCCTTTATGAGTATAAGGGGCAACATTCTACTAATCTCATGGAAGCATTAGCTATTCTTTTGGCAATGAAGGGGGACTAAGCCCTTAGCTGGAGAAGAATTATTTGAGTTTGACTCTCATGTGGTGATAGATTTGTTAAACAAGAGCCAGTTTGAGGATGTTAGTTGGAAATTAGCTATGGTGGTTAAGAAAATCACCAATCTTAGAGAAAATTTTGATTTTATCACCTTCTATCATATCCCACATGAATGGAATAAGGTGGTTGATGGATTGACTAAATGGGCTTTTGAGATAGGAGAGAGGTGGATGGTGGATGATTGGAGCAAGTTACTTCTAGATCTTGCTCAAGAGCTAGAGGATTTGGTCACAAAGAATATGAGATGTTGCATGAGTTCTTTCGGATTTCTTGCCTAGTGTGGTTTGGCCCTTTTAGGTTTTCTTGCTCTATTATTCTTTGTAGTACTATCTTGGATCAATAAAGTTTTTACCCTCTTTTATTTTATATATATATATATATTAAGGCTACTAATATTTTACTAATTATAATATTTAATAAAAATATTAATAATGTAATAATTGGGAATCATTTAATAATAAAAATAATATAATAGTCATATCAAAATAATAATATAATAATTTCAATATATTATTAATATTAATTACACTGAGAGGCTTCTTACAATGGCATCCATCAAAAGCAAAACTCAATGTAAGGAAAAACTATTTAGATTGAATTTGACATTCAAATGGCATGCAACTAGCATAACTACAATCATTGTATGTAGACGTTTTTTCAATCAAATTTTAAAACGGTTTTAAATCAATTTAATATCTCATTCACTCTAAAATACTTTTTTTTTATATCATAATCAATTTTATAATGATTTCATTTTTAGTATTATTAATACTAAAATTTAATATTAATAATTATAATTATAATTAATTTAATTGTAGTAATTATTATAAGAAATTTCAATGTATTTATTTGTAAAAAAAAAATTATTTATTTTTCAATAGTGTATTTATTTTATTTTTATTTATTTTTTGATATTTTTTAGTTTTTTTGCTTTGTTTTTAAAGCAATTTTAAATTTGTTTTATTCACAATTTTTTTGAGATGTTCTTATCTTTGAATTCATGAAGACCTTTATTATAAGAGGTTGTTGAATCATATAACCATTTCAAAACTTTATGGTTGCAATTTTGACTTTATTCTCCTAGAGTTGGATTTCTCATTGGTTTGGTTTTACATTTCTTGGATTCACTTGAGTTTAGCTATTGCAAATTTGGCTTTAGTCCTGTTGAAACCAATTGTATTGTTATAATCTATTGTTGTAGTAAAACAAAACAAAAATCTTTGTATTTAACCTCTAATGTGCTATTGAGTCTTCTTTGGCCTTATTTCACTATTGAGTCTTTCCATAAAATTAATCAATTCAAATTTCAGGAGGAACTCGTAAAACAACTAAGCATCTTTGTGCTTAACCTCTAATGTGCTATTGAGTCTTTTCGCTTGTTTATTTTGCTCGTATATTATTTGATTGAAGGCGCCTCGAGAAAAGATAACTCTTAACGTATTTTATATATATTAATATTTAATATATGTATGCTAGTAATAGTATATTAAAACAAATATGGGAGGTGGGCCTGCCTTGATTGGCTAAAACATCATAAATAATAAATATTTATATAATATAATATTATATAATACATATAATATAATTTAATATAACTATATATTAGAATATAACTTAATATAATTACATTATATAATATAATATATTAACCCAATGATGAATAATATAATAATGATGCAACATAATGAAAACTTGATATATTAATAAAATTATAATTATATAATAGTTAATACATAAAATTCAAAAAATAAATATAATAATATTATTCTATAATTAAAAAAAATTAATCATAATATTACAATTATTTTCTCAATGATCTACCAATTGATCTCATTTACTACACAAATGTGTGAAAAAAATAAACCAATATTTTCCTAATTGAATATGAGTAATTTCCTGTTGTTTTGAATAAGTTGATGCAATTAGGCACCTCGAAAAAATATAACTCTTAGCATATTTAATATATGTATGCTAGTAATAGTATATTAAAAGAAATATGGGAGGTGGACCTACCTTGATTGGCTAAAATATCATCAATAATAAATATTTATATAATATAATTTAATATAACTATATATTACAATATAACTTAATATAATTACATTATATAATATGATATACTAACCCAACCATGAATAATATAATAGTGATGCAACATAATGAAAACTTATATATTAATAAAATTATAATTATATAATAGTTAAGACATAAAATTTTAAAAATAAATATAATAATATTATTCTATAATTAAAAAAATTAATAATAATATTAAAATTATTTTCTAAATGATCTACCAATTAATCTCATTTACTACACAAATGTGTGAAAAAAATAAACCAATATTTTCCTAATTGACCTTCCACACCTTTTCGACGTACCTATTACACAAAATAATTTTGAATTTTGAATTTATCATCATTACAAGTGTAGAAGGGGAGGTGGGCTGCCCATTTTTGGGGTTGACATGAAAGATGATGTTTAGAGTTAACATTCTTTTCCTACTCTGTAAAATATCAGCGGCATGAGTTAGAAATGTTAGTATGAGGCAATTTAATAAAAACATTGAACTTATAATCTTGTGTAAGCAAGAAATGTCAATACTGCTTGAACAGGTAATAAACTCATGTACGATAGGAGATTAATTAAAGCCAGATGCAACTGCTTTCACAAATGTGAACTTATTTCTCTTTAAACCAAGTGCTCAGCTATCATATCTAATTTAGAGGCAGCCTAGAATAGCATGCACTTCCCCAAATCCCAGTGAGGCAGCCTAGAGTACCTAGCTTACTACTTCCATCTTATATATCTACAGTTTTCCTCTCAGGCAATGGCCATGGGAGATGCCCAGCCACACAATATAATCTAAACATTTGAAAAGCTTGTATACCTTTCATTGACACATCAAATCTTTGTAATGCGAATTTCAATCTGCCCCAACTTTTTAACTTCAATTTCTTTTCCTCGGCGCTCTTCTCATTCCACCAGACCTGTCGTTGCTTCACTATGGAATCCACCTGCTCTTTCAGTTCTGCTTGTAGCTTCCCAATTATATCCAATTGTTTTTTCATTTCTACCTTTAGGGAACCCACCTGTTCTTTCATTTCTTCTTTTAGGGTATCCAGTTCACTTTTTAATTTTTTCTCTGATATGACTTCTTCTTCAGTCACAACTTCCTTCAATTTCTCTTTTCCTACGCTGGTGCTAGTTTCAGAATAATTTCTCGCATCAACGACTTCTTGTTGGGGCTCCATCGGTGTAATCAGCTGATCTGTAGAATCTTCCAATTTTGATGGTTCCAAGTTGCTACTGACGGGATTCTCTTTGTTCTTAGAAGCTCCATCCTCTTTCTTGTCCTCTTTCAAATTTTGTGGCGCTATACCTTTGTTTACAGAATTCTCTAAACCTTTAGACTTTTCACTTTTATCGTCTACAATAATGCACCTTTCATTTCTTATAAAATGATCCACAATCATTCGTAGTGAAGGTCCATCTTCATGAGCAGGAAGAGCGCGAAGTTTCTCCCAGTTCTACAAAATAAAATGATGATAACAGAGATTATGTTAAGGACATTTACCTACAAATACATACAATTTGACTCCAAATAGATATAGTTGAGTAAGAAAGAGGGCAGATATATACACCTCTATAAGGATATTTATATTTTCCTCCCGTTCCCAACAAATAAATATCCAAGTAATCAACTGAACTTGCCACCCATCCAAATCCTTGGCTTCATTGTTTATCAAGAAAATATTCAACACCAGGCGATGGTAGTTCAACAGACGCTTCCACTCTCGAGGCATTTTTCGCGAATCTGTAGCCATTTTCTGAAAATAATCAAATACAGTTTGCTCTCCTTTACTGTATGTTATGAACAACAGCTGCTTTATAGGAATCAAGTTGTTCGAACTCTGCTCACCTGAATCAACACATTGCTTATTCATACTGGAGTATGAAATTTAACAAAACTAAAGAGAGAATTAATATTTATCGTTTGGATTATTAGCTCGTAGTTAAATTTATAGTTGGGTCGTGGCTATTATCACCTTCAGCTCCATTCTCTTCATGAGGAGCACCTATTTCGGTATTTGTTTCAACAGGACTGGTCTGTTTTGAGTTACTGCCATCGGTCAATAAATTTAAAAGCCTTGTTAGTAGTAGATAATAAAATATATATTTTCTAATGTCCTTAAATACTACTTATGTCATAATCATATTTGTGCTAATAATTTCCTTTCATTTGAAACCATAAACTGGATGTGAATTGTACAGTTTAAAATTAGAATAACAATTTCATGTTGACATAAGATATTGTGAATATGTATGGTAATAATTACTTGTTCCACATGCATGCTGCACATCTATCGCAATATCTTTTCTATCAGCTGCTTGTGCTCCTCGGAAAGGTTCTTTCGTCTCTGTTGAAGTTACTAAATCTATTAAAACACAGTAGATATAAAACTTCTTTTCAATTTTTTTTTTTTCATATCCTAATCTAAATGTTACCTGGAATAGGAGTTACGGAGCCAAGTATTTCTGTAAAATTAGGTACATATCCAACTGACTGTTCTAATGGAGAAAATAGGTTCGAGTATGCTGCATGTATTTCTGGTACATAGTCATCTTCCGGATCTATTTCTGATTCTGAATAGCCTTCCTTACTTTGTTTCTGGAACACCCCCAAGTGTCGATCCAAAAACTTGTTTGATTGCACTTCACCAGGGTCAGGGAGGTCTAATGGCAGTTGTATTATTTTTTGTAAATACTTATTTGCCAATTGCATGCTATTTTTGGAGGATTTATATCCATACTTTTTCATTATAGCGTGTTGAATTATGGCTTTATCTATTCCTAGAACGACATTGATTTTGCAGGCTGCTAATACAAGATTAATAGCCGATAAAACCTGTATGGCATTGAAAATTGTTTTAGCACAATTTCAGTTGCTCAGGCAGTAAAACAAATGGATTGAAAATAAATTATAAATTTACCTGAAGAATGACAGATTCTTGACACCTGTCAAGATCATCAACAAATACGATTATTCTTAGATTAGCACTGGGTACTGAACTGGCCATGATGTCTTCACGGTGTTTAGAAGGTAGCAATGAAATACTGCTAGACCTTGCCGTGAAATACCATATATAGGAAGCAATAGTGCACAGGAAATACGGTTTTTTGCTAATTTCCTCTTTCAAGAAAGTGATATCAGATATTATTTGTTCCTGATAACCCAAATTTTCATTGTGGTCTGGAAGTTTTATATTATTTATTAATTGATCACTCACGGGATTTATACTGCTCATCAATTTCTTTGATATGGCTAAAGCTAGAGGAAAAGATGCATATTTTAGCTCCACTGGTGCTTTGATGTTGTATCCATCCAGCAGAAGCCATAAAATCCAATTAAATGAGATAGCCAATAGAACTGCAAGGAGGTATGGAAAGATAATCTCTATCCAAATAACCTGTTTCTTCTTTCTCCATGTATTTCGGAAACATGTGCTCAACCATTGGGCATTTGTCATTATTCCTTCCATTTCTTTTGTGATTTCCACTGCCATGCCCGCCAACGCTTCTGATTCCTTATTGTATTTCCATGCGTTATATCGGACAGTTAAAATTGCAGGCACACTTTCCTCTATTGGAGAATCAATTTCTGACTTTGATTGTTGATCCTTTGATTTGAACTGAGAACATGAATATGGGACACCATGAGACAAAAATATGAAGTTCCAAATCAAAAATAATATTCAAATTAAAGATTTTTGAAATGTTCATTAATAACAAAAGAAAATAAGGGAAACTGATGATAAAGTCAAATAGAGGTACCATGTAACTGCTTTCCATAGCAGCTAGCAATTTATATAAAAGGTGATGTTTAATATCATACACGCTTAAAAGCTCACAAAGTGAGTCCTTTTCCTGCTAAACAAGCAAGCACATTTAACATTGAGTTCGGTGGAGATAGTTAGAAACGAAATCATTTTATTGTGTTCCAGATTATAATTTTACCTTTGCGTTTGTCGGCTTTTTTTTATTTTTAATATTAACCCACCATTTGATGATCTTGTTCTTCAAAGCGAAGAATAAATTTTTCCCTAAACTTTTGTCATAAAATTTTTTGTCATTGTTGAGTGAGTCCACAATTTTCTTGATTTCTTTGTATTTGTTTGGCCCTTCTCTGATAGTTCCAAAATTTGAACGCCCGGAAAAGTCGAACTTGCCATTTTGGATGGCATTAATGCCATTTGTGCAGCTGTCTTCAACAAAATGCCCTCTGTCTGTATTGAACGAAAGTGAACTTAACTTTAGTCTAAACATATAAAAGATTTGACTAAGTGCATAAAGAAAATTATAAATATGATTTAAAATTTACCTGAATCATCAGGCTTGATTTTCCCATACCCCAACCACCAGAGATACCCACTGTAATAGGAGGTTTTAAATAAGGGTTCAAAAGCAACGCAGCAAGACCGTTTGCAAAGTCAATTCTTCCTGTAAAATTAGAAATAAGTAGTCGGCTAAGCTCAGAAAAGATTATAGCACTCTTTCTGCTTTAAAAAGAACACGGATTTTATTTTACCCAGATTGTCAGATATAGTTGGTTGATCATTTCCCTGTTCTGCAATGCTTTGAATTTGATTACGAACTGCACACAACCAAGCGCTCAATAATAACAAAATATCTGGTGTCATATATAACTATATAGAAGTTCTAAAATGTTACAAAGTTTATTGGAATACCTGTGACAACATTATCTTTGTCTTCAAGTCTTAAATTATTTAGCCATTTTTGGTCCTGGATGTCGCCAATTCGAGCACCCCTTGTAAGCAATTCTTTAGTCATCTCAACATCACCCAGACATGCAGCCGTCCTTAACAAATTGTTTTCTTCCCCTACGTTTTTAGTGAATTGCTCCTTTTGTTGTAAAAGAAAGTCTTTGAGTGGAGAATTGTTTAGGTCTGCAGTGCCTAACCCTGCAGCGGATGCCCAGAGCAAAAGCAATTTCTTTTCATTGGACCTACACTTGTTCAACAGCAACACTGCTATTGCGTTGTCTTCAGATTTGCTCTGCACAGCACAATGAAGTGCCGTTTGCCCGTTACTATCTCTTTCCAGAAGTGGGTCAGCTCCCCAATGCAACAAAACTGTGGCCGTATCTACGTGTCCCCCTTTAGCGGCTTTATGAAGCGCCGTCTGTCCAAAGACATCTGGTGTCCTCACATATGTAGATTTGACAAACAAAGTGCCACTCCTCTAAAACCAGCTGATACAAATGAGTTGAACAGCAGAAAGAATAAAAAAAAACAGTTATATAAAATAGTTCATATATTACGCTACTCAAAACCTCATAAAGAATTATGATCCAAAGATATACAATGATATTCAGATCCAGAAAAAATCTGCTCTGTTTTCAAAACAGAGTTCTCTGTTATTGCAGCCTATTACAACGAAAACAAAAAAAGTGAAATATAAAGAATTTAAGATGCAGCTTCAACAAACAGAACGCTGCCCTGAAAATAGAAAAAACAAAAACACACAGCAGATGTTTTATCCTTGATACAAAGAAAACTAAGCATGCAGCACATGCTTTATTCAAAGAAGGAAAAATCTACTTTAAAAACAAAACAAGCAGCAAAGAATAGCCACGCAGGAAAATAATGAAGATCTTCTTCAAATCAAACTTCTTCTAAATAGGGATCCGCCAAGTCAGCATCAATTATCTTCATACTCCCCCTTGATGCTAAGAGGGCTCACGATCTGATCTCGAAGTGACAAAAACTGATTTGTTGCAACTGCTTTAGTGAAGATATCTGCTAACTGATCCTTAGTGTTGATGTGCTTCAATTCAACTTCCTTCTTCTGTACTAAATCACGGATGAAGTGATACTTCAAATCAAAATGCTTTGTTCTACTGTGATGAACCAGATTCTTTGCTAACTTGATGGCACTTACATTGTCACAATAAACCACTGTAGGTTGAATCTGCTTCTCTCCAATTTCTTCTAAAACTTTTCTAAGCCAAAGAGCTTGAGTACCCGCTGAGGTGACTGCAACATACTCTGCTTCTGTGGATGAGAGTGCAACCATGCTTTGCTTCTTGGAACTCCAAGTAATCAAACCAGTACCAAAGGAGAAACAATTTCCAGATGTAGACTTACGATCATCCATACTACCTCCCCAATCTGAATCACTAAAGCCAACAAGATTGAATCTTTTAGAAGAATAGTAATGAATACCATAATTTAGAGTGCCTTTCACATACCTCAAAATTCTTTTAGCTGCCTTCATGTGTATTTCTGATGGATTTGTCATATATCTTGAAACAAGTGAAACTGAATATGCTATATCAGGTCTTGTGTGGGTCAGAAACATCAAACTCCCAATAATACTTCTGTAAGTAGTCTCATCAACTAATTCAGCACCATCATTCCTACTCAACACAACTCCATGAGCACTTGGAGTGGAGTATGGTTTACAATCAACCATGTCAAACTTCTTCAACATATCTTTTGCATATTTGGTTTGGCAAATGAAAATTTCATTTTTACATTGATAAACCTCCATTCCTAAAAAATATTTCATGAGACCAAGATCTTTCATTTCAAATTCTTTCATCATAGCAATTTTGAACTCATCTTTCATCTTAGAACTGCTACCCATATACAACAAATCATCAACATACAAACTTATAATAAGAATATCATTACCTTCTTGTTTGTAGTAAAGGGTAGGTTCACTCTTACTTCTCTTGAAGCCATTCTCCTGAAAGTATCCATCAATTCTTGCATACCATGCCCTTGGTGCTTGCTTGAGGCCATACAAAGCCTTCTTCAATTTGTAGACATGATTCTCTTTTCCTTCCACTTGAAAACCTTGTGGCTGTTCCACATATACTTCCTCTTCTAAGTACCCATTCAAGAAGGCACTTTTCACATCCATATGTTGTATGCTCCAATTCTTTTGAGCTGCTAATGAAATCAGCATTCTAATGGTCTCTTGTCTTGCAACTGGTGCAAACGTCTCTTCATAGTCAATCCCATACTTCTGTGTGAAGCCTTTAGCAACTAATCTTGCCTTATGCCTTTCAACACTTCCATCACTGTTATGCTTAGTCTTGTAGATCCATTTGGTGCCAATCTTCTTCTTGTCATGTGGAAGCTCTGTAAGCTCCCAAGTATCATTCCTATGAATGGAATCCATCTCTTCTTGCATTGCTTGCATCCAAACCTCATTAGTACATGCTTCTTCAAAACATGATGGTTCAAAATCAGCCTTGGTAAATAAAGCAAAATTAACTGTCTCACCTATTGGATTTTCTTCATGTGCTTGATTGGCACTCCTTTGATAAATATCACTCAAACTTTTTACCTTCCTTCTAGAACTTGGAGTTGAAGATGGACTTGAAGAATTAGATGAGGGGCTGCTTGGTGGATTTATAGCAATTGGGACAGCAACATTAGTGGGCTGCTCATGATCAATATCATCATTCAAAACAGATTTTGACTTCTCCATTTGGCCTTTTTGATGACCAAAAACTCCCCCTTCATCAAAAATCACATCTCTTGAAACAATAAGCTTATTAGTGAGAGGATTATATAACCTGTAAGCTTTGCTTTCCTCACTATACCCAACAAAAATACATGACTCACTTTTAGCATCTAACTTTTGTCTATTCTGATCAGGTACATGAACATAAGCTAAACATCCAAAAACTCTAAAATGATTAACATTAGGCCTTTTCTCATACCATGCTTCATAAGGAGTCATCTTCTCAAGTGCACTAGTGGGACTTCGATTGAGAATATACACTGCTGTAGCAACTGCATCTCCCCAATAAGAGTTACTCAATCCCTTGGTTTGTAACATGCTCCTTGCCATTTCTACCACAGTGCGGTTTTTCCTTTCAGCTACCCCATTTTGTTGAGGTGTGTATGGAGTGGTGAGCTGCCTCTTGATGCCATTCATATCACAATAATTTTGAAAGGCTCTTGAACAAAATTCTCCTCCACGATCAGTCCTTAAACATTTGATTTTGCACCCTTTTTCATTTTCCACAAGTGCTTTAAACCTCTTGAATGTATCAAGGGCTTCATCCTTAGCCTTCAAAAAATACACCCAACATTTTCATGAGTAATCATCAATAAAAGTGATAAAATATGATGACTTACCCAAACTCTTTGTTTGCATTGGTCCACAGATATCTGAATGAACAAGTTGAAGGGGGTAATGGGCCCTCCATGCAGTGCCTTTTGGAAACCTTTCCCTTGCATGCTTTCCTTTTGCACATCCTTCACAAACCTCCTTGTGCTCTTCAACCTTGGGCAAACCAGCAACTAATGCTTGTGAGGTCAAAAGCTTCAAACTGTGAAAGTTTAAATGGCCATACCTTAGATGCCATAGCCAACTTGTATCCTCAAATGCCATATTGGCAAGGCTGCTGTTATTTTCACCAAATCTCAATGGAAACATCCTATTTTTCGTCATAGGAACAACTGTGACTACTCTGTTTCCCTGACTCTTATCAAAAATTGTACATTTCTTATTTTCAAAGACAACTCTATAGTTCTTCTCACATAATTGTCCAACACTTAACAAATTATGTTTTAACTCAGGAGTGTAATAAATATCTTTAACACTCTTCATACCTTCTTTTGTGTGGACCTCCATGGCACCTTTTGCAGCGACCACCAATGATTTATCATCACCGAGCTGAATCTTTGACTTGAAACTTTCATCCTTTGTTGAAAACAACTTCCCATTTCCTGACATATGGTTAGAGCATCCAGAATCTAGGTACCAAACATCTTTACTAGTATTTTCACTTTTAGAATAAGATAAGAATAAATTATCTGGAGGATTTTCATAACTTTCTTGAGCATAATTAACATTTTTACCTTCTTTTAGTCTACATTCTCTTTCAAAATGTCCATACCTATTACAATGGTAACATTGAACATTCCTTTTATCAAATCTTCCTCTACCTCTGCCTCTTGAACCACCTCTTCCTCTTGAAAAACCTCTGCCTCTACCTCTTGAATTATTCTGATTTTGACTTTTACCTTGGCTTTGATTGCTTTTGCTACTACTGCTGCCATCATCATTCTTTGTGATTTGTACTTTGGAGGAAAAGGCTTTCTCAACACTTTCTCCAAAATAATCTTTTAATCTTTCTTCATGTGAGATCAACGATCCAACAAGGTGATCGAATTGAAGGGTTGTCAAATCCTTACTTTCTTCCATTATTATGGCAACGTGATTCCATCTTGGTGTGAGAGATCTCAACACCTTTTTTATCAGAACTTCTGTGTTCACAGTTTCTCCAAGTGTAGCCATCTTATTGACCACATCTTTTACTCTGACACAATACTCACTCACACTTTCTCCTTCTTGCATTTTTAAATTCTCAAATTCTCTTTTCAATGTCTGTAACTTAACAACTTGGACCTGATCACTGCCTTGGTAAGCTTCTTTTAGAGTCTTCCAGGCATCCTCAGCTGTCTTTGCACCTGCAATTCTTGGAAATAAACTCTTGTCTAGAGCTATTTGAATATGAAACAATGCTTGAAAATTCTTCTTCTTAGCTTCTTTCCTTGCTGTTCTTTCATTGACTGGGAGGGCATTCCAATCAGCTGGCTCCTGGTAACCTGATTCAACAATCTCCCACAAGTCTTTTCCTATTAAAAAAGTCATCATTTTTATACACCAATAATCATACTCATTTCCATCAAATTCTGGAATGGGCAAGCTGTTAGAATTCGACATGATAATCTTTGGCGAAATTCGAACAACTAGATCTTAAACCCAAAACAAAATACCTGCTCTGATACCAAATGTAGATTTGACAAACAAAGTGCCACTCCTCTAAAACCAGCTGATACAAATGAGTTGAACAGCAGAAAGAAGAAGAAAAAAAATAGTTATATAAAATAGTTCATATATTACGCTACTCAAAACCTCATAAAGAATTATGATCCAAAGATATACAATGATATTCAGATCCAGAAAAAATCTGCTCTGTTTTCAAAACAGAGTTCTCTGTTATTGCAGCCTATTACAACGAAAACAAAAAAAGTGAAATATAAAGAATTTAAGATGCAGCTTCAACAAAGAGAACGCTGCCCTCAAAATAGAAAAAACAAAAAACACACAGCAGATGTTTTATCCTTGATACAAAGAAAACTAAGCATGCAGCACATGCTTTATTCAAAGAAGGAAAAATCTACTTTAAAAACAAAACAAGCAGCAAAGAATAGCCACACAGGAAAATAATGAAGATCTTCTTCAAATCAAACTTCTTCTAAATAGGGATCCGCCAAGTCAGCATCAATTATCTTCATAACATATACTTTAGAATTCTTAGATAATTTGAGAAGGACATCTGCTATATACTTTCTGCCGTTTGAAGCAGCCACATGTAGTAACGTCAGCCCGCTGTGGTCAATTACAGACTCTCTCCTATCCCAGTCAATTATCGATTCTTTCCTTCCCGTTCTAAGTAGTGACAAAATGATTTCAGGATTATCGTGGTTGCCTTCTTTAACTACGTCATAAGCAAGGCCTGGCCCATCTGCATCTTTGATATGTAGCTTGCCTCTAGTTAGCTCACAATAATAGTCACAGAGGCGTTCGTGTCCTCTCATAGCTGCAAGATAGAGGGCTGTTTGACCGTTATCATCTTGCTTTTCTACCCGTTTTTCCTTCTCCTCTTTGCTTGCATATTCGGCGAGCATTAACTCGGTTACCTTACATGCATTATAGTCATTTTCACACATAGAAGCGTGGTGCAAAGCTGTCCGGCCACTCGAATCGCAAGCAAGTGTATCTGCTCCTTTATCCAAGAGTTTTTCCACAGCTTCCAAATTGCCTTCAGAGGCAAACTCACGCAAAAGCTTTGCAGAGTCCACCTTATCAAAAAAAGTCTCTAGTGGTTGTCCAGAAACCAACAATAACTTCACCATTATCTTTATCATATATTCCTTGACGGCTATATCCAGAGGGCTCACACCATTTTTGTCTTTCCGTGTAACCATTTCCGCCTGCGTTAAGACATGCTGAGAGACAGGTTGATTCTGCACTGCATCGCTGTTTCCTACCCCAATCAGTACATCTTTGTCTTTCAAAGTAACCATCTCCGCTGGGTCAAGTTTAGAGACAGGTTCTTTCTGCACTGCATCGCTGTCGCCCACCCCAATCAGCACATCAACAATTTCTTCATTACATCTCTCAACTGCATAGTGGAGGGGGAGGCGACCTTGATTGTCTGGAAGATCCGGCCTTGCCCCGTATTTAAGAATCATTTCACACACACTTGAGTCAGCATGACGACACGCCCAATGAAGAGCAGTCATTCCTTCTTTGTTTTTTGCATTGGCGAACTCTTTAGATTCTTTCGAATGACATTTGTCGAAAAGACTTCCTATAATTTCTTTTCTAACAGCGTCTGTACCATGAACTGCATAGTGGAGTGGAAGGCAGCCTTTATTGTCTGGAACATCCGGCTTTCCCCCTTTTTCAAGAACCATTGCACACACGTTTACGTCAGCATCACGACAAGCCCAATGAAGAGCAGTCATTCCTTCGTCATCTGCTACATTGGCGAGCTCTTCTTTTGAACAAAGACTCTCCAAAATTTCTTTTCTATTATGTGAGCTTTCAGCACCACGAACTATATAGTGGAGGGGGAGGCGCTTTCTGTTGTCTTGAACATCCGGGCTTCCCTCGTATTCGAGAATCATTTTACACATTCTTAAGTCAGCATAAAAACACGCCAAATGAAGAGCAGTCATTCCTCCTTCGTTTCTTGCATTGGCGAAGTTTTTTTTTGAAGGACAGTTGCCGAAAAGACTACTCAAATTTTCATCACTTGTGCATTTCCCTATAGTATAATATAGAGCCATATTCTGTTGGTCTGGACCAAGGTTCGCTTGTGGCTGGGCGCCCCACTCTAATACCTTCTTCACCATAAAGCTATCGTCGTTCCTCGCTGCATAGATTAAAATCTTGTCTAGAACATGATAATCTCCGGTTTCGTCGTAGTGAGCGGAAGATCGATGTTTCAGCGTATTGTTGAAACGTTGACGATCATCACCTGTTGCATCCTTGCATGCCTGTGCTAGAATCCTCTCCCCCTCATCTTTTTCATATTCTAGGATATAATGGAGTATGGCAGTTGACATAACGAAAGCCCTTTGGCCTCTGTCCTGACACTCTTCACTGTTTAATTCTTTGAGCAGTAAAGAAAAACTTCTATGTACGATGCTTGCTATAACATTCAAGGATATGTAGTACCAAAAGAAATTCCAGATGACATCTGATGTATCTCCATGAGAGGCAAAATCTTGAAAAGAATCTGAACATTTAGATATTATGTTACTGGTAGATTTATCTATTGTTTCTAGAAAGGTTTCCCCCAGGATCTTCTTATGCTTCTGGCAGAACTTGTCTCGACACGACTTTCCCATGCCAAACATCATTTCTTTAACTGAATCTCCCGAAAGTTGTTTCGTCGCCGCTTTCTGACTGGCAAGTCCCTCTTCCCCAAGTATTCTGCCCAAATTACATATCATTCTGTTCATCTCTACAAATGTCATATCGTTCTGTTCTTTCTGGCAGGCCATATTCATCAATGGTATTTTGCCCTCTCTTATATCTAGTGGGTTAAAAGCCTCTTGTTTTCCCCAAGATTTGAGCAGCCAGTACACAACTTCGTAATTCCAATCATACGCACACAAAAGTAATGCACCATCTCTTCCTTTGATGGTGAGTGTAACATCTTCATATATGCTCCTGGCAGGATCCGAACTAGCTGAAGAACATTTTGTAACACAATTTGAGTCCATGAATCTAGCAATATAAGATGCTCACTAATTGTTTGAACACGAGTTGAATTTAGACTAAGGTGTAAGGAAAAAAAGGTACCCGGTCTATAGTTTGGTGATGGCTGGATTTTAATAACAAGCATGTACCCCAAAAATCTTCTGAAGTCATCTTGAATTTTCAGGCCATCACGTTCGTGGCTTATCCAGCCGTCGAGGAGACGAGCTCTTTGCCGTACCTTGAGAAGATCCTCTTGGTATATCATTTCGCGGTTGTCTTCTGCTTCCTGAAAAGTTACTAGACGCCAGCCTGTTGGAGTAAAGTAGCTCCTCTCAACAACCTGCATTATACAAGACCCAGCCTCTATTTCCGAAGTCATCGCGACCTTGGCCTTATAATGTTGAGCTTCACCGCTTTGGTTGTGAGTGTTCAAAGGCCTAACATTTGTTTTACCACATTCACCACTTCATCATGCAATCTCATATAATGAAAATGCGATTGCCGTTTTACAGATTAACATTATTACACAATCATGTGTGGAATAATGTGTTAAAGCAAAACAAATATTTATATGCTTCTCCTTATTCCTGTGAAGATGTGTAACCTTGGAAGGGTTGTCACCTACCAGATAGAAAACAGGAACGACTTATTTTCCTTTTAAGTGTTAAACATGGTATATTAAATTAAACTATTGTAGGATTGATCAGAAAGCATCCAGCTCAAACCAACATATAAGATATTTTTAAAAAGTTATTATACCATAATCGAACAATGTTTTTAATTATATAAAAAATTAAATTTTAAATAAATAAATTTATTACATTTTATTTATTTTACAAACTAAAATTTTAAAAAAATTAGAGTGAATACAAATTTTAAAATTAAAATGATATAGGACTATTTTCTTAACAAAATAAATATTATAAATTATAAATTATTACTAATAATTTTATAATAAAAATGAATTTGAAATTTGAAAGCATTGGTTATGAGTAGAAAGTCAAGTTAGATACTAAAACAATATATATTACAATTTATTATTTAACTTATTATATTGAGATCATTTACTATAATGTATTGACATATTTTTGTACTGTTATATTATTGAAAAGAAATAAAGTTACCCTTTACTATATTTAATATTAGTAAATGAATTAAATTAACTAAATGTATACGATACTCTAAATATATGAGATGGATTTGGTAATATGATTGAGATGCACTATTCAAGATTATAATTTAATGCCATGAAAAATAAATAAGACAATGTGGAGTTGCATACCATATAATGTGAACTTCAACTAGGAACAAACTAACACAAAGAACTTGCAAACTAAAATCTAGTAACAGAGAATTGATCAAAACGTTGAGATGATTGCAATTTTAGAAGATAAGATTCTAGAATGCAGTTAAGACAACATCCTATCTTAACTTTTATGATCTCTTCCATGAAAGAATTAAGTATTTTACACTTACAAGACTTATTCATCATCCAATATATAAAATAAGGAAAAAGTGATGGTGTAAAACATTATCATGGCAAGGTGAAGCCACAATAGTGGTTTACAATTTGATGGAGGAAGGAAAACTGAGAAAAAATGACCCCATGGCGAAAAATTTGGTTTTAGGGGTTCAAATGAACTTATAAGTTCGATCGAACCAAAGAGGGGTTCGAACGAACCTATTTAATTATTGAGCCCACATTTCCTGCTTAAAAAATAAAAGGAAAATTCATATTGAAGAGGGGTCGAATGAACCCCGGTTTCCTAGAACCCCTTTTCCCTGATTTTTGACCTTGTTCACAAAAAAAACCTAATTTTCTACTCTTTGAAGGTTGGATTGATGATGAAAATGGAGGAATCTTCACAAACCCAATTGGAATCGGAATCGGGTAGTCCTCGGAATGAGCTATCCAACGAATATAATTTTAATATGTTTTGGTTTTATTATGTACTTGTTTTTTTAGTTTTATTAAACAAAGGTTTTTCATTGAAAATGAAGGTCTATGTTCTGCACATATGGAAAAATAGTAGATTATCAAAAAAAAAAAAATTGAAATATATGAGTGCACCAGATATTGAAGTCCTTGATCCCCTTGATCCAACAAAAAAAATAAAATTGAATTTCGATATATACAAAAATAGTTACACGTTATACGGTCGCGCTATGTCTGAATTGTAATTGGTTTTTAATATTTCATGAACAATAATCCTAGATATATACAAAAACAGTTATTGTTGGAAATGATGGATAAGATTAGTACCACAATTCTATCCAAGGGATTAAGTCACAACTACAAGTCTATGTAGGCTAAGAAATATTCTAGGAAATTTATCAAAGATGTTTAAAGGTGGGTATTAAGGGATAAAATAAAAATAAAATGTAGCTCAAGTCTTTGTGTGTGGGTGCTAAAGTCATCAACACAAAAACAATGTAAAAATAGAGAATTTTTTAAAGAGTATACATTTTTCTCCTCAAGAAATATATTACACACCCTCGAGAAAATACAAGATTTAATTATTACAAAATTATCAAAGAAAATTAAAGACTTTAATATTATTTGATCCATCTAAAATACTTTTAATTTGTTTAGAAAAAATCCATATAACATATATTTTTTTTCTTTTTCTTGATTTATTATACACACACACACACATAGAGAGAGAGAGAGAAAGAGAGATACTTTCATTATAAGTAAATGGATTTATATATAAGGTACAATTTCATGTCTGAAAGCTTTACTTATTCATTTTATGCCACTTTAAGTGGATGTTGTAGATGCATGGCATTAGCACTTAATGATCCTTATTTTATATATATTAACCTTAACCCAAAACGTATCACATAGAATTACTCTATTCATTACCTTAGAACATGGATAGCCCACATATGTAGACCCACCACTTAGAATGGACTACATTTGCATACTATTATTTCATATTTAAATTTTAAATATCTTCCTTTCCTGGCTAAAATTCGTGAAATGTGAATATTATGTTGGTCAACATGCATTCCAAAGGTCTCAAGTTATGTTTATATGAATTATATTTATTTACATCAACCTAGATATTTTAGTATCATCAATTAATCATCTAAATCTCAATCAAAATTGAATTAGTAAAAGTCTTAGTTACATCAATTATATCAATTTGGTGATTTTTCATTCTTTTTACAATATTTATGGTATTAAATTGTATCAAGGAAGTTAATTTTATGTTCCCTTTATATATAACATAGGCCCTTAATTTTTTTCAACACACATTCAAATTATAGCTAACTTTTTTCCTTCTGCAAGCTCCTACCCTACATTTTTCAAATTTTGATCATGCCTACAAGTTCTAGGGAGACCTCTGTCAGTCCCCAGCCTGACCCTCCGCCGGATACAGAAAAGATTCGCTCACATGCACATTCTGGGGATGTGGAGTTTGTCTTGGGCAACCCCGATACACTTGCTAAATCTCCACCTAGTGGGGGCAATGGGGGCCACTGGGGGTTTGCCTCTTTCAAGACTGGCTAGAAAGACATCCTTTCGAGGTCTAGAGATAGTGCCCTTGAGTCTGTTGGTCTTGAGATTACTCTAACAGACAAAGGCACTAAGCTCTGCCTTCCTGACGATGTGATGGAGGAGGTTGCCGGTTCGCTTCACTGGCTTTGGTGGGAAGATTCTTGGCTTTTCGGCCAATGATTGATATGGTCCATAGATGGGCTAATGATAAATGGAAACTGAAGGGCAGTGTGTCTATCTCAGCAATGCCTGGTGGTCTATTCCTATTTAAGTTTACTGTTGAGGAGGACCTGGTTCTTGTCCTCTCTAGTACTTGGGCCTATGGTAAACATTTTCTTTCTCTGGCTAAATGGAGACCAGGTATCGACCCCTCAATGGATCTTACCCATTCGGCCCCTGTTTGGGTTCGTTTGCCTGGCCTTCTACTCGAATTCTGGGATGAAACGATTTTCCAATGGATTAGGAACTCCTTTGGTAGCTTCGTAGTGGCAGACGCGGTCACTCTGGTGAAATCCAGGTTGGTGTTTTCCCATTTTTGTGTTAATGTCTCCATTAACAAAGCTCTTCCCAACTTTATCATTCTTAAATCTAAATGGTGGAAGTAGACTCAAGCTCTTGTTTATGAGAATTCCACCTTGTTTTGCCAAAAGTGTGGCAAACAGGGTCATGTTATTTATGACTACAAGAAGGTTGTTATAAAGGATGCTCCACTGAAGGATAAAAATCATTCCACCCTCTGATGTTACAAGATAAACTACTTGACCCAAGCACTAGCGAGGTTAGTGAGTCATTGAAATTGGGTGATTTAGATGACTACCCCTTCACTGATGTCTTGAATGAACTGTTGAAATCCCTTGTCTCTGGGAAAAAGATGGAAACTAACTTAAAGATAAGCTACTCCAAAGGGCTAGAAGAGGGTGAAGTCTCTCCGCTAATGGATGTGTATTTGGTGTCGGGCTCCCATGTTTGTCAAGGGAAGGAAATATCTGGGTCCTTTCTTGTGACTGATGTGTGTCTAGATTATGCTAAGAAGAAGTTGGATGTCAATGGTACGGACAATCCTGAATGTGAGACCTCAGTGGACGTTTCGGCCTCTTCTCAGTGTTTGGAGGGTGCCTTGTTATCCACCCCCTCTAAGTTAGTTTTTACTAACTCGTGTATTGCCACTCCTCAACCGGCTCTTATAGAAGACTGTTCTAGGGAGGTAACTAAGTCTGTTATTCTCTCCCCGATCTCTAAATCGTGTTCTTTGATAGCCTAGTCGCAGAGTGATATCTTGGAGGACTGGAAGAACTCAAAAAGGAAAACGAGGAACAAGAAAGTGGATGTTGGAATGGAAAGTAGAGTTGGAAGACCTTCAGAAAGATTGTCTAGGCACAAAGCCACGGCCAGGGACATTGCTAGCGGTAGGCAATCTACTCTTGATTCAACTCACAAAGGTAAGAAATGAAGTTCCTTTCATGGAACATGAGAGGACTAAACAGTCCTCTAAAACAATGTTCCTTAAGGTAATATATTTTTGATATGAAGATTGATATCCATTTACTCCAAGAAGTCAAAATGACTCACCAAACATTTTCATTTGCCGTGAACAAAATTTGGCTGGGATCTACCTTCTTTTATAGCAAGGCGGATGGTGCTTCGAGAGGTGTTGCCACCTTGTGGAATCCTACTAAAGTTTTGGGTGAAGCCTTTGCTTTTTCTCAGAATTATCTTGTTGTGACTCTTAAAGCTGATAATCTCACCTGGCATTTGTTCAATATCTATGTGCTGAATTCTAGAGGTAGAAGAAAGAAGATGTGGGAGGATGAGTAACAATAATGTGTTGTATATGGTGGCTATAGACTTTAATTCCCCCCTTTTTCCTTCAGAGAAGCTAGGTGGCCTAATGGACTATAGTGATAGTATGAATGATCTGGCTGAATTCATTAACATTTATGGATTGTTTAACTTGGAGTTAAAGGGCAATCCTTTCAACTTATTTTGGTTCAGTTGGATAGAGTCCTTGTCTCAGCTGGTTGGGACCTTGGATGCAATTCCTCCCTTGCCTCCCTCCCCAGGATTGTCTCTGATCATAATCCTATCATCCTTTAGTGGTCGGACAAACCAGTTTTGGTCCCACACCCTTTTAGATTTGAGATAATGTGGATGTCTCACTAAGATTTTAGAAAATACATTGAGACTTCGTGGAGCCACCCTGGTCAAGGCTTCACAATGTGTAGAATATCCCAAAAACTAGAGCTTATTAGAAAAGAAGCCAAAGGTTGGTCCAAGGCAACTTTTGGCGACTTCTTCAAAACTAAAAAGATGATCAAGGACAAGCTTGAGGGGTTCCAAAAGCTTATGGCCTCAGGCCATTCTCAACAACCTATACATGTTGAAGAACAAAACTGGAGCAAAAAGTGAAAGGATATTTTAAGTAAAGAAGAAATATACTGGAAGCAGAGATCAAGGGTCCAATGGCTAAAGGAGGGTGACAAGAATTCTTTTTTCCATAGGACGGCCAGCAGACATAAGAGGAATACTATCAAGTGTTTGATGAATGATTCTAATTAGGAAGTCAAGGAGGCTAACAAAATTCAAGAGGTTGTGGAACAGTATTATAGACACATCTACTCTGACACTGACATTTCCCCCTTTGATGAGCTTCAGGCGAGGCTCCTGGGACACCTCCCGCATGGTATTAGTGAGCATAATAACCTTCTACTTTGTGCCCCTGTGACTGAGGATGAGGTTTAGACTATTGTGTTTGCTATGGGAGCCTATAAAGCTCCAGGACTGGATGGTTTCCCCCCAGCTTTCTTTCAAGAATATTGGGACATTGTCAGCTACGATATTACCATGGCTGTTAAAGATTTCTTTAGGACTGGTAAACTGTCAAAGAAATTAAACAATACTTTTATAGTTCTAGTTCCTAAAGTGCAAGATCCTAAGCACATGACTGACTACAAGTCTTTGTAACACTGTCTACAAGATTTTCTCCAAAGTCCTTGTCAACCGATTGAAGCCTTTATTAGACAAAATTATCAGTAGATGTCAGAATGGGTTCGTGCTAAGAAGACAAATCCTGGATGCTGCTATTATGACTCATAAAATAATTTATTCTATGGAGAAAAGAAAGAACCAAGGTATGGCTTTCAAACTTGACATTTCTAAAGCCTATGATAGGGTTAGATGGAAATTTTTGTATTCAATCCTTGCTAAGTTTGGCTTTAATGATAGAGTGATTGGTATCATTAGAGAGTTTGTGGAATTTGTTCAATATTTGATGTTGGTCAATGGGATTCCCTGGAGTTTCTTTAAGGCAGGAAAAGGGCTTAGGCAGGGGGATCCCCTTTCTCCATACCTATTCATTATGGTGGTTCAAGTTCTAGGTAGGAACTTTCTATCCTTGCTCAACACAAGGAAAATTCAGGGGATTAAAACTTCCTCCACCCTACCCCACTCTGTTCTCCAACAATTTATTGATGATACGTTTCTTTTTGGAAAATCCTCTATGATTGAAGCCAGAGAATGGAAATGCCTCCTTTAGGATTATGCTTGTGTTTCTGGTCAATGAATAAATTATAACAAAAGCAATGTCTATTTCTTCAACACTAGAGCTAATCTCCAAGCTAAGATTTTATCCATCCTAGGTTGTCTTAGTGCTTCTCTTCTGAGAGTCTACTTGGGCCTACTGGTTACTATTAAGGAGGTGTCACACAACTTTTGGAATAGTATTTTGGAGAGAATGAAAAAGAAACTTGCTAGTTGGAAAGGCCAACTTCTTAAGGCCTCCCTTCAAGGAATTCAGGTCTACTTTCTCTCTCTCTTTAGGATTTCAGGCTCCATGGCTGAAAAGTTGGAAAGAATTCAAGGATCCTTTCTCTGGGCAGGAGTGGAGGAGAAGAAAAGACTAGCCATTGAGAATTCGGATAATGTCTATCACCCCAAATGTCAAGGGGGCCTGGGGATTAGGAAGATTACTAATATGAACAAAGCCCTTATTTCCAAGATTGGCTGGAGTTTGGTGCAGAATAATGAAGGCTAAATACCTTAATCAGAGACATTTTTTTAGAGCCTTGGACCTAGTTGGTCTCCCTCCTGTCTCTAAAATTTGGAACAATATTCTTAAGAGTAGATCCCTCTTGAAGGAAGGGGTCAGATGGCAAATTGGTGATGGGAGATCAATTAAGTTTTGGGAGGACAGCTAGATTGGGAGCAAACCCCTTGCTGACAGTCATTTTAATATATTGAGGGAACACGCTAAAGATCTCATTGGTACTTATATTACTGATTATACCTCACCCAGAGCTAGATGGAAAATTCTGAAGTTGTCTTTCTTACATTGGCCTAACCTTATGCCAAAGGTTGTGGAGCTCCAAAAGCTTTTGAATACAGTTAGACTCCCTCTATTTCCCAAGGAGGACAAAATTTTCTAGATAAAGAACCACTCAGGGGAGTTCACTATTAAGTCTACTTATCAGCTACTACTTAGGTTTGGCGGTGATGAGCAGTGCTGGAAGAAGGTGTGGATTCATCAGCTCATCCCTAAAATAAATTTCTTTTGGGTGACTTCCATCCATGGGAAAATTTTAACTATTGATAACATTGTCAAGAGGGGCTTTCAATTCCCTAATTGGTGTACTCTTTGCAGAATGGAAGAAGAAACCATCTCCCATATTTTTATTCACTGCCAATTTGTTGCCCAGGTCTGGTAGAATGTTTTACAAAGATTGAACATCTATTGGGTTTTTGATGGAGATATTCACCAATTCATCTTAAACTAGAAATGCCCCTCTAATCATCCATTAATCAAACTACTCTGGCAACTTATTCCACCTCACATTTGTTGGTGCCTGTGGAAAGAAAGAAATAACAGAATTTTCAAAGAAACGGTGAACAATGTGGAAGGTCTGCTAATAATCCTTAATAAGCTTCTCCTGGATAACATTTCGACATGCAAATGGAAGACGCCTAGTAATCCCCCGACTGCTTGGGATAGAAGCATAGCTACCATTTGGAATTTTTTGAGTTCCAAAGATTTGATCATTCCAAAATGGTAGCTATGCTTCTATTGCAAGCAGTCAAATCTTTGGAGGGTTTGGATTCAAATAATGATATAATGGGAGTGACAATGAAAGCCAGGAGAAAAAGGTGGCGGGTGGGGAAGACCAATCTGTCTCAGTGAGTAGCACGTCCCATGTGTCTGAAAGCTTGAAGAAGGGCCCTACCAGTGTCAATGTGATGTGAAGTAATCATCGGGCCTCTAATATATATGAGGGAAAAGCCCCCTTGTAGGAAGATCACAATAAAAAAGAGCAGGCTTGGGAAGAATTTGGCAAGCTAAAAAGGAGAATGGAGAGGCTGGAAAAAAGGTTCAGGAGGTGTCTCACTTTGCCCTGAAGGTCATGCACAGGTCGGCTACCAATCTATGCTTGCTACAAAAGGACAAATCTGCGGACGAAGGAAAAGAAGATGTTGGGTTTAAGGAGCTTCTCGAGTTGCCCATGGAAAATTGGGCGACTGCTATTCAGGACAAACCTTGCAGGAAGGAAAAGAATTAGGCCTTTGGGTCCTTTTGTTTTTGTTAATTTCTCTATGACTTTTTGTTTGTTAATTCTATTTAACTAGTTTGACCCCTGGGGGTCTTTGGACTCGCCTGCTCTGTATCATGCCTGCATGATGGACTCTATTTATCCTATGTTTATTGTTGCTTTTTGGTTTTTTATATGACTTGTTGTGGGTGATGGCTTGGTTCTCTTTGTTGTCACTGTACTGTTAATGTGCTTACTCTAAATGGCCTTTGGTGCCTTGTATTAATGGGACATTGCCCTTGTTTTTGCTACTTTTTATATCAAAATTATAGGCCCTTAAATATCCTTTATAGCATCCCCAAGTTTAATATGTAGGTACAAATGTAGGAAAATAATACATAAGATACATCTTTAGAGTAAAAACCCACATCGGGATAAATTTACATAGATAAAATCATGGGTGTTACCTCATCCCAAGCATTTGAAATCTCAATTCTCTCTCCAATTATCATATTACTTTAGCTAAACTTTATTCTATTATATATTGGTGTTGAGTGATGATATGACATGTAAAAATCTTACAGATTGGATGCTAGATTAAGGAGATATTATTGGGTGCCAAAGGATGGGCTAAACATGTGAAACTTTGTAAATTTGGCTTTATGTTAGAGACTATTTATAAGTCAATTATTAACTATAATGGCATCATTTTTTGTTGTATGGCATGTATCCTTGCCAGGGTCTAGGGCTGGGCTAGGCCTTGGGCAGGGGTTTGGGGACCTATATCCCCCGAGAAAATTTTTCCTTCTACTTTTTCATGTCGTCACCGAAAAAGGGAAAAAACTGACTTTGTAGAACCCTAATCTAGAAGCTTCTAAGCTTGCTAAAAAGGGGTTCAGATGGGGGTTACAGTATAATGAAAAACGTGATTATTTGCAAGATAGTAATAGGTTTTTGCACTAGATAATAAAATTATTGGATGGCTGCAGTTTGGTGGATGTAGCCCAGAGTGGGTGAACCATGTTAAATTCTTTGTGTTATAATTTATTCTATGTTTTTAGTTTCTCTATTTATTAATTAAATCTACATTTAATTGTTAGATATCTGCCTTTCCCCTATCATCATTGTCACGATAGCATGGAACTGGAGCCATTTACATAAGTACAAGCAATTCAGATTTAAAGGAATAACGAGTTGACAATTGATTCAAGTAGTGTTTTATAAAATCAATTTCCTTGTCATAATAGTAATAGTGTTTATTTTCCCTATGCACATATTCATCATGTATCCTTATGCAGTATCTATTATATTCTAACAATGATGGATGATTGTCTCTATTCTTTTGGGTGATCGTTTACATTCTGGCTATGTGGAAATTTGTTATTTTTTCCTTAGCATCAATTTTCCTTGCTAGCATGGGGTAGTGTATTCCTTTATTTAGTGACATATTTATAGACCCATGTGTCCTTAATAGGCTCATTGGTAGGTGATTATTCCTTCATAATATGGTAATGATAGTTATATCATTGATGTTTGAGATGTAGGTGGCAAACATGGTTATATCATTGTTGTTTGAGATGTAGGTGATGTCAAGTGTTCTTGTGCAAGTAACTAAGGTATTATGCCATCAAACATGTTTCTACATCCTCCAACATAACTTGAGTGGACATGAACTAAATCAAACACATAGTTCCCTATTTATGTCTTTTACCAACTCGTAAATTCTAGGCTTCCAAATATTCGATTCTAAATTTTGAGTTTTATCTTCTAGGAAGGAAAGAAAAACACCCACCATTTTTTTTAAGGGTGCCCTCGATTACCTCTAATTTCCCTTGCTATTACTTCATACCTCTCCCCTATTTCCCATCTCACTCTTGGTCCTAAATCCTACACTTTTTACTCCTTGTCTTTCATCCTACATTTATTTTCACCCTTCTCCCAAATATTGCCAACTCACTCTAGTTCACTCTCCCATATATCTTTATCTAAATTTATTGTTAGTGAATCATTTGCCACCATATCAAGCAATCTTTGTATAATCATTATGTCTCCCTTCTCTCTCACATGCTCCCATCATGGGCTTCACTCGCCTACCTTATCATACCACCCACTCATTATTAAGAAAAATTAAATTAAATTTTGACAACTATATAATAGAAAATAATATTATATATTATTATAAAAAAGTATATCAGTATATAATAAAAAGATGTTTAAAATTTGATGAAGATAAAATAAGGTTGGGGTGATTTTATTAATTAATAATGTGAGGAATTCTAGAATGAAAACAACGAGAGGATCATAATGGTGTGAGTGTGTTAAGATAATCCCTTACCTTCTTATACCTTAAATTTGATAGCCATATATGCATCAAAATATTAATATTTACTAATAAACATAATATTGTTAAACTAAGAAGTACATAAAAAATAAATATATACCCTCATTAGTACTATACATTTCTCTATCATATTTGGATAAATCTTTGAGAATCTTTTCTACAAATTTGAAGCAAGAAATTATTAAAAAAAAAAACAAGAGAAATATTAACAAACTAATATTAGATCATGTTAAGAAAAATAAATCTCTCTTAAATATTACAAAAATCAAGATCATTACGTTTGCATAATAATAATAATATTGAAATAGTTTGTATGGAAATGCATTACAATGTGACTTTAATAAATCTTCTCAAATATAACTTCTCAAATAACGAACCTACATGCAAACAACTAATTATTTAAAAACTATAATAAACTAGCCAAAAATTACAAGTCACTAAGGTGAATTTATTATTATAAACCTTAATATTCTAACATGTCCCGTTTTTTGCAAGTATGAGCAATTGGTGTTGTCATTAATGTCAACAAGTCTGTGACATCATTGATGTCAATAGTTGAGTAAAGATTGTTACAAGAGTGTGAGAAGTTGTTGCTTTGATTAGTTGCACTATATTGTCATTAGTAAAGCTACTAGTGTGTCAATCTCTCGTGTTACTTTGATAAGATTTTGTCTATGGATGACGAAGTCCTAAAGATGATTAGGATGTGTCTCTAGTGCTTGGTTTCCAATTGCTTTTGAGAAAATTTGATAAAAAGAGGAAACAATGTGTTGCAAACGTGTTGGATCGGTGTACAGAAGAAGTTGCGTTCACTAGTGTCTGACTATGTATTGCAAAGGCATCTGGGAGAAATGTTTTTGCTTCGTGTTTCTCTACAGTTATGTTTTAGGTCTTGCAATTTTGAAAGTATGTTGATGGCATGTTGGCAGTTTACATCAGTCAAGAGGGTTTACAGTTTTGTGCTTCGAAAGATGGTTTTCTAAGTTGCAATGTATGAAAAAGTTGTCTAGATGTATTGGGTGTGTACACTCCTCAGGAGAAAGTTTTTGCAAAGGAGTTTGTTGAATTTTTAGGTGTTTTATGAATATTCTACACCATGTTCAAGTGTGGTATGTGGTTCACAGGTTGTCCTTGGGTTTGAGGAAGTGTGTACTTAAAAGTTTAATGGTGTTTGCATGGTTAACAGTCCACCTGGTGTTTACACTACATGCATTGGATAATTATTGTTTATGGAAGTGTGTGGTTGAGTGGTGTTGTTGATTTAGGTCCCAATTAAAGTTTGATGTGGTCCACTTTCATTTCTATCCATTGTGGAAGTGTTTTGGTGTTGACCTAATTTGAATTTGCACATTTAAGGTGCATAGTCAACCTTGGAGAAGGTTTCAAGGTTGAAAACAGTATAAGTATGAGTCGAGTTGTTGAAGGATGCCAAAATAGATGCAAGAGATACAAATGATGCAAAGTGCATTGTGTTAGAGTGTGAAATTTAGTAATGCAGTGAAAGTTTTCATGTGTTAGTTTACTCGATGCAGTGAGCAAAAGGTGGCTACAATTTTTCAATCAGACTACAAAGGTGTTGAAGTCATTGTGGTGGATTTGTTTGTTGCATTGAGATTTTTTTCTCTATGTAACATTTCTTCTATATCTTCTTTTCTATTTTGGTAGCGAGCATTTCTTCTTTAGGTAGTGAGCCCTCCAACACTGGGCCCTATTATATTCGGTGTTGATATTACTTATATTGTGAGCTAATCCTCACCATGGTTTTTCCCTTCTAGGGTTTTTTATGTAAATCTACCATTCTCTTGTGTATGGTGTTAAGTTGTTTCAGTTTTTTTTATTTTCTTTCAATGCTAATTCATCATAATAGAATTAAGGGTTTAATCAATGAATGTGGATCTAAATGTTAATGAGGGTTTTACAGTCTTAAGGTACAACTAATTCACCCCCCTCTCAGTTATCTTGTTTAAGGTTTACTCCTCAAACAAGAAAATATATTGATTGAATAAATAAATACATATTCTTTAGAAGCTTTTTCTTTGAAAAATAAATCATGAACCAAGTGTAGCTCCATCAAGTTACCTCATAACACTCAAAAAGGTGTAGCTCCCAAGTTGAATTCACAATTTCCTGTATTATGGTACCTCCCTTAACTCCCAAATAACAAATCCCCTCAATTATTGGATAACAATCCATTGCTCCATTGAGTTGTTTCATGACCATCAAAAGGGTATAATTTCCCAAATCACAACTCTCGACCATCAAAAGAGTATAATTTCCCAAACTATACCCTATCTAGATAATTTCCCAAATCACAATTCTTGAGCTATCTTGATTATGCAAAGCCTCCCCCCCACATCCTTAACTACCCAATCGCCTACCATATTAACCTTTCTTCCTATATGTGAGAATTTGTTCTCATCAGACCACTAGATTTTAGATCTAGCCTCAATAAAGATAGCATCCTT
This sequence comes from Sequoia sempervirens, assembly GCA_007258455.2. Classification (NCBI taxonomy): domain Eukaryota; kingdom Viridiplantae; phylum Streptophyta; class Pinopsida; order Cupressales; family Cupressaceae; genus Sequoia; species Sequoia sempervirens. Next base: position 278,856,031 of record VDFB02086081.1, on the reverse strand, counting down.
GATATTTAGTTCTTAATACTTTCTCCTTTCATTGTCCCTATACCCAATTTTGAGGCCCCCTATATCTATAACTCTCTATCATTTTTTCTTTACTATAATTAATCCCCATAATGAAGGATTTGGCTTCAACAATATTATTTAGTCTTTCCAAAATCATGTGCAAAGTTACCTAAAGGTTGGGCATTATTGTCTTGAAAAACTCATCCTCCCCTCACTTCTCTTGGATTGTTGTTAGTAGACCCGTCAAAGTTAAATTTGATCCAACCATCCTTAAAAAAAGCCTAAGAGTTGAGAAATCTCAAACAATTAGCATTTGTTTTTATCCATTAATCCATTTTAATCTAGTCCACCTGACAGTGATCCCAACTTCATCCTAATGGAGGGGACGAAAATCCAATCTTTGGAATTTTCACAACTCATTCATACTCTATTCTCCCTCAAATTCCTTCCACCATTCTTTCTTTGTCTTGAAAGATTATTTTATTCCTTTCTAATAAAATATTCCTAATAGTTGTAGCAAGAAAATAATTCGAAATGCACTTCAAACCCAAACTCTTAAATCTCATCTCCCAACTAGCCATCAGACTAAGAATGTGTTGTGATCCACATCACCTCCCAACAAAGAAAATTAGAGAAGTTGGAGTGCATGAATAAATGACCATTGGTTTCATTACTATTTTGATACAACACACATAAAGATGGACCCTCCTAACCACTTTGATAAAGCCTATCCCATGTTAAGCCATTTCATCTATAACATATATATAGACAAGCATTAGCATTAGGAAGCCCATTTGGAACCCAACTTTTCTTATTGATATTGATAGAAAGGAAGCAAAATCTCCAAAATGATTAAGAAAGAAAAATATGACAAATATCTAACCACTTCTATCTCCTCCCCGAACAATACTATCATGTATGCTCTCAATTAGAATAGGCCAGTTATCCATAATTTTCACTGGGATATCATCACATAATGCTTCTTTTAACTTTGTCATAAGAGACATGAGGAAAGACCATTCTAAGGAAGAATCACCTTTTTCCTAATAATCACAAACTGTAATACCTATAATCAATGGGGATAATTTTTGAACTCTCTTATAGGGATTTTACTCAAACAAACAATCCCTCCAAAATTCTAATTAATGTTGAAGGAAATCAATTCTTAATGAATTTTAATGAAATTCCAAATGCTAGAGGGAAATGCAGTCAACATTCATGAAAAGAGCATTGATTCCTTGGACAAGACATTTGGACTAAAGAACCTTGCTCTGAAACTCTTTTTTCCTCATAAATCCTCCAATAAAATTTGGAGCCTAAAACCTTGTTCATATTTTTACATTGTTTGAGTCTTAACCCTCTTAATCTCTCCGTTCTACAAATATTTCCCTCCTTATCAAGTTATATTTGTGTAAGTTTTCAATTCCACTCCATACAAACAGAAGAAAAAAAAAAACAATTTTTTTTTTTTTTTAAATGGTTGTCCTCTAATCATTTGGCAACCTTACTAGGAATCTAAAATATATGCATAGTTTCAACCAAGATAAAATCTAAGAAGGCCTTTATCAAAGTGATTCTTCCAACCAACATCAATCATATGAAGCCAATATATTATGGACTTTTTTAATAACATTTTTCCACTCTAATTTTAAAGCTCTTTTATCCACCAATGGCATCCCCATATATTTACTTGATAATTTCTCCATCTCAAATCCAAGAATCCTTTGAATCTCCATGCTTTGCTAGAATCTTTCTTTTAACAAGAACATTCTTGATTTACTCACATTTACCTTCTATCTAGCAGCCTTCTCATAAATTGTATCAAAACCTTCTTGATTGAATTAGCTTCTCTAGTTGAGACTTCACCAAATAAGAGTGTCAACAACAAACTACATATGAGCTCCTAAAATGAAAAGAAAATTGTAGACCCATTATAATACATCTCTTCACTTCAAACTTTAAGGATATGCTAAAGGCCTTAAAAACGATGACAAATAAGAATGGAGAGAACAACCTTAAACTATTATTGGGTTGAAAAACATGTAGGAGAGTAATTTATTAATAAAGGGTAAGAGACTGAGGAGATGCAACTATAAACCCAATTGCACTAATCATCACAAAATCCAAACTTCTACATTACTTCAACTCATGTTGAGTAGAAAGTCCCATAAGACTCTGTCATAAGCTTTGTTCATATCTAGACTGATGATCATACCTTCTTTTTTATTCATCTTTATTGAATGAATTGTCTCATGTGTAATGATGATTCTACTAATATTTATCAAACTTTTAAAAACCCACTTTGGTCTTTAGAAAAAAACATATCCAAGCATTTCTTATCACAAACCACCATAGCCTTAAAAGCAATCTTTTAAATTAAATCACGTAGGAAAATTGTTCTAATTCATCAAGAAACTTTTGATTTTTTATGTTAGGAATTAAAGCAATAAAAGTGGAGTTCTAAGCCTTATAAATTGTTTTTTATTTATTTTGCATTCCTTCATTGCTTTACAAACATCATTAGCCACTATCTCCAAAACCTTTTGGAAAAACTTAGCTTGGAAATCATCCCAGCTCAATGCCTTACTGGATCTAATGGAAAAGAGTTGCATTTTCAATTTCCTCCTTAGAATATGGGCTCAAAATTAATTGGTTCTACTTGTCTTTGATCAATTAGTTGATATTACACAACATAGCTTCTCACACATTAGCATCATTCTACGAGTCATAAGCTAGAAGCTCTTTGAAAATACTAACACCTTTTCTTATAGAATCAATATATTCAATAATATTCTTAGAAGGAAAATGTATGCTAATAATTTTAAGTTTTTGTCATATGTATCCCACCTCCTTTATCCTTTTAAATCTGTCTTTTTTGTGAGAATATTTCCTCCATCCTCACAATTTTTTTGTGCTTCACCAATATTATGTCTTCCTTGTTTCTTAATTTCTCATTCATTCCATTAATAGTTGTTTCATTTTGTAGCAATAACATAGTTACTTTTACCATATTTTTCTTGTTGAAATAAGTTCCCCATCATGTCTCTATTCCAAGCCCTTCCTTGATTCCTTACTTTAACAATATTTTCTATAGGAAATACCTCTCGCACCCCTTAATTTCCACCTCCCACCATTTTTTAAGTGCATTCTTAAAGTCACAGTGTTCATACTAGAATGGTTTCATCTTAAAAGAGCACTCCAAAGGGTTTTTTTACCATTGTTTATATTCAATTCCACTGGCCAGTGATCAATCCCTATAATGAATAACACTTGAATTAATAACTAAAAGAGAAAGCAACAAGTATGAAGAGACCAAAAAAAATAACAATTTGAAAAAACTACTCTTCCCGTCTTCCTCTTATTCTAGGTGAAACATTTAAAAATATTGGTGCAATATTAGCCAAGGTAGCCTCCCCACACATACTCTTGAAATACATTGCTCCAGTAGCAAAGAAAACTTTATCTTCGTTCTTTTCTCCAAGGAAAAGAGTAGTGTTAAAGTCCTCCCAAAGTCCAATTGTCTACTTGACATTGATGCCTATTTTTTTTTAATTCTTCCCAAGTCTTCACTCTATCCCAAATATTATTTGGTCCATACACATTAGTGAGCAGAAAAGGCTCCTTTCCTAAAGAATTCCTAAAATTCAATCATTTGTGTTCCCCTTATTCTCTAGGATATTATTCATTAGCTCAGTGTCACTCCCATAGGCCTTGCGATCCTCCATTTCTTCCAAGGCATTCTTACAAAGAATATTTTTTGTTATTTCCTTAGGTTCCTTAAGTAATATGTGATTTGAAGAGAGAGGGGAACCAAGCAAATAGTCCCTTAAACATTATTCACCTCCAAAAGGGAGAAAACATGCAACTACTATAAGGTCTTCTCCTTAGTTTCCTTTTGCGCTAGATTGATATTTTTTTAATCTTTGCACCCTCTTTCTATATGAGCAACCATCTTATAGTTAAATCACCTACTGGGGAGACATTGATAGTCCAATTCTTGAGTCCATACTCAAAGAATATAGAACAATTTAATATTCTCTAATAAGTTTCGAGAGGTTGATATTAACACATATTATTCCATAGGTTGCCAATTGATTACCCCTTGTCATGTTGGAGCTATAAATACATTCTCCCAAAATATCCCTAATTAGTTTGAAAACCTTTGTTGACCATAATTCTTAGGGGAGTATATGCATCATAATCTATAGAGGGACATCATGTACCAACTCTAAGTGAGAATTAAAACTAAGTGTCTAGGAACAAATGTATAGATTAGCATTCCCCATGAACCACAACCTAGCTTGAGTGTCAAATCCCTATTATGTTCAAATTGTAATAGAATTTGAAAAAAAACTAGCAACAAGAAGCTAACTTCAAGAGTAGGGAACTTCCATTTATTCTTAATCCAATTCTTGATTCTCTCCTTTAACAACCAAATTCTATCAAATTTTGTAATTTCCAAATTTTTCTTTAATATTCCTACCTTTTAATTCAAGAATTCATCCAAAATGAAGATCACTAGAACTTCCTCATCAAATTCCAAATTCGCATTGCCAACCATAAGTTTTCTACTCTTTGACTTTGTTTGGGCCTCGCTTCTATCATCTACTTTGTCGATTCTTTCCTTAAACTTGTTATCCCTTTCTTTCTCCCCTAGAGTGAGAGAAGCTTGCTTCTTATTTTGCATCTCCTCATTCCCCTACTTTTACTCCTCGTATCTTCCCCCCTTTTGTACAAGGAGTACTTTATCACCATATTTGATTATTTTTGCATATTTTTCAACATAAGTATTAATAAGATGTATATATCAATATATATTCATTTAGATTAACAATTAATGTAAAGTATATATAATATTATATTTAATATTAATTTATGAAATCAAACGTAAATAAAATTAGAATATTTAGTTTAATGGTTGAAGATGTATAATATTGATGTAAAATTTAGAATATCTTTTTGATCTAGGAATAGTCTCTTTATATTTTGTATAATTTATTTGTTTCCACTAAAGTGATTAACCCTTAAAAATGACAAGCTTTGCAAATATGTAAAGAATTAATAACCAAAAACAAGTCCTTAAAAGTAAATATGAATCCTTAAATTTGTTCTAGTGCACCAAACTAAAGTATTCTTATGATAATTCACCCCTTGTAATACTTTGATACTTGTATACTAAACAAATTATATACACTATAATTATAATGTATGAATTGATCTAAAAGAATGAACAAACTATATCAAACATGACACATCTATAATGAGCAAATCAATTTAAATTATACATAATACAATTTAAAATTCAATTTAATTTAAAAACTATTTAGATTTGTAATTGATGAGTTATATAATTAAATATAATTTTAATATATATTACATAAAAAATTTATACCAAAAACTATAAATATTCTTTAAACTTTTAAAAAATCTAAAAATATAACTTCTAAATAAAAAATTACTAATTCTATAGAGTAACACTTATCTTGCACATGGGCCCAAGGTCTTGTCTAAAATTCAATAAGATTTGGCATAGGATTCATGTGATCTCAATCTAGGTGGATCGAGTTATTAATAACATTGGGAGAGCCTTCTAGAAAAAGAATGATTATTTGGCTCTTTTTATTGACATTTGGGTTAGCTAAAAGGCCTTATTCTAATTCCAAAAATTTTATAAACTGTTTCTATTATTTGGGTGTCTGTAAATGTGGGAGTGGTGGCATTGTGTTGCAACCTAAGCTAGGAAGAGATATTAAAGAGTGTAGAGAGGATATGGGGGGTCCCAAAAAGCGATAGAAACCATTGTCTTGTGTGCCCTAAAGCATAATGTGGAACTATGGAAATATTTTGAGGAGGCAGGTATGAATTCCTTTTTCCTAGCGATGAAGGGTTTTAATGATGGCATTACCTCCAAATTCTTCAATTCTTGGAGGGAGGATATGGTTAAGATTGGGAGCATAAGGCTTGTTGTTACCCGAAATTTAATAGTTGAAGCTACAAGCTTGGAGTGTAGAGGCTTACAGGTTGCCAAAGTTAGTAATGGCAATTATTAGTGTTTCATTGATAACTTTTTGGAAGGTGAACATAAGCTAAAAAGGTGTTAAAATGGCTATGACTACGACAAAATTTCATCGTGTTATGGACTAATAAGTGTTCACATCATGAAATAATTTACTTTAGAGTGTAGATACACTATTGTGCATGGCTACCATTCCTTTTTTTTTAATATTAGGAGAAAGGAGAAAATCAACATCCCCTTTTTCTTGCTCTCCTCGTTGCAATAGTGCAAGGCTAAAGGGGCTTCTCCCCCTTTGCATTAGAGCTTGATTATAAGACTCTACAATTATGTCTTTTCCCTTACCCCTCTGTCAGGCCCCACAAATTTTGTGAAACCTTTACAAATTGAACCCCTAAATAAGCAGTCAATTTTGCTCCTTCACAACCCTAGCACTAGCAAGAAGTCAAAGTTGGACACCTAGAATCTTGTTGCTCTATTTAAAGATGCTTCCCCTAATAATAATGATGTACCAAAATCATCTAAAGAAAGAGTTAAGTCTACCCCTCCTTCTCAATATTGAATAGGTGGAAAAGGTGGGGGAATGGTTCTTATGGTTATAGAACACCCCTCTTCTCCCACTATCATTCAAATATACCCTAAGAACCCTAATTGGATTGACTAACAACACAAAGTGGAGAGTCAATTCTCAACAAAGAAGACCTAGGAGGGGAATCTTTAAGGTTTATGGGGATCACCACCAAGCAAAAACTTGGAAAATACAAGTTACCATTCAATCTACAAAACCTAGTAATGCAAGCCAAATGAAGAATACAAATGATGAAATTAAGCAACATGTTAGGATATGTGTACCTAGGAAGTCTAGAAATGTTATGAGGATTCTGAAAATGCAAAAATGTTGTCAAAATACGCTAGGGAGGACAAAGATGCCCTTACTATTAACTTAGTCTCGATGTTGTTTTTCGAGAGAAATGCAAAATATTTGGATACTATAATAGGATCTGAAAGAATTTCTACAAAATTCCAAATGGAGGACAAAGATGCCCTAGGTGGCGACTTAGTCCCATTTTGAATTTTTGAAATCTCTGAATGTGATCCTCAGGTCCTAGGTCTACACTTTCTTCTCCTCGGATCTCTAGTCCTCAAACTTTTGGATGTGACCTATAGGTAAGTTTCCATGAAGATGACAACTTTGCAATGCAACTTTGCACTTCAAGTGATCTCCAAGTCTTCATCCTAAATTTGCAAGCAAAAATATGCAAGATAGAAAAAACTTGTTGATTGTTAATAAATAGGGGTTTTCCTTGGTCAAACCCCTTGTTGGTAATTAAACCTTGAAATGAAATAGAATAATGAAGGGAAATGATGAATGAGAAAAAGTGTTATGTTGCAACTCACCAAACCCTTGTTATGAAATCTAAAAACTTGTGTGAAATGGCTAGCTTGAATGTAGATCTTGACTTGAATTGTTTTCTTGAATCAAAACCCTACATCACATATGTTAGCACAAAAACACACATGCTGCAAGAATATCCTTGATATTATGCTTGAATCTTGATGATGGCTCCAAATTCTTGATGAATCTGCTCTTGTGAACTCAAACTTGCTATAATGCATGGATACTTAAATTGCTAGGATGATAGGATATGAAAATGAATGAAAGGAACATTGTATTTATAATTATCTATCTTCATATCTCAAAATTACACTACAACAAGCCAACACATGAATTCGATAATTAAGGGAGGCTAAGTCCTCCCAAGATTTGAAATTAAATCCCGAAAAATAAGCCAAGGAGGACTATGATTCCCTAGGTGGTGTCTTAGTCTCGAGGCTCAAAACTCGAGGCACAAACTCCAAAAAAGGGCCACATTAAAGTGCATTTGAAAAGAGGGTTCCAAGACCGTTGGGGGACAAAGATGCCCTAGGTGGCAACTTAATCCCGACCCAAAAAGTAGGGACACACTACTAGAATCATTAAATTATCATTTATGTTTTGATGTTTGTTGGGATTAACCATAAAAAATATATAGTTTATTAAACTTCTGGATGCAAAATAGCACCAATTAAAACATAAATAAGGATAAAGAAAGCAAGGTAGGCCCAAACAAGTGCGAAAATGCAAGGGTATGCATTTTCCTACACTACAAATATAAAAAACCCCAAACTATGCCCTTTGTTTCCAAAAATATTGTTGTTGGGGATGAACAATCTTGCCCCCCTCACAAGCTTCTAAATTTTGGTTAAACCCTCTAACTCTAAATGTAAAGCCTAGGTGCCAAATGTTTTTAGGACTGTTAAGAAGGTTACTATTAACATTCTAGATGAAGGGAATGATTGGTTGAAGATTCTAACAGTGGAAAAGCAAAAAGCAGGTCTACTAGACTAGCAAGTCAAAATTTTAAAGGAAGAATGCTTTCTTTTAAAGATCAAGATCAAGGGTCATTTAATGAAGAATATGTCCCAACACAAGAGGAGCCTTTAGACCTGACCCAAAAAGAATTGGAAGTTGTGTTAGGGGAGGACCGAGGTGATGATACAACTACTATTGAAGGGAGCTAGAGGAGAATTTTAATGAGTGCGGAGACGTTAAGGAATTGGAGAAAAATGAAGATGTCTAACATATGGACAAGATCCATGATGAAGAGAAGGTGAAGTTCATGGTAAGCTCTGAAGATGAAGGAGAAATGAAGGATAACACCCTTCAGAATTATAATATCTAGATCAATTCTCTATAGGAAAAAGTGAACAAGATGTATAAAGCCATTAATAGTTTGATTTTTATAACCTATGGGATTATGAAAAGGGTAATTCTTGGTACAGTGTTTGGGTTGTCAAAAGTAAGAAAAAAGAAACATAAAATGGAAGCCACTCAGGATGTGGATATGCCAATTGAGGGAAATGCTGGCGAAGGAAAGGACCCATGGAAAAAAGATCTAGAACTAAAAAGGAATAGAATTTAATTATCTGTCAAAAAGATTAGTTTGGTTTCTTCTTGTTTCTATTTTTGGGGCATGGAAAAAAGATCTGGAACTAAAAAGGAATAGATTTTAATAATCTGTCCAAAAGATTCATTTGGTTTCTTGTTGTTTCTATTTTTGGGGCTTGCATGCCATCTCATTCCTAGTTTTAGGTTGTTTCTTGACTTTTGGTTTTAGATTGTTTCCTATTTTTCTATTGTTTCTTGAGTGGCTAATAAGCCGGTTATTGTTTGAACTATTGATTTCGATTTTATGTTGCTTCTTGTTTGGTTGATAGGCTTGGTTTTTGTTATGCTTTGAACTTATGTTGTGTTTGGGATCAAGGCCCTAAACCTAAATTTTTTTTATAGTTAAATAGCTACTAAACGGCAACACACATTATATTGATCATCGAAATACCCTAACCCTTCTTTTTTAACCAAAAACACTTATGCAAAGAGTTAAAATCAAGTCAATTTATACTATTAAAAAGATTAGTTAATACCTTGTTTAATATTATTATGTATATTCTATTTGTTAAAGAAATATCTAAAATCTTATTATAGATATTGTATTTGTTGAAGAATTGTTTAAAGAGGTTCACATTTTTATTAAAAGAATTAAATTTCATACTATAAATAAATATTGTTTGATCAGTTTATGGGAGTTGATTGTAGTTTTATGGTTTGTATCTAAGATTTTAATTTAATTATACTAATTTTATTCAAAATACATTTTTTCAATCTTGAATTTTTTTCGTGATAGTAATTTTGTATACATTTAATGTGCATGATTAATATGAATAAAATGAAAAATTAATACATTATTTAACTATTAAATAAAATAATTTTTAAACAAAATTTATCTTCCCAAAAACCTATCATATTATAAAAAAGCAATTATCATTATTATACTAATTAAATATATTGTAAAAACAATACAATCATAAACCTTAGCTTTAATAGTATATTTATATAAATAAATTGTGTTGTTTCGAAATATTTAAATTACTTAAAAATAAAAACATTTTAGATGCTAGAAATGGAAAAATAAAGAAAGATGTCTTCCAAATCTTGTAGAACTTGAATTGGAGTATGGGAACCCAAACTTCACGGGATCTTTTAGGGAGGGCTTGTATTGAAGCTAGGGTAGAGCACGTCGTATTGATGCATGGCATACAACTACTTTACAACTAGAATGATAACATTTAGATCCGAATATGTTGCGTACCCGGATAATGACTTTGGCTATGAGAACTAGGGAGGTTAATCGCCACTACCAAATGTTCGCTCCCATGGTTGAACAACAATACCGAAAAAACTACAAAGGTGAGCATGGGGCGATCTAAAACAATCTTGATGTACATCAAACTACTTTAATATTTGTGTTGAATGCCTCTTTTGAAAGTATAATTTAATTTTTCACCTCAACTTTTTAATGTGGTAAATAAGGGTATTGTCTCATGGAAGGGGGCTTCCTTAAAAATCTCAATGCTGCTTTGCTTTTTTAGGAATATTTTAAAGTTCTTGGTCCCATGGATTTAATCTTGCAATTCTGCTTAAAATTTTAAACTTCAAAATTTAAGGAATGAACTGTAGTGCTTTGATAAAAAAATAATATATTCATTCCTATACTGTAGGGGCTCCTATCTTTCTGGAAAATATTCCAATTAATCCCGTAGCACGATTTTTTTTTGCCATGGGACCTCCTGTTCCATGGAAATAGAAGCCCAAGCCCCCCCATGGGACCATGCAGTGATACATTTTTGATGCCGCTAGTGGTGAAATTTCAATATGGTCGACTTCAATTAAATAATATGTGGGAGAAAAAGGACAATAATTGATAAACTTGTCTCCTCCTTGCAAAGGTGTAATTGTTAAAAATAATTATAAAAAATTCGATGTGTAGTGGGATGGTTGTAAATATGTTTCCTCTAATTTAGTTTGATATAATTAGATGTATTATAAATGTATATATGTATAAATTAATTTAGAATAAGAAAGGGTATGGAATTTTTAATTTAATATTATTTTATAAAATTAAATGCTAATATGGTCTATCTCATTACATTCTAAATAAGACATTTGTTTCTATTTAAGTTGATTTTTCATCTTTAAATCATTTTTGCATTTATAGATCTTATCTAATTAGTATTTTAATCTTACTCTATGTTTCACCAGCTTTTCCTCTATCTTCCCTATCACCTAAACTAGTAGTACATAAAAATACTTTAAAAGGGGGTTGTTAGAATGAATAAGGTTCATATGCTTATAGGTAAACCCTTAGAAATGATACACTTTACAACCATACAAAGGATTTGCATATAGCAAGAAATGCCCTAAAAAGGCTATGAAACATTACATTTGTTTTAGTGCACTGAATTAAAGTTTTATTTTAGTTCTTTCTTCCTTGGAATGTTGCTAGGATGTTCAAATATGAGAGATAAGAGGATATGAAATGATTGTAATTTTTACCTCTAAATATAAGCACATAACAACAAGTCACACTTTAATATGTGTTTAGTTAGCTTACAATGACTAGTAGAATAGGTCAATCAGCCAACATTTGAAATTAAAGTTTGGAGATTTGGGGTCACACTCATACAAATATAGGGTCAACACCATACGCACAAAAAGATCCAAGATGGTGACATAGTTATGCCTATGGATAGGTGAATTCCTTATCAAGGTACATGTAGTAAATGTGCTTTGTACCTAGACATGTGAATAAGTGACTGAGAAGAGGATAAATGCAAGAAAACATTTGTGTATGGGGATAGGAAAAGGCTAGACAAATGACCCCAATATTGTATTAATTGTGTCATTTGTTGATATGTAAATTTATTAATTCATCATCTCAAAATGAATGTCAAATGACATAGGTATGCATATTTAATCATTGCATCTTCCCCCATTTTGAGGTGCATGTAAATCCTAGAATGATCATGTCTCTCAAAGTATGTAGCACAAAAAACATGCATGTAAAATAAATATTAAGGCATAAAACGTTATGTCAGGGGAGATATTTAGTTGCAAACCTTATTGAGTGTATAATAAAAGTTCTTTTGGAATGCCCTCCCCTTAGGAACCTACAAAATAAAGGAAAAATATGCCATGACTAGACTTTGTCATAAAATTATAAATGATCATAAGCAACAAAAATTAGAGAGGAGGATGTATGACTAAAGAGATTCTTCCTATAAAAAGTGTGGTAATGCTTTGACGTGTTTTATGGGCATAGGATTACAAGATGCATGGGGTGTTGACATGTCACGTGATTTTGACCCATTCCTTTTAGATGACATATCTCTTTTCATAAATCGTATGATCACTTATGATGATAATATGTTATATCTTTGTTTTCTTTACTCATACATCTCATGATAATGTCATAAGTTATGATGATATATTTTTATTCCTTCATGTGGATGATTGTGATGTTACAAATATCTTCCAATTTATTATATGACAACATTATGAGCCAAGTTACTAAAGAAATATTACATATTGATTGTGATGAATCTACACGTCGCTTATAGGTGTACTTTTGCATGATGATTATGATGATAACATAAGATCTAAAGAGTACACTTTGATAATACCACAACCAATTATGTCATATAATACATTAATTATACCTCGTGAAGCTCAACTCACACCTAAACATGATATAAGGATTTTGACAACAATTACAAAATACACAAGCCAAAATTTCACAATGGTACTTAAAGTGCCCATTCCCTTTTTATAGCTCTATATTTTCTTTCCTTCAAGGAATTGGTTAGTTATAATTCTTCTTTATTAGATAAATCTCATTTATCCATGAGCTTAATGACTATCCAGTTGATTTTGATAGTGTCAATTATATCTCTAGTGAGGCTTTACTTTGTGTTATACCTTGTATAGTTGATTATACATGATATGGTTCTACCTCCTTTACCTAGTTATGATGTTGTGACACCTCGTGATGATATTTGTTTCACATATACCCTTACATCCACTTTAGAGCCATGCTTCTTAGATGACATATCTCTTCTCATACATTATGTTGTGATTCATCATGACAGATATTTCATATTTCATGTTTTTATGAGCATACATCTCATCATAATACCATACCTTATGATGATGTATACTTTTATCTCTTCACATGGATGATTTTTATGTTACAAATATATTCTAATTCATTACATTATGACACAATGAATTAAGTTAGTAAATAACTTTTACACAATGGTTATGATGAATTTACATGCGCTTCTCTACTTATAAAAATAGTTTTACTTATTATTACACTTTTAGATGATTGTCTTATGTATTAGCAATTTTAAATTATACTTGAATAGTAAAGATTTGTAGGAATTATATTCTTCTTATTTTCTATATACTTCCTTTACACATTTAAATAAACTAAAATATAAATTAAATTTAAACTAAAAAGTATATATTTTTTGTGTCTATTTAGTCACTTGTGTTTTCCAAGTCCACTAATGCATGTTCTTTCCTCATGTGGTAAGGCAATCATGCAAATTATAAATGGTATAGATTTTTTATTTTCTCCTTCATAGGGGTTTAGCAACTTAGATTTTATCATCAAGCATCAGCCAAAATCATGCATGTTCTCACAAGATATATAAATTCCAAAGAGGAGCTACTATTGTTTGCTAGGGTGTGTACATGGACGTCAAGCACCAAAAGGGTGTAAAAAATGGCCACTTATTTAAATCAATAAAAACTAATCTGGATGAGCTATTAAAGATTATTCTAATATATTTGACTTCATCTTTTAACAATAATATTTCTAAAAAAGAAAGTACATGAGTAGTTGTTGAGGTTGCCTAGGCTGGCTATCATAACTTTTGAATTATTGGCTAAGGTTGATTAATCATCTCTTGTGGGCTACATATGTGAGGAGAGAGATCATGAATTAGGACGTATGGGTAAATGATTCTCATTTTCATGTTCATAAGGAGTACAAGGAGGAAGCTTGATGTTTCAAGAGTATTCATGGAGACTCTAAAAGTGTATTTTAATATTTATTCATGAGATATAATATATTTGGGGTGTGAGTGTTTTTAGATGATTTTTTTCTTATGAGGTTTTTCCCATGGAATATCTTGTGTCATATTGGTGATATATTTATATATTCTTTTATGTTGTAGATTTTGAATACTTATTTCCATACTTTTATACTATAGGATTATGTGAAAATAGTTATATATTGTTGCAAATTTTCTTTCACATAAAACCCATTCGGTATTTAATTTTGGAACTACTAGAAGCATCTTTTCCAAATCCAAACATTCTACCATTAATGCAATGAGAAATTTTAAGCTATTCGTAGGTTTTCTCCACCTACAAATATTATACCATGTTGATGATCTTCTCTTTGGTATGAGCCCTAACATTATTGATTTCCTAAAAATTAGCTAATGATGTTATAGGAAATAACTATCAAACTAACACTAATTTTGAGGTGTAGTGTTTCCATGTGACTCTTGGAAGCATAATCATTTATTTCTATGATGGTCTTACTTGGATAGCTGACTTCGCCTTTATAAATAATAACACAAGGATATAAAGGTGTTAGACTTACAACACTCATATGTTGTATAAGTGATTGATCTAATAAATTATTGATAATGCTTAATCCTAAATCTAATTGATCAATTAGAAAAAAGAGACCCAACTTTGAAAATTGAGCTCCTTTTAACTAATAGTGCAATGATTGAGGCTTTCTAATTGTGGACAATGATTTTGGATTGCCCAACTGCTTTAGCTCCTTCTAGGGGTTTTCACCTAAAAGGAGAAAGGAATGGGATCCAAAATGCAAAAATCTACACTCAAGATCAATGTAAATGAAATGTAATATGTCCAATTATGATGTATTAATGCATTGATCTAAAAAGAAAATGATTTAATGATGCAAAACCGAAGAAATGTGAAGTATTGGAAAACAAACCGTGATATGCAGAAACACCTAAAAATGCAAGTAAATGATGAAATAACTAAGCAAAATTGGAGAGGTGAACCTAGAATCTAAGATCTGATGTGGAGAGATTCTGGAATCCTAAAAATGTTGACTCGGACACTTACGCCAAGCTGGGCAACTTAGTCCCAATTTCAGGAAAACTTGCTAGAACATGAATCTACCAAATGGGTATCCAAAAATGCAAAAAACCACTTTTCAAGCCTGACAATGGGACTAATCTACCACTAGTGGTGACTTAGTGCACCTGCAAATTTTGGGAATCTCAGTATAGGATCTTGTAACTTCAAGTCTGCAAGTTTGTTTTTTGGAGAGGTAAAAAGTGTCCAATCTTGAATTAGTGTTATGTTGACTTGAATAGTTTAGTACTTGTTGACCACTTTTAAACACCTATTTATTTGACATATCTACCTACAAAGTCTACAAACACACATGCAAAAGGGGAAAAATGGTTAAGGGTTAGAGTATAGGCGTTTGCCTTGGTTAAGCCCCATTTTGGTAATCAAACCCTAGACAATGAAATGAAATATGAAGAGAATGATAAATAAACAACATACAATGTCATGAACTTACCAAACCCTTGATGTAGAAATTTGAAGATATGCAGTAAAATGCTCTAATGGATGACTTGATTATGCTTAGAGTGCTTGAATACTTGAGAATGATTAATTTGATTGCTTGAGTGAATTGAATGAATAGGTGATTAAGAAATAAAAAATGAGAAGAAAAACCCTTATTTATACATGATTCTACTAAATTTCCCAAAAATAACACATCATAAACTGACCTCAAGAGTTAGAGAATGAAATCCTTCTAGAAATTTGAAATAATTGAGTTTTGTGCCAAAAAGAACTAAGTCACCCCTATTGGCAACTATAGGGGCGACTTAGTCCCACTTAAGAAAATTAAGTGGGTGTCGAGAATTACAAGGCATTAAATGTTATGCAATAGGAATATCCTCAAAAACACACTTAAGTGGGTCGCGAAGTGTATTAAGGGGTCATTTAAACATGAAAAAGAGTTAAATTAGTAGAACAAGTTTTAAAAAGTATGAATGTGGGTTGTACAACACTTTACAACACTTTGAAATAAGACTTGGTAAGTGATAAAAAAAGGGTTATTTAGGTGAATTATGATGAAAGGGTCTAAAAAAAGTGTGAAAGTGGGTTACAACACTTCACAACACTTTTACAAGAGATTCTGAAAGTCTTAATGATTCACAAACATCCAAGACCTAATGTGAACATGTTGGCCACATTACAACATTAAATCTAGGAAAAATCAAACCAAAGTCCATAAGAGAGACTCAAGTGAGCATAAAGATGTCAACTATACATTTTTTGGTGACACTAATATTAATAATCTTGAAAAGCTACATAATAGAACTCTATGTATTACTATTATTTTACCACCTTTTCTACATTTAAATCTCCTAAAATGCGTTAATGCCCACCATGAATGTCAAATTTTAGTGCTTCAAATGATTGCATAATGCTATAAACTTGTAACTTTAAAAATATCCATCATTTGTAAGATATAGCCATGTTGCACCCTTATTAAATAAATGGTGTTTTCTCCTTTGATTGCTCTTTATTTCTCATGAGGTGGGATCCAAAAATAATTGAGCTAAGCTAGATACTTTAGCCAATGACACAATGAGCCTAATTCTCATAATTCTGATACGTTTCAAAGCATTGTATAGATCATTGATTTTAAAGGAGCATCAATAGCCAAGATGAGGTAAAATCCCTTAATGAAATAAATTAAAACCCCATAAAAATTGAAAGGTTTCCATAGTCATGAAACACTAAAGAGAGCAAAGCATTGCCAATATGTGGAAATAAAATAGGAGACTTAGCACAAAGTAAGAACAAGATCAAAAGAAGAAGACCATGGCTTAAAATGATGAATGGAGAGTGTAGCTTTATAGTTTATGGTAACCTCTCAAGTGACCTTTTCTTTTGAATATGAAGCCAAAATACTATCTATGATCACCCATAGTTGTTCAAAATTCGCCAAACCCAAATCTTAATAATCCAATCTTAATGAACACAAATTCAACCTAGTTATTTGACACGAAAAAAATTCTTGGATGTGAGGTCATCCTTCCAACTACAATCTTGATCCACTTAAATGTTAAAATAAAAAAAATCAAACATTTAGCTAACCGGCCATATCTTACACTTTCATCTTAGTCTAATTTTACACAAATACTCATGGTTTATAACAAAACTTCTTGGATGTGAGGTCATCCTTGCAACTACAATCTTGATCCACTTAAATGTTAAAATAAAAAAATCAAACATTTAGCTAACTGGCCATATCTTACACTTTCATCTTAGTCTAATCTTACACTTTTTCTTACTCTTAGTTATGTTTTTGTATAAAAAGAAAAATATTACATTCATTTCAATTAAATCTAATATCAAGAGAGGTTTATTGATCATCACAAGTAAAATCAAATATTTGCCTCAAAATTAGGAATCAAGAAAATAATCTAGCATATCTAGTCACAATCATTGTAGTCCATGTGAATAAACTATAAATTATTTTTGAGTCCATGCTTATAATATATATGACACTTGTTGATTGTCTAAGGCATTTTTAAATATCACTAGCTTGAAAAGAAAACCCCAAAACTATGAGACAAAATAGCATAGAATCTAGAGAGCATGATAGGTCAATTTTGTAGCACAAATTCATTTTCTAACTACAAGCCAAATCCAAAACCATAGAGGTGAGCCAAAATAGAGCAAGAAATAATATTCTAATTCTCATCCATACATAAGACTATATGGAAATTTTTCAAATTTTGAGGTGCATAACTTCACTCTTGTCATCAATTCTCACTCAATCTTCAATCATAAAGTGATTATTCTCTCCTCATTTATTTTTATTTATGGCTTTATCATGCTTACTATCTTATATTGTTTGAATTAATCCATTATATTCCACTATATTGACACTATATATTCAATCCTTAAATTAATATATAGTTAATTGTTTTTATTTACCTAATTAACTTAAAGAACATCAATTATTTGTTTCTATAATACAATTATATATATAATTAGCTAGTTAGTTAGTTTAGGTTACTCTGTAACATATATAATAACATTGTTTTAAGAAATAGTTTTATCTAATAAATTTTAACTAAAAGGTTATAAGTTGGATTCAATATTAAAGAGCTTTCACTCAAAATTAAGACAAAGAGGGAGAAAATTAAGAATATATAAAGATTGTTCTATTTGAATATCATTTTGTTCAATCATTAAACAACCAATAACAATTTTACACCTCATATATATAAAAGTATGATAAATAACATCTTATTTTTATTAATTAAAATTAATTTTGATTATTAAACTGAATAATATGCAAAATATCCTGCAGTCTAAAAATAAAAATAAAAAAAAAAAAAAAAAAAAAAATAATATGCAAAAATAACTTGAAAAAATAAAACTGTTGAAAAAAGACATGAATAAAATGCCAGGTTGGAAAATAGGACAGCTGGTGTTATTTGTGGGTTACTTTCCCGCCTCGGCCTTTCCTGACAAAGGGGGTGAGAAAGAGAAAATATATTTGCAGCAATCTTTTGTGAAATTTCTGGACCTACCATCTAGTCCCTAGTTCATCTGAACTTACAACCGGCAGAGTAAACCTTTCATTGGCACACTGAATTTTCCAGCTACAGTACGTGTTTTGTAGGCAGGGAAACGGTGACATTCTTTTCTGGCGTACTCATAATTCCTACTACGATATATATATACAACTCGAATGATATCACAAATCTTATGCAAAATGTAGTTATGAATATGTTTGTGTACCCCGAAGAGTGCTGTGCTGAAAACTAGAGACACCAAGCGCCACGATTGAAGGATACTGTGAAAATTACAAAAGTGAATTGGGTATAATGATAATGCATCCCCTGATCTCAGCTTGCACTAAGTTGGGTTACATTCATAACGACAGGCTCTGGGGTTAAAGTGGGGCGGGCCAAAACAATTTTGACGTTGATCTGTGTGGGTAGAGGTCCTCCATTCATTCTACTACTTTGATTCTCCTAACTTCTTCAATATTTATTTTTGAAAGTGTTTAAAGTTATGACGTTTCGTTCGTCCTATACTTTCCTAGTTGGTATAATATATTTTATAAAAAAATGGTAGTGAATAATATATAATATATAATACATTACTTAACATTTATAATATATATAAAAATAAATAAATATATAAAAGTAACATTATTTCAATATTATTTATATATATACATTATATAAGTAAATATATCTATAAAATAATGTATATATGTAAGTAATACTAGCATATGCTTCTTTACAAAAATTTATGTAAAATATGTGAAGAGATATATAATAATATTATTTACATTTTTATATATTATATAAACAGTGCTTAAATAGATATATTTAAGAGTTATTTTATTTATGTTGTTTTTAAGATACTCTTAAATCTCCTCATCTTGAAGTTCCATTCTCTCTAAATCAAGAGCAGTTCATGACTGAAATTAGTAAAACTATTAATTATCATGATTTAGTAGTAATTAAACATGATCAACTAAGCATATATTAAACAAGAGTACGAATCAAAACTCTAATACCAAACAAACCAACCAGTAAAATGAAGGTAAACATCAATTATATACTTAAATGATTTTATTATTGTTAGGTTACATCTATTAATGGTGGAGGCATATCCATCTTTTAAAAAGTATGAGAGATTTCTTTCTCAAAGTGTGTATTTTTTTAAAAAAAAGTGATATTAATGGAATAGACATCTTGAGAAGAATATCTCTTTATGTCTTTTACATAGAATTTTTTAAAGATAGGCATGTTAGTAGCCTCTATAATTAGGTTGCCTTACAACATATATTATTTGTTAAAAATCAAGGTCCCAGTTTTGACTATTCGCCACTAGAAGAAAATTACCCACTAAAACATCATTGATCACATCATAATCATCCATCACACAATGGCTATAATAATCATAGGTAAAGTCTACAAATAAAAAATTTCCTCTAAGATGGAAGGAAAAGAACTAAAACTATCCATTAAGGACACAAAATTAGATAATCCTTAAATAGGGACATGAAGCATCATCAATATGAAATAAGAATCCCATATCAATTAAGTGTAAAACACATTATATAATAATGATACATGAATGTTAATAATCTCCATACAATTCTCTTAAGGACCCATGATAAATGATCTAAGAATAATACACAACCAAAGGCTGTGTAAATAAGGATCAAATATATTAAATAATCAAGACTCAAACCTCAATTAAGAGAAAATCAAGAAAGAACAAATAAAGAGTAGATTCAAAATCATACTAAGATATGTCATAAAATGTATACACTCAGAAACATTAGATCTAAAAATGTATACACTCAGAAACATTAGATCTAAAACCTGTAATATATAAAGGATAAATTCTAAGAAAATAACTCTAGATGGTGCAAGGGTAATGGTCTAATGAAAATAGAGGAAAATAATAACTTTTTCTAAAATTTTAGGTTAAATGAATAATTAAGGAAGAAATAAAATAACTCTAGGTAAAGTTATAGAGTCTGAGAATGGCTAATAATTTAAATGTAATTATGGTTCTTAGTTCTATATTTAATGTCAAGTTTGTGGAACGATATGATCAATTGAATCAGCAGTCTATTAAAAAATGTTTGTTTGATAATCATTTTATAGATACAAAATTTTCACAATTCATAAAAGTTTGTTTGAATGTTTTTTGGTTTAAATTAAGTAAGTTTTTCCTTTTATCAATAATTTGTATCACACTCTAATCAGAATGAGCAAACAAGATAAAATAATGAGAGTTAAAGAACATACCAATTAGCTAAATAGATTAAATAGATGGAATAAGATGACTCAAAAATTTAAAAAATCAGAAAGAGAAAACAAATCAACCAATTTTTATGATCCAAAAAAGCAAACAAAAGAATTGTTTTACAAATAATAAGCATATACAAACAATTATGAAAAAGGGTTCAAAATTCATTAAATGATTCATACCAGAGATATCTTCTAGCTCTTTATGTTCATGTAGTTCAGATTCAGATCAGGTATGAATAACCAGGACCGCTTAGGGCATGTCCCCATGCAGCTGCACTGCTTATTTTGGCTAGAAACTGCTGCTTATTTTGATAAGCAGCGACTGCTTAGCTGGTGTTCCCATGAACATTTTATTTTGCTGCTTATTTTCAAGCAGTCAACATAACTTTGAATTTATAATAGGTAATAATAAATTTTGCAATTAAAAATTCAATAGAAAAAATAGTAACAGATATTTAAAAAAGAGGAAAAGAAATTAGTGGAGCCATGTGGCATGTTTATATTATGCAGCTGCTGCTTATTTCCAGCCCCCTTCTTTTTTCAACAGCTTATTTTCATTTCTTAAGCAGTGGCTGCTTAAAAAGATTCCAAATTATCCTTTCCTGAGATAATTTCTTTTTGCATGGGAACACTCCACCAGCTTAAACTGCTTAAATTTAAGCAGTAAACATACTTAAGCAGCTGCATGGGAACAGGGGTTATTCAACCATCCAGAGGACGCGCCCTGGACCAGCAAGTTTAAAAGCCCTTGCTCTGTGTTTGATTTGACACCATTTCTGGGTTCTTCAAAACCTGCCAAAAGCCACTCATTGTCGATGTAATAACTCTTTTCAAACTTATTCAATGGCATTTATAAAAAGAAAATCAAAACACAAGAAAACAAAATTCTAAAACGACACCAGTCTTTATAGAGAAAGAGCAATAGCGCCTAAACCCTCGCAGGATTGGCGATACACCGTAAATAAAGAAAACTGGCTAATATGGGTTAAACTGGATTCTTACCCAGTACAGCTCCTCGGACAACTGAGATTATATGGACTGAGGGGGCTGAATCTGGCTATATTGACTTCAAGAGGATGAAGAATTGCAGTATTCAGACTACACTTTCTTTAAACGAACGGATAGACGTGTGCGTTACTCTATTATGCGTATCTTACTAAATAGAAGATCTTCCGCATTAAGCTTGAAATCAATTACTGTAGCAGTACATACACATGAAACACGTGGCGCAGAATGATTTAATGCATAGATGATAAAATCTGCTTCACTCAACATGTGAACGGGAACTGCTCGTGGCCCTGTCCACACCTGTGCAAAAATTTTACCAGTATATTTAAGCAGTGAGATGCTATAAGGGTCAGAGCTTTTCAATTTATTAAGATTAGGGTCAGGGCTTTTCAAATTTATTTAAGATTAGGGAAATAAATCTTAAAGGTGGTCTAGGTATCATTCACAAACTCCGTATCCCCAAATTAGGAGACGCAATGAAGGTAACTCCGTGTCAGGGCTTTTTTGTGAATTGGAGTACGAGATTAGCTTGAAATAATAATAATAATCCATGGTGCATTTATTTGATCGAAGAGAAAATTTGACAATTGTTGGAAAAAACACAACTAAGAGGGGAAAATGACACTACGATGTACAGACCAACTGTTCTTCCTTTAAATTCTTATTAAAAGCTATTACTGGACGAAAGTGACATAAATACCCTTCACCCATACCTCTTTCCTTTTCAATGTCAAGGTTATTCATCTTGGAGAGGCCCCACTTGCCATGATGTTTGCGATTGCTGGAATGCATTGCTTATGAAGACATCCGTAAACAATATGCAAATAGTTTGGGTATGGATGATATGCAGCAGTTATTCGATATACCCTTACCCGTACCTGTCTCCTTTTCAATGTTACAGATATTCATCTTAGATATTCACCGCTTTTCACGCCTTGACTGCTTTTTCATTCACGCCTGCACGGATTTTCACGCTGTCCTCTTTTCACGTAAATATGAGCAACGCGTTTTCCCCACCGTTTTACTAATTTTTACGCTCACCGCATTAACGTGGTTCTATGCATTCTGGTGTACGTAATAAAAAAGACTGCAAAATGAGTAAATAGCTCGATAGTTCATTTGTACGGCAATATATTAAATAACTTAGATTATATACTATTCAAATATAAATTTAAATATACAATTTATATTATAATATTATGCTTAAATAAAATATATTATATAATTTAGATTATATACAATTCAAGTATAATATATAATAATAAATAAATATATTTCATTTAAATATACAATTTATATTCTAATATTATACTTAAAAAATATATATATATATATATAATTTAAATTTTAGTTTAAGTTTTTTTTCAATTGATAACAATGTCAAAACAAGAGAGGATATGATTGTAGATTAAGTTAATAGTAATTATTTTTACCTACTTTTAAGAATGAAATCATAATAAGTTATGCAAATTACTTAGGAATTGATTTTTTAATTTTACAAATTTTAAAATAAAAGATAAAATTTTAGCTTTAACAAATTTAATTTACTTTAATAGAATTTTAATTTTTAAAATTAAATTTATTTAAGAATTTAACTATCCACTTTATAATATTTTTATATTTATCAATATTGAACTTTTCTTTCAATTAATGTTTATATTGTTTGTAATATATTAATTATATTTCTTATGTACATATTTTTATTAATATTTCAACTCTACAAAATTTTAAAATGGTTATACTTTTTTGTTTTAATATATATTTTGACTTTGTATTTAATTTATTCTATTTTAATTTTTTTATTTAGATTTAAATTAGAAATTTATTTTAATTATTTGTTTTTTTATAAAATTACAAATAATAATTAAAAGCTTAAAAATAATTTTCTTATTAAATTTTAAATAATTGTACAATAATCATATTTTGAATTTAATTTTAATTTATTTAATAAATAATATTTTGATTTGAAGCTATCACTTCTCCATTAAGACTTTTGTTGTACAAATGTATCATTTGCTTTAGAAATGGTCTACTAATTGACCTCATTTATTGAACAAATGTTGCAACTAATAGACCACAAATTCCCTATTTGACCTTCCAACCTCTTTAGCGTACCCATTGCACACCAAGGTGCGATTGCTAGTATATATTTATATGTGAATGTGTAGTTTACATTGAATGTGATCAATTCCACATATAACTTCATTTATAACATAAAACAAATTGTTCTAAAATAGTCATTTTTATAATTTTTTGAAAGTTTTGATGCTTAGAATTACAATCCACTCGCATAAGGTTGAATACTAGAAGCATGTTATCTTTACACAATTTTATGCATATTGGATTCTATTATGATATAGATTGAAAACTCCCATCAACTTGATGGGTTATCAAATCCATATACTCTCATACATATTCTGACATCTATATGTGTCAACTCAATTTACAATTGATACCTGCACAAACAACAAATGTTGTAAGGCCCTCTTGACAGACAACAAAAATAAAATATAATTCATAATTCAGTCCTCTCAATAACAAACAAATTTAATCCAAAATTAAAACACTACTCAACAATTGGAATGAATGCATTCATATTTCAAATTTGAATGGATCATAAGAAGGAAAATAGTAAGTGTCAATGCAATTCTATCTAGATTTTCTCTAATATTCTCTGCAATATATAAAGCATCAATTTCCTCCTTATTTTCAATTAATATCCTCTGCAATATTCAGAGCATCAATAGGCATCCTCTCTACATTCCTCAACTATCCACACATCTCCATGTTAGTACACGGTATTCTCTATCCTTTCAATAAATGTTATTCTTTAAATGACTTCATAGATACATAAAGAATTCTTTTCCCTATTATAGATTCAATGTTATCTAGTTTGACGAGTTTATTTAATAAAATAACTATTAATATTCATGTAATTGTGTATATACCTATATTGTATGCATGCTTACCAACTTAACACAACATACATACATACTCTCTCTCTCTCTCTCTCCCTCCTCCCCCCATGTTATCTATGGAGGGTTCAAATTTGTTTTGTTGTTGTAACTGTATATATATACATTTTTATGCTTGTCTTATGTTCAAGTCTCCATATCTTATGTTAATTTATTGGCATGAACATTCAACTTCTTTGCAGATGTTTTTTAGTTCCTATGATTTTCATATTTTCATTCTAGTTTGTCTTTCTTAATGTATGACATTTGTTTACTTATATTTATGATGTTTGGCTTTATATATATTCTATGTAGGATTCCTTTTTTCCATTGTTATACATGTAGGGTTATCTTTTTTTATGGGTTTAATTAATAAAATAACCAATAATATTTATGTAGTTGTGTATATATGTTCTATGCTTGCTTGCCAACTTAACACAACAACATACATATTCACTATCACACATACACAAACATATTAAGGAATCAATTTTTAGCTTGTATATGTCACACATATGTATGTTCATATTTATTTTTTGGGATTAAATTTGATATACCCTCATTTAGATTTATGAAACTTTGTATATGTATGTCATTTAACTTATCTCAAACTCTATATATAATTAGTATGCTACTATGCTATTGAAACAACTATTATAGTTCAATAATCTATTTTCAAATCATTTTTCATCATGCAATATGCCTGTGGGATGCTTTGTATGTTTCCAATTAACATCAAGCTATCATTTCTTCTTTTGATTTGTTAGCAAGGGTAATTTTGAATCTATTTTTCCCTCGTAAATGTCTTTTTCTCCTATCATTATCTAATATGTACATAAGTTAATTATAATCAGCCAAATTCTCTTTTAGGGTGATATAATCAAAACCCTAGGTATAATCTAATACCCTCATTATTTAGGATTAAATTTCAAAAAAAATCATTTGCTTCCCATCTAGGTTCAATGATAAATATGACATGAAGTAAAAAGGGAAAGAGAACATCAATAAGGTGCACAAGTAAAGTGACTCATGGAGTGAATTTCACTTCTACACAATCTTCCCATGAAGATACAATAGTGATCAATGAAGAAGTTATTGTTCAAGAATGTGTAGACCAATCAACACATGGTTCAAGTTTCAAAATAGTTGTTGACATTAATCAATCAGGTTTAGAACCACCTATTAACAATGCTTAATCAAATGAAGTACAATTGGGAAACTCAAAAGTTTTCAACTCATTTGTTTGTTTTTAACATCATCACTATAGTAGAAAATTTTGAAGATGGCCATTTTCCATGAGGGCTACAACAATCAAGTGAGGAATCCTACCTCGTAGTTTGAGGGCATGGTTGAATGTCTAATAACCACCACCAAACAGAGGGGGCCATGAACCATTTTATCTAAGAATGGGGAGGTTGATATTTTCTAGTTATGCATGGATATTGTTGATATTGGCCATGGCCTTCAAGTTTTTCAATTGAAATCAAATGTGGCTCAAATCACTAAATGTAGGAATAACCCATTCAAATATGGGATGTCAGGGAGACCATGTTAGGATGGTTTTCAAATTAGGCATCTAGATTTAACAAATAGAATTGTAGAGGGTGTGGACATGGATAGAGAAATTATGGTGAGGCCCCCTATTTTTGTATCTTGTTATGAAAACGTAGAGAATTTATACAGTGAGCACAAGTATTGGTCTATTAGAATTTGGAATTGCTTAACAAAAATAGTGTAGAATATGGGAAAATTTATGCCACGCAAATGATTGCAAGAATGGGTTCTAGATGTGTCCCCCACTTAATCTTCAAAAGAAGGGAAAGCATTTGTAAATGCATCTAAAATGAGTATCCCCAATTTCTATCTTTTTAAATTAAAAAGGCATATGTAAAACTATATTTATAATTATGATTTGGGAGCATGCATGGATACCCAAAAACATGCTTGGATGATGGAAGAGTTGTCAATTGGATGAAACATTTTCTTTATCAATCTTAGGTGGGGTGTCACCCACAAACAAAACTCCTCATTTTTTATTGTCATGGTATCCACATGGCAATGAAGACAATAGATGAAGTGATGTATATAGACATTAACTTGCTTACCCTCCATGCACATACCACCCACAAGTTGTAGCCCTTGAATTTGAGTGTTCTCTCTCCATTCAAAAATAATTTAAAATAGGAAAGGACCATATGGATGGATAACGACACCCATATCAAAATAGGAAGGGAAGACATGGAAACTCTTGTTATCAAGGTATTCCAATAGGCATTGATGTCGTGGAATATCATGACTGGCTTTTGAAGAACAAGAATGTTTCCATTAAATTATAGTACACTAAACAAGGATATGAGGCCAAGTGAGGAATTCACAATTCAAAAGAAATTAAACTCTTATGGAGGTGAATGTGACACAATAAAAATGGAAAATAAATGAAAATTATATTAAAGTTGGAACTTTCTTGCACTTGAATGGATATAATGAGTTATCAAATAGATCAATTTGTCTAAACATACAATATTGATAATGCCACCTATACAACAAATAATTTAGAAGATGAATGCATTGAATGTCCTAATATTAAATTAAAGAAACTAAAATCCCTATTGTTCAGAATGGCTAAATTGAGGATGAGCAGAGTGAGGCAGACGTTGAAGATGACAATGCTTCAAGTGAACAAGACACTAACTTTATGGCATGCACACAATATGTTGACCAACATACATGTAGCTCATTGAATAATTTTTTAAGGCTTCTAATATAAATGGTGTAGTGAACATTATGGGGAGGTTGGATAGGGGTATTGTGTCTAAGTAGATCATCAAAAATCTTAAAATCAAATGCATACATTGATATGCTTAATGAACAAGAAACAAAAAAAGAATAGAACAATTTCAAGTAAGGAAAAGGGAGTAGATGAGAGAGAGGAAAGAAAAATGAGAAGAAAACTAGGCAGAGAATGGAAAATTAGATTAGAGAGACAACAACGAAGACATGTATGTATGTATGTATGCATTTATGTATGTGTGTGTGTGTGTTTCCATGCATGAATGCATGTATGTATTTATGCATGCATGTATATATGTATGTATGGTGCTAATTTATCTCATAATCCAAACATCAAAAATATGTACAAAATTGTCATACACTAAGCACAAAAACTAAAATGAAAAGATGGAAATCAAGGGACCTAATAAATATCTCCAAAGCACCTAAGTTTTAGGTCGATAAATCTAGTTAAATGATTTCATTAGGATAGTGAAAGAATGTAAGAGATCTGAAATGAAAGATATGGAGATCATAACATAATGCAAGCATCAAAAGGTTATAAAATCTTGGTTTTGGATTCATGCCATCACATTCCAAATGGTAGATTTAATCTAATAATCTCATACATCCTACGGAACTACAAGAAATAAAATTTGAAGGAGAAGATGAAGTGTTCTAGCTAAGACCAAAAGTGGAAGAAGAGGCCATCAAAGTGGTTATTAGTGGAAACCATATTCGAGGGGCACACATCCCTAATGGGGTGATCCCACAATAGCAGTTTACACTTTTTGGGACATCCTGATTTTTGTTGAAATCACATATTTTAAGAAAATATAATGATTTAAATCTTGAAAAGTTTCATTTAAAGGATTCTAACTGAAGAGGGTTTCATCTATGCTGCAGGAGCGCTATAAGGCTAAGTTTGTATAAAAACTTCAAAGATGAAAGTAAACTGAAGCTCAACAGGAAAGAATAACTAACTAACTAGATACAGATACTTACTAAGTGGGCCCCCTTAGCAAGCATCTACTGATTATGCAGATACTAAACTCAGAACTTCATTGAACTTTATTCATGAAAATAGAATGATATACATTGTTTTGTTGATATGGAGACTAACAACAAACTCTGTCTCTGGTCAAACAGATTCTATCTTTCATTATCATATTGATTCTTACGTGATGTCTGCTACTCTGTTTCTATCTTACTCTAACTATCATCTATCTCTCTCTATCCATATCCTCTACTCTCTATCCATATCCTCTACTCTCTCGCACAGGAGGAGTATCTTATTTTTAAATTAAAAGAACAACTAACTAACTAACTCTATCAAAGAAAGATGTGGAAGTAAAATGTATCCCAGAATTAAGGAACAAACTTCATAAATGAATTTATGTGCTCAACCCGATCCAGAGAGAATCTAGCACTCCACTCTTTCCAGATTGACTTGTCATTAAAAATCTTTCCCAAGGTTTTGGTCAAAGAGTCTTCACTGGAGCTCCCTCGAAGTCGTGCAGGAAATGGACTTTGCTGCAAGGCTGAGATCAGCTACGCTTGACTCGATCATTCTTCAACAACCTATGAAACAAAAGGTAACAGGCGAAAGAAAAGGCGTATGGCACATACACGATATCTATTCATTAATCACACATTTTAAATCTACTTCATCATTCAAAACTGTATACGATATACCAGCCATTTTAGGGAGTCAACGAGGAATAAATGCAATCAAGTCAACACAATGAGCTGCAGGAATATAAAAGTATCTTACTACATGATATCCCAATAAAAGGTTTCAGCAAAGTTTAAACAACCATGAAATAACAACAGTAAAGGCATTTAAAAGTTTATCATAACATCCAAATTATGAGCACATTTTAAGCTCATCACTGCCCCCTACTTAGCCTAATGCTGGTCCTCCAGCATTAACTTTTCTGGTGGTTTCTTTGAAGTCAGTAGTGGCTGCATGACTCTGGAATGGATGTCCAAACTTGTAATAGTATCCTCTGAAATCCCTGCACCTTTCATATCTTCGGTCTTCTAATTAATTGTTAAGATTTGTAGCTTGGTGAGGATACAGGGGCCACATTAGCACAGGGGGTCTGAATGTCAGCGGCAGCCACAGTTCAAATCTTGTTTGAAGTCCCAATTGAATATATCTGCTGGTTCGTTTGAGGGCTGCTGTAAAATTTTGGGGACCATGTGGTTCTGACTTTCTTAACCCAACAGTTAATCTCTCCCATCTTTTCTCACTTCTGGTATATGCTAATCTCCAAAATGAATATTGTTGTGCCTGGAATTCATCATATACTTGCTTTCTGATATCAAATATTTTTTCTCTGGCTGATACATTATTAATACCATATGTTAGAGCAAACCAATCTTTCAACATTGCATGTGGGTTTGAACTTTGAGAGCGTAATGGGACATGCTCTGTCTTCTCAGCTTCCTCATATGTTTCCCACTGTCGGCCATGTGATAGGTCGAATTAGAGGGTTAGAAAACAAGCAACAAGTTAAAGGAGTGCAAATAAACAACTTAAAACAACCTACACTTCAAGATTAGCCTAAGTTGGAAACAAAACAAGACAAAGCCACAAAATGGAACTTTATACCTTGCGTTGAGTCGATCCTTTGGTTGGCCCTTCGATCTTTGACGTGTATGCTCCTTGGATGGCACAAGATGTGAGATGTGAGATGCAAATGATGCTTGGAAACATGAAAATAACTAAGTGTTGGTTGAGAAACAAAACTGCAAGAGTTTGGCTAGCACAAATGATCTCTCCAAAATGAGAGAAAAGAGGGGGTATTTATAGGATTTTTGGGAAATCCTAGGGGAAATGGACGGTTGAGATTGATCCACCAAATATCAAGATGTAGGGCTAAGGTGAGTTGAGAACTCACAAGCCCTCACATCTTGACATGTAACATATGAGATAGCCCTAAAAGGTGAAGTGGACATGAGGTGGAAGGATAGGACATGACATGGAGAGGGGTACAAAGTACCTTGGGATTGGACAAGATCTCCTCATAAAGGAGGTACTTGTCCCCATGTGGGTGAGAGGACAAGTGGGGAATTAAAAATTCCTCAAATATCCTTATGGGGAGATGGGAAAGAATTTTAAATTCCAAAGGGTGCATTGGGGGATTAAAAGGTGAATTAAAAATTCACATGGGGAAGAGAGGAGCCTAGGATAAATAAAAAGGAATTAAAAATTCCTTGGGGGATGGGGAGAGTTGACTAAAGGGGGTGATTAGGATTGTGCAAGTACTTGATTAGATTAATTAATGAAGATTAGAAGAGGGTTAGATCTCACATGTGACTTGATGTGACAAGTCAAAAGATCACATGGGGAAAGAAAAATTTAATATTCCTTGGAAGGATAAAAGGAATAAGAATTCCTTGAGAGGTTGATTAGGCTAGTTAGTGAAGGATTAGAGGATGGTTAGGTGGCTAAGAGAGATTAGAGGCCAACTTGCAAAAGTTGGAGGATGTGACACATCCTAATGATGGGATTAGGCATGTGCACATCCTAATGATGGGATTAGGATAAGATAAAAAAATGGAGGATGTGACATAAAGGGGATTAAATAAATGGAATATTTATTTAATTCAATTGATGGAGGGAGGATTAAAGAGATAAGGTATTATTGATTAAATACTTTAGGGATTTGGCTGAATTAAAGATATTAATTAAATAATAGGAGTATTACTTAATTAACGAAAATAAGACAAAAGGGGATGAATTTGGATAAATTAAGTGTCCAAATTTCGACATCTACATTTTTCCCCTCTTTGAGTTGGTGTTACAAAGTAGCATCATTTCAAAGAATATTAAAACAGAACCTAGAAGAAGATGGTTAGATTGGAAAAGATGCCCCAGTCATTCAAAGGAGTGACTAGGAAGGGAAAAAGAAAATGATGAAAATTAGGGATGAAGGATGCCCCCTCGAGAGGACATTCAGGGTCAGGAGAACACGAGTGTGCTCTCGAAATGGATGAGATGATGCAAGGGGAGATGAAGAAGATGATGCAATGCAATGGAGGATTGGGAGGGGAGTGTGATGAAGGATGAAATGCAATCTAAATGCAATTTTCCATCGTCAGAGCACTGATTTTTGCTATAGAATAAGACACAAGACGCCAGGGTATGAAGAACCAAGGCAGATTAGTGTCTAATGCAGAAAACAAACATAAAAAACAAGAAGGCTATCCCAACACCCCAAAGTCATGGTGACCTTGGTCGGGCCAGGTATTGGGATAACCACAAGCACACAAGGATGCCCCAACGTAACACAAGACCTTAGGGATCTTGGTGGGTACTATGTGGGACAACCGAGAAGATAGAAAAGATCAAGATACACCCCTATGTTGACTAGTCACAGCACACCATGATATGATGGATCAAGGCGACCATGACAAGTGATGATAGGGAGCTCAAATGATAAACAAAAGCCAAAAGCATCAAAAGATCACAATCAAAATCAAACGTCCTTTGCCATAGGATCAATCAAGGGGATGGATGGGATTGATGAGGTCTCTTAGGAAGGATACATCTGTTGAGACCGATGATGGATACTAAGCTAAAAGATCGATATGACATAGGATATTCAAAACTGATTGGATTTATTGATACAAGTGGGTTTGGTTTGTTAAGAACCAGCTAGATAAGGGCATAGCTTGATGACACGACATGAGAGACATGACACAAGACATGAGACTAA